>OY735220.1:8727575-9020075 GCA_963457665.1 Thysanoteuthis rhombus
AAGAAAAAAAAATGCTTATACTAATTTTTTTTGTTAAAAATCTTAAGCATAACTTATGATTCTTTGTGTTGGTAGACATCTTTTAATTATGGAGACTGGGAAACGAAAAAGAAGAAGAAGAAAAAAACATTTCCATTTCCAAAGACAAAGGAGGCACAACAAAGGATTTGAAGAACTAAATCCTGAATATTCGTCTGTTTACTAATGATTGGTTACTGATCTACAAACCACATACAATCAACAATGTCAATACGGACATGGAGATTTTGTTTTATATGTACTTTCATCATTCTTTCTCCCTCTATTTAGTGATTTAAGTCAGCCCTTCTTTCTCTCGGAAATGTGTATGTTAAAAGAGAGATAGGCACACAAATAAGATGAATGAGTGATACAAAGAGTTCAAGTCGCATATCATAAGATATTTCATTGATTTAGAAACAAAATGAAAAATTATAGACTATGAAAGCTGATTAAATTATACCTTGTATTGAGATAGATATACATAGATAACTCAATAAGCAAATTGTGTAAAGCTAAGTAGTAGATGGCTGCTGCTGATATTAAAAGTTTGACAGACACAGCTCTTCATTATTACTATTGTTATCATTATTTTGCAATCTCACACCAGTTGCCTGGTGGTAACTGCTGGAGTTTGAGTGACAGCAAGTCTCCTCAAGTCTCCAGCCCTTCTCTCCTAGTTTTCATAGGCCACAGTAATACTGTGGTTTACAGTTTCACACCGGTTGCCCAGTGGTCATTGCTGAAGGCTGAGTGACAATAAGTCTCCTCAGGTCTTCAGCCAATTATTATTATCATTATTATTAGCAGTAGCAGCATAGATTAATAAGAGTAAGAACAGTTTTCATCTCTCTATTATTAGTTATCCAATTCTTATAGTGTTTTACATAGATAACTTCCAGACATTATTATAAAGGATGTAAAATGAGCTTTTCAGAAGTGCAACAAAGAACAATAAATATGATCATTAAAACTGATAAAAAGGACGTCATCATGTTTATACTAATAGCAATAAAATCTAAGCATTATTAATCAAAGTTTTGAGATATAAAATTTCTTATAGATAGAACACAAAAGAGTATGGTTTTAGGCACTACATGAATACTTCACATGTATCTATCAATTATATATTCTAATGATGTTGACTATATTTATTATTTTAGTATATCATCAACAGTATTTTCAGGCGTCAAAGACTCTCCAGCCCCAAGTTCAGACCACGATTTTGACTTTCAAAATTCTAGAAAGCAATAAAGAACAAATAAAAACTCGTAAGACGTAGAGTAAGTTTTTGAGGCATATTTCTGAAGAAGAATAAGCGTCTCCGACGCCGGGAATTAGAGCTAATAAAGAAAAAGCAATCATTAAGCCATCAAGAGTTATCTCCCATACATCAGACAATTTTGAACTCCTCGCTACCGCCTTCAGCTTGCTTTCCGAACTTAGTTGTTGATGTTTTCAATTCTAAATTGTTTCTTTTTTCCGTTATATTTCAGGAAATGACACGCACAGAAGGAAAACAAAATATTTTGAAATATTTACAGTTTCTGATAACGGAGAATCGCCTTTTTCTGTCTCTAATACAGTCTTTCCCTTTTTTCACTGATTGTGGAAATAACTACCATTTTTCCGATTCAATTTGCCCGTTATTCATTGACAATCATCATTTTTAAATAACAACAGTTAAAGGCAGCTTCATTAAATACTGAGGCACAATACAAATGTTATCCTGTATAAACAAAAGAGTGCTTCAAATATTTTCCAATTTATTTGCATGGAACGCAACAATTTTTTCAACATGTTTTCAACCCGTGACACTAATCTAGATTATATTCTTCTAAGAACAGAATGATGTTCATCATTTAATAAATTATTCAGACTAAGATACTCATTTGTGTGTTTCATAATAATGTTTTTGACATAAAATACAGTACACAATGGTATCTAACTACATAATGAACAGTATGACATTTTCTGCTGGTTCCTTTCTTATTCCAGAACTCCCACTATTTATTATTAATGAAAGATGAATAATCCAAGCAAGATTAAGTTGATTGAAAAATTTTTTAAAAAAATTATCAAATTTTATACTCATTGAAATAATAGCCATTCTCAGCTGCACATTATGAATCTTAGAGTTTTTTTAAAAATAACACTGGGTTTTTTTAAGAGTGTCACTTGTGTAATCTAAACTTTAGTACTTAACCATCTTTCCTTTCGAGATTGATTGACAGAGTTGTAAAAGTCTTGGCTTTCTTTCAGACATGCAAATTAAAGGATAAAATTTTGTAATTTTTCATCTTTAGATCGATATCGATACAGTTTAATTTCCAATCGGAAACCTGTGGCTAGATGGGGTCCATATCTGAAGGCATGTTAACATCTCTCCACTTCAAATGTGTGTGAAAATTATAAAAATCAAACAATATCTACTTTAAAGAGAAACAAATTAAAATACATGTAACTAATTTATAAAAAAAATATTTTCTTCTGTTGTTGAAGGAACCCATTTATATCCAGTGTAATTCCATTGGTTGCAAAGTTCTGTTTCCAACAACTCCATACTGGTGTAATTTTAGGGTTGACCCCGAGGTCAGATAAAATTGTCTATCATTCCAGTGTTTGATATGAGGCATTTATAATACTAATCCAGTTAAACTATTTGGGTCACTGATGTTTGGATAGTGGAAGAAAAAACATCTATTTAACTTCAAAGTGAATTTATGGGTGCAAATTAGATTGTCTAAGTAGATCATCTCAGATTACAATGGAACACATTTTTCTCTCCATTAGTTGACAAGAGATTGTATTTCTAAATTTCTCATTCTATAAATATATACATATATACTTCAAACACTTGAGGCAAGTTTTTATTACTATAAGATGTGTGTTTATGTGAAGTATGTATGGCTATGAATGTATGTGTGCGCACAAGTACAATGTGTATGCGTGTGTGTATATATATATATATATATATATATATATGTATATATATATATATATACACACACACACACACACACACACATATATATGTGCGTGAGCGTGTCTGTACACACTGGTCTCTTACTGATTAGCTGACTGTCCCCCCTCCACCATGCCAAAAAAAAAAAATTACATCAATACCAATGGAGAGAAACTAAAGTAAAGGCAAATAGCTAGCATCCTCATTGACCGATGAACCGTATTTGTGGATGGGAGTTGGGCAGTCAAATTGACCAATGGCTGGATCTGCAGTCGACTGACACTCAGCACAACAACTGAATCAACAAATCCAACAATCCACTTGACATTATTCAAAAGAATAACAAATAGGCTGCCGATGACCGCACCAGGAATCAAGAAATAGATTGCTCTACCCATTACTGCTGCTATTAATAAACTGAGATTATGGCCTCAGCACTCGGAGAAAAGACAAGTGATTTTAAAATATGACATTGAAAAACTTGGAAAACAGTTAAAAAGTGATCATGTTCACTGCCACATGACTCACATGTGAGTCCCGGGGCAAGTTGCATACTGCCTCAGATGTGCATCGATTTCACAATTTTATTTAAGGAAATATAAATAGCTACAGCACTGGACTCGGATTCTGGTTTGCGGCACTGAGCAGAGTACACGCTTATTTTGTTGCATTGTATGTTACGCTATCCGAGGTAGTTATGAAGATATAAAAAGAAAGCTGTCAAACTTATTGAAATAAAAACTGAAATAAATCCAAATAATTTTGTTTAGAAATTTCCTGAATAAATTTTCTATAAAATGTATGCTTTCTTCAAGAAATTCATTTATATGTGTATACCTAGTCATTTAATTCCCGGCCTGTGAAAGCATGAATATATTTTCATGTATAATGTGGTCTCCACTTTACAACGCGTGAAAGATGCAAAACAATGTTTTCACTTTTTGTAACACATCATCTCGTCAGTGAGACAATTTTTGAAACTGGTGTAAATCCCGGATTTGGATATCATTGGCCGTGTCAGAGGAGGTAAAGAGAGAGTTTCTGCCCTGCAAAAGTATCTGCTAACCATGTGAGTGGGTAGGCCGGGCATCAGAAGTCAATTGTTATACATGTCATTCAAAGCAGGAGTTCCGTACTTTTTTTTACAGCAGCCTAATTTAATATTGACAGTAGCCTTGCAGATCAGATGATGGGGGTTAGAGGACAAGTGTTATTCACAATTGGAATATAGGTGATAAGTCAACTATGTTTCTTATAAGAGGCTAAATCACTCAATTTTGTTCCAAAAGCAGTTTATCTAACCCATTTAAATATTGAGATCCACAGAAAAGAATTTGTTTTTATTTTACAAAGAAATTAAAAGAATATAGGTAAGATTTGTAAGTTTCCTAGTGACCCAGTAGCACATACTTTCCGGGTTGCACCAATCTGCACCCTGACAGTTGGGGATCACAGGATTAAAAAGCACCTGATATAATAGAATGCTACAGTTAAAATATGACACAAATGAAAAAAAAAAAAAAATGGGAATTGCAGTTGCATGGTTTTATGATAAATCATTTGAAAAATATAAAACATAAAACTTCTAGATAGGGAAGTGTTTATAACCCTTTGTATCCAAACAGTGTCGTAATGCTGAGATTCTCAAAGTGTGTGCCATGGCTCTCTGGGTCATTGCAGTTAGCCCCTAAGGGCACTGTAGGATATTCGAAAATTTTGATAAATCCAGTCAATTGTAAAATCAAAGTGTTGATTCATGGTCACGATGAGAAACAACTTCTAATTAGCACATCACAGATCACTGTCTCTGTAGTGCTGAATCATTTTAACACGAAATGGTACTTAGTTCATTGACAAGAATTCCATTCTGGGTTGTTCAAAAATTATAATGAACATTCTTTGTTCTTAGTAGTTGCTTATAACTAACCCCAGATTCTGTGTAACCTAATCAAAAATTGAATCTACTGAATGGTGGTGAGATCAAACTATTAAGTTGAATTATTTTTCAAACAAACAAAAAAAAGAAGTTTATTTGATAGCCTAACGAAAATGTAATTGTTGTGTATTTTATGACAAAGGGGTGCTGTGTATTAAAAAAAGTTTGGGAACCACGGCTTCAATGTGTAAATAATGAGTAAGATTTTCAGAGCATGGCCTGAGGAAGTGAAATTTTCACTGACTTCTGTTTGTATTTCATTAAAAATTATTCATTTATTAAGTTTTATAGGACCAAGGGAGGCTAATTTTCTTTTTGAATGGATGGTATTTTAAAATAGAACAGGAGAGATGGATTCATTTATATCTTCATGTGTTTTGGAATGAGATACAAATTATTTTCCATTCCATGCAGACACTTCTAAAAAATACATCAGGAAATGTGGTGGTAACTGTAGACATCAGGGAATGCCCTGATCTTTCACTTTTAACCCATCCAAGACTAACCTATCAAGGCGCTTGATGCCTGAATGTCCCATTAGACTTCCAAGAACGATATACATGACAAGTATATCCCAGAAGTCATAGAAACCTTGTAAAGTGAACATATTCAAGGAGTTGAAAGGGTTAAGTGAAATTAAGAGGTATTGTTCAAGAGCAGTGTCCAAGCAAATTGCACTCTACAAAAACTTGTATTGACAGGATGAAGGCGGAGTGATTCTGAGGTAGGGATTTCGGTCAGGGAAGGAATGAATAAAAGAAATCTTTACCTGTCGTAGTCTAGAATACCACTGCTTTTCTGCATGCATTCTTTGACAGCTTGCATCCCCTCTCGGAACCGTTGCTGTAGTCGTCGAGCATACAAAGATGCCCCTCCTTCACTTAGGTATCCACTTCCCGCGTCGTCACAACGCTGGCTACGAAGTATGTCCCCATCGGATACGTAGCCGGATATATAATCGTAGGTATCCATGTCGGAGGCATAGTCACTTTCTATGGTACTCTGTCCTCCGGAAGACATGGCTCGTTTGATATTAGCAGAACTGTAGTAGCCTCCCTGGTCCATGTAGGACCTGTTCATGCTCAGCCTGCTGGATCCACCCCCTCCACCTCCTGCGTACAAGGAGGTTGGTACAGAGATCCCTGGGATGTGGAAATTCTTGTTTGACGATGTCCCAACATAGCCCCTGAAGTAGCCATAAGGCATGGCTCGCATGATCGGGGGCATCGGTTTGATATCCATCGTCTCACCAGCATCGTCAATAAAAGTCGTCTCCTTATTATCCTTGTCTGTGATAATTGTCTCTTTGCCGGACTTTGTCACAGTTTCCGTCCTAACTTCCGTATCGAACGTCGTTTCTATCTTCTCGCCGTGTCTTGGCTGCACGATTGCGACATTATTTGCAGGCTTTGTGAGTTGCGAACTCAGAATTTTAACCCCGAGACGAGGAGAGTTCGTAGAGTTTGTGGTTGGCCTTTCGGCAGCTATCAGATCCTCGTAGTGAGATTGTTGGATGAAACTCTCATTCTGACAGTGGTTGTCCATGCTTGACTTGTCTTGGCTCGCATTATCGTCACCCGCATTGTAATTTTCCTTGACCATATCAAGCTTTTTACCAGTTTGTCTCTGGAGTGCTGACAGATTGGTTTGTGTGTTGCCATCGACTTTGGCCACCGGGGTGAAGGAATTGGGGGTGAGAGAGCGGGTAGGTTTCACTACGTTTATACTTTGCGACCCTGCTTCAAGTCGGTCTCCACCAATGTCCCTCTCTTTGTTTTGCTGCGAATTTCGGTTCTGGCTGCTTCGTTCTGATTCGTATCCGACGGCCGGAACAGTCACTTCGACGTAGTGGCTACTGGACTTGCCAGGGATGCCTGTTTTTCCTACCATGGCTATTGGACTTAGACCACGATTATTATGACCTTGGACTGCAGCTACTTGTCGTACACTGGGAGCGTTCAAAAACTGGCCTGTGTGGTGGTACCCCTCTTTGTCTCCATTGCAGACATCATGAAGATCTCGGTTCTGCACATGGTCACTAGGGATGCTAAGAAGCTGCTGAGACAGCTGCCCTTCGTCTGGGAGGGGTGGGGGTGGAGCCTGCTGGACGTTTAAATTCTGACGCGAATTTTTCGGCTGCCTGCTAGATGAAGAAGGGGCCAACAGTTGTGAATGTCCCCCTTTGTTATCACGCACGGCTGATGTCACCCTTACTCTCTCTTCTTTACTACTTTTCGCCGATTTTGGCTTCGGAATTCCGGTCGATGATGGCGGCGGAATCTGGGAGGTTGGGGCGGAAGGCTTGGACTTACCCCCTTTGGGGATCAGGCTGCTAATTTTAGAATTCTTTTTTGACCCACCAGAGTCATCATCTTTGGATTGGCCACTCCTGGCGTCACTCTTTTCAGATTTACTACTTCCGGAAGACTTTTTCCCGGGAGGTGGGGAGACTTTACGGGTTACTTGATTTGAACAATTGGGGCTGGGTGTGCGGGCTTGGGGTGAAGGTGAAGGAGTGCTGCGTTTAGATGTGTTGTCATCGGTGGATAATCCAGAGGAATCTCTCTTGGGGTTAAATGGACGACTTAATCCTTTCTTGGCTATTTTTGTTGAGGGTTTTGGGCTGCTTGATCCGGTTGGAACAGCAGGGGGCCCATTTTCCATAGAACTCGAACTCCGAGCACTATTGTTTGAGGACCTCGAGTCACTCTTGGCTTCAGTATCACTTCTGCTGAGTGGGATACTACTCACGGATCCACTATTGGTACGCGATGGGCTTTTGACAATTCCCGTTCCTCGTCCTTTTTCCTTCTCTTTGTTAAAGAATTTGAACTTGTCTAGCATAGAGTTTTTGTTTCCTGCTGCTGCTGTGGTTGCTGCTGGTTTCTGAAGAGCACTCTTGGAGGACTGTGCAGGAACAGCTTGGTTGGAATTCAGAGTTGGAATACGTCCAGGCTGTTTCTCAAGTCCTGGCTGGGGCGCCCTGTTACTGAGGAGTTTACCCCCAGGGGTGGGAATGTTTGAAGGTACTGCCGATGGGGAAGTGGCTCGATTGGAGAGGCTGTCCCGAGAGTTGACGTTGTTATTTCTCACAATAGTAATGGAAGAACCTGGAAGTTGATAGAAACAAAGAGAAAGTTAATTTCATACAGAGAAAAAGGAAGGTACATGAAATTGTTGGAACTCTTGCATCAGGAAGACGAAACAAAAAAATACTGATATAAACTGATATGAAAGTCAAAAAAAGTTCACGATACACCAATAATAAGATGAATGGGTCCTGTAGAGAATAAATTTAGAAATTTAAGAGAACGGATTCTCTGCTTTTATGTACATATGGGAAGATCATTGTCCAGGAAACTGGCAATATGAGTACCATATTTGATGGCATATAAGAGCCCCCCCCCCATCCCCGGCAAAAAAAATGGCTCAAAAGGTAAATGTAAGCCTATTGTCATTGAGCCCTACATTGGCCAGAATTTTTAAAAAACCCTGGGTAATAAACAAGAGTTGAAATAAGTGAGTAGATGGTAAGGAGGCTTATGTGCCATCGAATGTGGTAATTCATTTCATATTCACCAATCATGATAACTTCTGCCTTTTTATAGATTTTTCTTCGAGTCTTATGCTGAATTATGGCCACCTCTGCTTTTTATAATCTGGATCTTTATTTCATTTATCTATTGTATTCAGTGCATTTTCAATTTTTTGACGGATTATTCAATTTTGAGGCATTCATGTGTTGTACGACATCCTGTAATTCTGAGATGAGTCATTAGCAATCCAATAAATGTTTGGACAATTAATCTTTTTTTTTTTTTTGCTTTTGTTGGTCTCCATTCAATGGCCTTCCTCAGGCCAGAGAATTGAGAATTATCATTTAACAGGTCTGGTTAATCACTCAATAGCAACCATCATGCAACCAACTTTTTGGGGGGCAGCATGCCATGTTTGGGATGATCAATAAAAAAAATGGAAAAAGGAGAGATCAATGAATAAGTTACTTCTGCTGCATTTCTATGGCTGTGATCACTAAAAGAATACAAATCAAAACAAGCGTGAATGAAGCCAGACACAAACCATCGGTCCAACTTAGCATAAACTTACATTGCAAATAGAACCCATCACTAAAATCATATTTGGGGGTGGGTTAAAAAAAAAACCCAAAAGAATAGAAATGAGGAGTACATGTTTAAATATTCAGCCCTTTAGCTTCATTGGTGTGGTCTGAATACATGATAAATATATATATATATATATATATATATATATATATATATATATATAGCCAACCAGCCAGACCTGAAGAAAGTAAAGTTGACAGTTTTGGTCTATGGTTTCATATCAGAGAAGAAACATAATTTGTAGTTCAGAAATGTATAAAAAGAAATGGTCCATACGAGAATTCTTAGAAGATGGAAACATGTCTTTCCTAAGTTTTCCCGGGATCCTTGGACTGGAATTCAACATCTCCCTCCAGGTCTTCATTTGCAGAAGCAAAGTGAAAAGGCAGAACAGGAAGCGATTCTCACTCTCTATTGCAGGGCAGGGTGTGTGTTTGGGGGTAGGTTTTGGGAGTTTTACAGTCACCACCCACAAGAATTATAAAACTATTCTTGGGATTGGTTGTCATGAAAAAAAAAAAAAAAAAAAAAACCCGGGCAATGGCCGGTCAAGTTAAAACAATATCTAAGAAAAAGAAAGAAGAAGAAGAAGAAGAAGAAAAAGGAGTGGTCTTTACAGAGAGAGAGAGAGAGAGAGAGAGAGTTCCTTTAGAGTGAAAGAGGAAAAGGAAACTCCACTCAAAGTTTAAGTGTGATAAATTGCATATTAGGCTTTTTGCCAGCAGAAATATTAACAACTCAAAAAATGCCAGTTTATTATATATTCTTAGGTTCTTCTAAATGAATGTTATTTATTTATTCATTTTTAATTCACATCATTTGTGACAGGAACTCCTCACTGTGTTTCTAGAGGATTACATCCACATGGATGGTGAGGTGCACGATCAAGTACAGAGGATGCATTTAATCATAATCATGGTTAATATTATCAAACGGTTATTGTTATCAAAATCAGTCAGTCTCATTTGTTTTAAAATGAATTAAAAATTATCATGAAATATCTTTCATTCATATCAATTTCTTTTATTATGTAAATTTGTATATAACAATGAATTTTATAACATAGTCAATGTAAATTGTTCCAATTTTCATATCCTTTGCTTAATGTTATCAGCCAGTTACTGTCGTCCAAAAGATCCTATCCCCAAGTCATCACAATAAGGGGCTTTCTCTATGTATGTGTGAATTTATCAATCTACCAATGCAAATATTAGGGACAATCACAAACACACCAGTTCTTGACTAATCAACTAAGTTAAGCAATGTACTAAGTACTGTTTTGAATGACCAACTGGGAGCACCAGATATTGTATGTTAGCTTATGTACTTGTATCAAATTAAATCATACTTATCTACATTTATCTATGTATGTATATACAAACACACCTACATAATAGAAACATATTAGTATATGCAGATAGATGTACATTGTGTTAATATCTCTATATATAAGCTGTTTGGGCGGTATACACAAGCACATACACATAATTATATATTATAAACCCATTTATGTGAGTTTTATATCTCTCCTACAAATGAACAGTTCAGCACAAACCTCAAGTGCAATAGTCAAGTGTTTATTTTGTCAAACACCATCAAGAAAGCATTTAAAAAATTGGAGAAAAAAAAAATGAAAAATAATTAATTTAGGTCTAAAAAAAAATTGTTGTTATTAACACGTACACACACACACACAATATATGTGTAAGAAAATATTGCGACATGTACATAGATCTTTTCTTAAAGGCTGAGGATGTTCACTCATGTATGCCCCACCCTTTTTTTCCTTGAGCACTTCCTAGTTGACCAGTGTTCCTACGTGACTAATTTATTTCGACATATCAATGACCACTTACGCTTCCTTAAACCCTCAAAATATACGTAGTTGCTTAAACCATGCAAAAATTGATATTTTGAAGAATTTTTCTAAGTGTGTCCAGAATATGAAATTGTTTAAGGGTAATATAAGCATATATGTAATTTCCTTACTCTCTTTCTTTTTCTCAACATTCATATAAATATACATAATGTGTAATACATCACTTTGACTTATTTCATTCCAAGACTTTTCATTTCAAAAACACTATTTGTTTGAAATGTTCAGTGCAAAATGTTTTCCATTTTTACCTTAAAACCTCTTTTAAAAGAAAGAAGTTTGCAATATAAAAAAAAAAAAAACGATTTCAGGTCTGGTTAGTCACTCGATGGAAACCATCAAGTGACCGATGACTTTTGACATTGGACAGCATGCTGTATTGCTGGTGATCAATTAAAAAATTGGAAAAAGATGTAGTTAGTACATAAGTTACTTCTCTCGTCTTTTGTTGGATCAATGAAAAGTTTGAATTTTCAAAAAACAAGCTGCTGGTCACACTTGGGGCCAATTTAGCACAAAGTTACATGGTAAATTGACCCCCTCCCCAATAAAAACCCTTGTAAAGAGATAATTTTGGAAAAAAATGAAAAAGAAAAAAGAGTTTCAACGAGACATAAAAAGGGTAGATGTTTAAATTTTCAGCCCTTTAGCTCCATTAGTGTGGCATTTGTATTCATCGTTATCCGTACCTTTGGAATGGTCCCAAAAATCATTTGCAAAAAGGGGTTGGAGGAAACAGGAATCCAAGGAAGAATAAAAACCATCCAGGCAACAACATCATCAAAATCAACTTAAATATCAAGGAGACTATTGGAGTATCAAGGAGATTTGCTGTCACTTGATACCCAGTGAAAGCAACTAGTTACAGCTTGTTTGAGTACAAATAACAAGCACAATGGTGATTTTCATTTCATTATTGTTATCACCGTTTATAAAATCAGATAATTATTACGACTGCTTCAGTCAGTCCCTGAGAATTAAATGAGGTTTAGACCTATATTCCCCAAATAAGCCAACCCCAGCTCAAACTCCAGTTTGTGTTCACTTCAAACTAATGCCCTTGGGAAAGGCTTGAATCTATCTCTTCCCCTCTCTAGCTATGGATAAATATTGGGGAAGATTTAGCTTTCTAGCTATGGGTCACAACTAGTGTAGGAGATGGACAACCCCGGTTCCAAATCATTCGGAAGAAGGATTGGCTTGTCAGGCTGGTATTTTACCCTTAACACACCCATGATGAAATCATCTGTGGTGCCCCCAAGGACCTTACATTGGGTTGAGAAAATAAAAGGAAATTTAAAACAACAAAAAAAAAAAAGCAAACAATAAGGCATTTCCACTTCCACCAAGTTCAGTCGTCCTAAATGGACTGACATGATTCATCAAGGGAAGATCTTTTTTTAAAAGTTGACTTATATGTGACTAATGTTTATAAAGGAAGAAGAATTCATTTCCTGGATAAGAGACTTCTGTGTATTTTGTTGATTGGTATATCAAGATTTGGAAGGTAACTTAATTTCTTCACCCTGTATAACTATCACGAATAAAGATGGGAAATAAAAACACTGTATTTGTTCCAGCAAACACTCTAATAGAACAAGGAAAAAACAAAAACAGACTAGAGACAAGAAAAGAAAAAGATCGGTGGTGGTTATTATTATTGGAATATAGCAATAATACTAGTTTTCCTTCAATTGAAATTCTACTCTACTTAATAGGAATTATTTTTGTAATTAAATAAATTCAAAGCAATTTAATGGTTTAGTGCACACTAATGAGAATATGAAAAAAAAATATAAAAGGAAATAATTAAGAAAAGAATAAACATAGAAAACCTATTTTCTCTGAGAACTTATTTTAATTACAAATGACAGGAATATCCTCTTATGAGATAAATTATATTTTTCATCTCTGTGTACACAAGTTGTTGTTATTTCCAACTTGGAATTGGTAGAAAGTTGTTTGATGACTATGCAAAAACTAACATTATTTTAAAAGTATATCCAGAATATGAAATCATGAAAAAAAAAAGCAATGGGAGATAATTCTTCAATTTCCGGGCTATAGAGTGAGTGCAAATAGAATCCGATACATTCCAATAAAACCATTTCAACAGATTTATACACCTTCAAAATAGTTAGAATTTGGACCGTAAATTTCTGATTTTTGTACATAACTATTCAAATATCAATCTTGTTTCTCTATCATTACATCTATGGTCTAAAATCTGTCAATTTTGAAGCTCTGTAAGTTTAACTTTCTGAAATGCATTGCACACTTTTTGTACTCAATATATATATATATACAATGATATATAATGTGTGATATTTCTAAAAAGAGAGCCATGATGATTCCTTATGGAATTCCCAAGGGATATCCCCTTCCTGAACCCCTGAACCCTAATCCTTCTCCAATTTCCCCAGCTGGAAACAAACTGAACCACAAGTTAGAAAGACACCCCACAACTGCTATTTTTTCTCCCCAAAGCCCAAGATGAATAGGAGAGTAAATTAGAAATTAGACACAGGACAAAACAAACAACATAGAAAGTTAGGGTAGAGATACCTAAGGGCGGAGGTCGAAAATTTTGACTATCAAGTTCCTTTTTTTTAGTGATTTGTAGCCTAAGAATAAACACCTCTGTGTTGCAGCGATTAAAAAAACGTGTAAGTTTTTATTTATACCTAGGCCACCTCTCGCTCTGGATAGACACATAATGGTTAGAGATACAAATTGGGATCAGGAGGTGTTATTGTTTAGTCATAGGGTTCAAAGGGTCAAATCCTAGTGGAAATGTCAGCAGAGATATGGAAAATACTGGGGAACTAAACAAATGAAAAAAGATTACTCAATCTGTTCAAATTCTCCAAACTTATATCTACACACAGAAGCGGGGACTGGATAGTTTTTAACCACACATAGTTCAGTCAATGATCTAGAAAAAATTAGCGCAAGGATCCTGTGGATTGGTACTTGAGAAGTGGGTCGGACTGAGATCATTCCTGTCTTGGTTAGGCCAAGAATTTTTTAGCACCCCCTCATCTATGTGTATATGTGTGTGCATAAATATATATATACACAAATACTAAGAAAGTTGTTCATTATAATCATGAACAATCACAGATAATGTTATCAAATGGTTATACACAAAATCAGTCGAACCCATACAATTTAAAATGAACGATAAAAATTTCATATTAACTTTTTACAAATGTTTAGTTATCTAGAACAATGATCGTAAATTGTTTCATATCTGTTGCTTCATGTTATCAGCCAGTAAACATCATCTCAAAGTCTGTTTCTAAGTGGCTTCCTCACACTTTCTCTCTTTATATATATATATTATATATATATATATATATATATATATATATATATATATATATATATGCATACATACACACACATCAAATATTGTATTCATCATATCCCTATGTGGTAACATATGATTATATTTACTTCCACATAAATATATAAAGGGTTTCATTATGCAATAATGAGACTTGTTGATTTAACAATATGTTAGCAAATCTATGAAAACTCTCTGATGGTAGGTATATAAGTAAAAGTTCATACCACTGTAACGTCCCTTCAAAGCGGATATATAAAGTTCTTTCAGTTCTTCTTCTGAGTCAAAAAGCTCTTCCTCAAATGTTGGAAGCATGATGAAGTTGTAGAAAAAGGTTTTGATAGATGTCAGAAGGGCTTGTGGCCGATTATGTGTAACCTTGGTCAATAAGACTGATAGCTCCAGCTGTTGGAGTAAGGAATTAAATTAAAAAAAACAAAAAAAACAACAATCACCCCTTCACCACTTTTCTAGTTACCAATAACACTTATACATCCTGATTACTACAGTTGTTTTTATGTTGGTTTGACCGGATGTGGTACCAATGTTGACTATTGGGGAAAAGGAAAGTGAGGGGCAACAATGAAGACAGAGAGAGACCAGTGGATGAGGGGAGGAGGGTAAGGATGCAAGACAGAGAGAGGAAGACAGAAAAGGATGAAGCATAAAAATAGAGCAATGAATGAGAGAGGGAGAGAGAGAGGAGAAACAGCAATGGATGAAAAAAAGAGAAAGAGAGTGATGAATGAAAGAGGGAGAAAAAGAGATTAATGGCTGAAAGAAAGATTTCAATAAATGAAAAAAGAGAGAGCGAGAGAGAGAGCAATGGGTGAAAGAAGGGAAGTAATGAAAGGGAGAGAGAAAGAGATCAATGAATAAAAGAGAGCAACAAATGAAAGAGAGAGAAAGAGAGTAATGGATGAAAGAGAGAGAAAGAAGAATGAATGAAAGGGGAGAGCAATGAAAAAGTGGGAGTGAAAGAGATTGATGAACATAAAAGGAAAGACGAGCAATGAGAGAGAGAGAAAGAGAGAGAGAGCAATGAATGAAAAGAGAAAGAGAATGAAAGAGCAAAGGATAAAATAGAGAGAGAGAGAAACAGTGCAAAGGATGAAAGAGAGAGAGAGAGAGAAACAAACAAAGCAGCAAGTGAGGAAGAAAAAGAGAGAGAGAAAGGTGTGGGGGGGAAAAGATGAGGAATCTAGAATTAAGTCACAAAAAACTTGGCGTAACTTTGTTGTTGTGCATCAAACAAAGTTTCCTGATGTTTGCAGAGGGAAAGTCAAAACCTAAAATAAGTCAAGATAATTAATAAAGAAAGATAAAAAATCAAAACCAAATGTAATACAAAAATAGAATCCCCCAATTGGATACTAATTAAATGATAAGTTCAAGTGGAAGATATTTTAATCTAAAAAACAATTTTTTTGTTTCACAATTGTCTTCATTTCTTTTACTGGTTTTATGTTACTGGAAAGAAAATGTGGTTTTCCTTAGAGCTTCTAAATTTAAAGTTTAAAAGGAAAAGAAAAAAAAATTCTGACGATTCAAGGATCCCAAAAACCAGGATATTCCTTTCATTCTTGGCTACTTTTTTTTTTATCTGTATACCACTCAATGTGCCTCGTTTCTCAGGGGCAGATCCAGGATCTTGAGCAGGGAAGAGGGGGTCCAATTTTAAACTTTTGTTTTTACTTCATCTGTCTAATTAGATGATATAATATACTATTGTGTTCAAGGTTAGTTGAAGGATTAATTGGGCTTAATAATGCTTTCTCAAATGTAAGAATATAATTTCTTTATATCTAAGAAAAAAAAAATTCAAATTGTGTTTTGCCTGAGCAGAGGGGATTCTGGACCCCCAGGACTCATGCTTGTTCCTCCATGTTGCAGATCCCCACATCTTTTCCATTCAGTGAGAGTTAACTCTTCAGGCTGTTATTTTTGACTATCGATCTACAGAAATGCTTTCTAATGCTATTTAGGAGAACATTGCTAAAGGAAATACTATTTAAATTGTTGATGGGGTTACTCTACCACTGAGGAGTTGAATACAGTAGGTTTTCCTCACTTTGCAGTCAACCTTCCATATGATTTTATTGATTGTCCCTGAAACAGGAATTAACACAGACCGGATGTGGGGATTGCTCAAATGGAAGAGCAAGGCGCAATGAGTGATTTACAGATAACAAAGAAGTAGCCATTGTTGAATGAATATCATGGAGTTGCTAAATCAAACATGGCGATGGGGAGACTTTACAGCAGATATTGATTTCAGTGGGACCTGTGTGTGATTTAACTATTTAACAGCGCAGAGAATGGAATTGGTGAACTGAGTTCAAACTCCGTCTGGGGTAGTTTGAATTCACTTTGCACAAATACCCTTTCATCCACTTCTCTCAGCTATGGACAAATAGTTGGGTAGTTAGAACCCTTAAGCCCTGTAAGACAGTCCCACAAAAAGCCAGAAATATTAATTGGAGTCCCAAGTTCAGTTGAAGGAAATTAAAATAATCTTAGGAAATTAAAACATGAGCATTGAAATTCAATTCAAACATGGGTTTCTGAAGAAAAAGTTTTTAAAAAAAAATGTGTTTTAATTATTTGACTTTAACACCTTCTCTGCCCCTTTAAATTGAACAACACCCCAACTCTCAAAGTTATGTCAATTAAAAATTTTCCCACCTCAAGCAGTCTAAGGGGGAGATATACTTTTTTTTATTTAAGTTAAAGAAGATATTGTTCACTCATATGAATACATTGCACAATTTTTTAAATGCATCATCGACAAATTTGTTCTGACATTTCCCAGCATAGATGTCAGTATCAATTCAGTGTCTAATCACACTCATCACACTTCATATTTCGAAATAAAAGGTTGTTTTGTGATAATCAGTGAATAGCTAGTAACAGTTGAAAACGTGTTGTCAGCTGTCAGCCATGGGTTCTCTCCCCTTAGTTTTGGTAATTAATTCTCCTCACTAAACCGTTCTTCTGGTAAAGTGACAAGTTATGTATATTATGAAAATGGTTCAAAATACATGTGTGTGAACTTTTATGAATTCATATTACATCAAATGTTTCCATTCTAACCACAGGGAGAAATTTTGGATTTCAATTAGTACAGAATTATGCTTTAGTAATTTACAAGAATACATATGAATGAAATAATTGTCGAACTCCGGTACTGATTCTGGAGTTGACTTTGTTTCAACTGATTTCCAAGAGGCTGTCTGATTGAGCTAAATTGACAACTCTGATATTTTGAAAATTTATTATACAGGTTAGCATAGGCTTATTTCATCCTGATAAATGGATACATTTTTACAATTCAATTTTTTTTCATACCTACAATACAAAAAAGTAGCAATAATCATTTGCAGTCGGGATAGCAGTTTTCATATACTTACAAAATATTTTAAAAAATTAAAAAAAAAAACTACCGCCCTCACTAAGCTGGGGCAAATAGCATAAAATCTTATGCAAATGGATTTTTACCATTGGAAAATATCAAGTGAAGATTATAGTCTCATTTCATCAAATTAACATTTAATATACAAATAACGTTCTTCTTAGACTATTCTATAAAAGTACATACAAGCCTAAGTGTAAACAACATTGCATTGGTTTAGCTTGTAGCTTTGGTTAACTTTTTCCTTTTAAAATAGATTCCCTAAATCGCAAAAGTAGTAATAGCGATCTTTGCGAAGAAATTATTAAAAAAAAAAAGAAGAAAAGTACTACGCGTCGGCAATCAATTTCTTCGAGTTGAAAAAGCACAGTCTAAGGGAGCTAATCAAGTTAAGCATTGAATGTATTCAAAGCAAGTTGAATGAGAAAGCTCACCTCAGTGATGTTAGCTTGTTCGTTCAAACTATTAATACAGAATTTCGTCCATATAGCTTCACTCAGTCTCGTTTTAAGTCGAGTGGTTTAGACCCCCCCCTTTTTTATCGATGCACCATTTTCAAAATGTCATTTTCCCCTTCCAAGATTATTTTACTCAAAAGGTGCATTCCTTATAATATGCATATAGTACTGGAGATCTTTTTTTTATTTTTTTTATAATAGCACAAATAATTTTACTTGGATGATTTTTTAAAAGGTAAAAGTAATTAACTACACAAACAATCTGTGGTCCCAATTTCCCGTTGAACCCCGCCCCCATGGATGAGAACCTCTGTTTCTGTCCTTGAAGATTATTTTATTACTGGAATAGAATCATGAATGAAAATAAGTACTTCAGAAAATTTAATCAGAAACGAAGATAACTCCAAGGAAGTTTAATTATGGTAACCTCAGAAAATCAAAATGTGAATGCTAAAATTTAATGCTAGAATGAGTTTAAATAAAAAAGTTCTTAAAAAGATGTTAGAAGTACAGAGGAAGCCGTTTATTATAATCGCATATATTGTTTTCAAGCGGTTATTGTAATCAAAATCAATGATTTCCAAACACTTTATCTAAAATGAATTGAAAACCAATAAAAAAAAGTCAATAAACTTAATTTCAATTTTTAAAAATTAATTTCATCATTATTTCATTAATGAATTTTGGGTGGAGTGGCACCCCCTTTAAAAGTTGCACTGGTAAAATAGTCATATAGATTCAATGAATTGTACAATGAAGTTGTAAGTATTTATAATTTCATAGTTTGTACTTACAAATGGGAAATTAAAAAAATTTGAATGATGGTACAATTTAATGTTTAAACAATTGTTTTGAATAAGACTAATGGCTACCCCGAGCTTTGTGAGATTTCGATGATCTATCAGTATCTGAGAGAATTTTGGACAGTCCCTCTCAATTAGGATTTAGAGATTTGTTATATGTGAATAAAAGGGTTAAATAATCTTGAATGCTCTTTTAGATTTACAATGCCTCAATTAGTGCCCCTGAACACCAACCGCTCCGTCAAGAGTTAGGGGACAAGCCACAACCTATCAGGTGAGAACCATAGGTTTTTACAAACGTGAGATTCTGGCTCATAAGGATTTCATGGCAAAAATTCAGATTCTGATGAAATCTTTAATTTGAGAGTCAAAGTTTTTGAGAATTGATAGAAATCTCAATCTGAAATTACTCTGTGGACCCCAGGTGGGGTGGGGCAGAGGATGTGGGGTGACAGATCTGGATGATGTGATCTTTTGCCAAAAATCCCTGTACAAGATGTAACGAATGGGCCTGCTTGGTCCTTGTGAATGCAACACACAGAACATAATCTCACTCAATAGCGTCTTGCAGCCGACTGCATTACCCGACTGGAGAGTCTCTCTCAATGCATGTGCACTAAGGTCCCCTCTGGCTGATTGCCGAGTTAAATCAAGGCTGCACAACTAGTTCATGAGAAATCAAAAATAGCTGGAAACTTTTTGGACAGACCTTGTATGTATGAAGAACCGTTATCTCTAGTAGATTGCCATTGTTGGGAGAATGAAAAAACAAAAACAGAAGAAACATTGTATCATTGTTTTGTTTTTAGAGCAATGTCTGCTGTTACTTAGATTAAAAACTGAAGAAATTTAACAAGGCCCATCAGACTTTATCAGATATCTTAAGATGGACATATTCTTGAGTTGATACACGTTGTATTTGCCATATTGTATTATCTGAAAAGCCTTGTAATAAGTAAAACCACTTCAGGGTGAGATTTGTCTAGGAGTAGAACATTATAAATTCATGATGAAGTGAAGAGAAAAAAATCAATTTTTTCTGTAGCAAAGCCCATAGATAGAAGCAAGTAACATTTGTTGAGAGTCCAACGAAGATGGAATCATTTCAATTTGCATAAATTTACATAAATAGATGAAATACTGTATATGTTGGTATACAAGACAGACATCTAATTTCGAAAAAAAAAAAAATCCAAATATTACATTGCATCCAATGCACTGGTATTATGATTAGGGGGACATTTATTGAAGCTCGATATGGATAGTCATCGGGCTTGGATGAGTTGCAGTGAGCAGTAATCCTCCAAATAACCTTGTGAACCAGAGGTTCTCAACCAGGGGGTAATTTAATGGTTTTAAGAGGGGAATAAGGACCACAGATGAGTAGATATGAACTGTTAGATTATTGATATTTCCACAAACTAAAATTCTAGAAAGCACTTTTTGAGTCAAACAATCTTGTGGGGAGGAGTGACATTCTGAAATCTGGTGGAAAGTGTGCATAGGCAAGAAAAGGTTGAGACCACTTTTGTTAACCATTAATCTTATAGCCTGGCATATATGGTAATACAAATTAAAATGTTGACATCAACTTCCCTATTTGGAGGTCAACAATACTATAGAACTTGAAGCTAAGATCAGTGTTTAGAGATAATAGTTCACTAAGGCTCAAAATTCATTAAAAGGCTGCTGTGATTAAATTAAGATGCTTAATGCCTAAATTAAAATGTCCCACTTGATTTCTAAAAATGATCAACAGGACATATACATCCCAGCAATTATAGACACCATGGGATATATATATATATATATATATATATATATATATATATATATATATATAATATGAACTATAGAGAGTGAGACAGACTCGGGAAAGTCAAAAAATTCTCGAATTCTTTGGTTGAATATGTTGAAAGAGGATCAACTCGATAACATTTTTCCGTGTAATTAATATTCTTACAGATGATATCATACGTTGGTTTGCATGCATTCTGAGATTAAAACCGATGTAATGGATTTGATATTCACATGGGTGAACACTCAATAGAAATGACACAAACACCGAGTCACATCTATCATTATTTTTACTGTTCGCTCACTCTTGAAATGTTTTTTGGGTTACCGAAATAAGTAAGCCCCGTTTTGAAACAATGAATATGTAGTATAAAATAATATCAACATACAATACACACAATACACTATATAAAATGACAAACTACATGTATGAAATGAGCTATATAGTGAGAAAGGGAGGTGCTGTTGGATCAGCACTGCTGGGTGCCATTGTAATATAACTGTTTTGATTTTAAAATCCCCAGAACAGTTACATGGTGAACAACTGATGATCCTAATAAGAGAGAATTTATACATTGTACCATAATAATAAAGTATATGTGGAACAGGGAAGAAAAAAACATTGGAGAAAATTACATAAATTGCATAGACAGATATTGGGAAATAAGTGACTGAAGTGACACAAAACATTTTTTGAAAAACTTTCTTAATGTTCAGTGTTTAAAGCTGTAAAGTTTTCTAGATCCTATATATTTATTTATATACCAGGAGTGTCCAAAGGGTTAAAAAACATGGGTGAGTCAGACTTAAAATGGCTCCTTTCTCGTGTTGGGATCAACAAGTTCTTTAAAATGGACAAGTTGCTCAAACAACAAGCAGCAGCACCAAAGAAAGTGTCAGACAAATGAAAAAGCCAAGATTCAGTTTCTTTTTTCAGCCTTTATCAATACAATACCAGAAAAGGTCAGAGGTTAAAGACATTAACTAAAATCTGACCTTTATTAATCATCTCTCCAATTGAGCTAAAGAGGAACCCTTCTCTTCTTGGGGTCTTATTTACAGAAGGTCAAACCACGGATTTGCAGTTCATACAAAATAGCTACTTTGTCCTCAACCCCTGTCAACAGCCTTCATAGGGTGCCTTCAGATGGGTCACCAATAGGCCATTATGTCCTTGCAAACTGAGAGGTGTGGTTTATCATTTGAGAAGAAGGGAATAAACAAAATTAGCAATGAAAAAAAACTTTTCTGGATTTATCAGAAGGAGGTTGAAATAGCCAGAAACCACTTAAGTAAAGAATGCACCTAATTTTCGATCAGTGCTTCATTTACTTCTGCCAATGTAGTTGGAAGAGCTATATGCATTCACTTGTGTCTCTTTTGTCTCTCAAAGTAATATCTCCTGTTCTCAATGAATTTCAGTCAAATTCTCTGGAAGGATCAACAATAGCATGATTGGTTAAATTTTGGGACGGATCCAGGATTCTTTTTCCTTTGATTGAGAGATATTTTTTTCGTTTTTTTTGATAGATTTATTTACTAACTCATGATTATCCATACAGTATACCCAAAAGTTCTCAATAGATTTCAATAACATTTTGTGGAAGAGTGAGCCACGGGCCGAGGAACAATTGATTCAAATTTGGGGGGGGGGATTATTTTCCAATAAAGAGATATTTTTCATATATTAAGATAAAAAAATCAGAACTTGGTTACCTTGCCTCCAACATAACTATATACTTAACAATTTTTATTCAGATTTTTTTTTATTAATGTACAGTATTGATAAAAGTTTGCGTCTCTGAGTGCTTTTAAGTTAGTTTCTTGGTATCGTAGGTTTCATTTGAGACAGTGTTGCCCATTTGGACGTTTTTTCATTTTTACTTTTAAAATTTGTGAGTCCAGTGTTGCCAATTTAAAAGCTTTTTTTTTTCAATTTTTTGAAATTGGGAACTACTCCCAAAATTGAAAAACTAAAAAAAAAAAAAAGAAACATCTCAATCGGCTAAAGTGATTTGAGAGTCTGACAGACTTTTATTTATATTTAGAGGTCTTTCTGAATGTATTGGGAAAGTGGTCAAATGAAATATTTGTCGTATAAAACCAGTTTCTTTTCAATGATAAAAAAAATTGGTTGTTCCACTATGAAGTAATGGTTATCAAACAAGTCTAGCAGACCATTACTACTAAAGTGAGTTCCATCCTCACTGGGTACACTGCTCTGTACTTATGGCTGAGAGCTACACTAAACTAACTATATAAATGTGGAAATGGATGCAGTATAAACCTCTTCAAATTTAATCATTTTTCACCACAAATATTCATTTTTTAACATAATTTCCTTCCTTGTCAAGATACTATATCAAATGCTTCTCTATTAATCACATAGAGTAAACATTATACAGTGAAAATTTCAGATTGAAATCTAGTAAATAACTGTGACACACTGCAGAGTTATTGATCTGCCCCAATACTTAAAGTCGTGTGTGAAGCTGATAGAACTATCGTTCTATTTTTTTTTAGTATTTTTCAACACTTTTTGATATTTTAGCTGAACAGAAAATATTCAAGTTTATGTATGAGATAGACTTTTTACAATTTTTAAATATTAGGTAGACTTTAGACTTTTTTTTTTCTTTTTTAAAGGATTGGTTGAAGAATAAATTTTTCTGGGAACAACATTTTTATTAATTTTTTTAAAGGCTTTCCCTGATATTCTGGTTTCTGACGAAGAGAAAAAAACCTTTTATAATTCTATTTCTTTTAGATACTGAAGATCATTTTCTTATTTCTCTTATTTTTTTTTTTTTTCTCTCAGGATGATCATGATTTGTAGTGAGAAACGTCCGACTTTTTAATTGCTTTCTGGGAAATTTCATGCTGAGACGGACAAAAGGAAGGGCTTGGAAGTTGATTGCATTTTGAAATGGAATCTTCTGGAAGAGAGAAACATCAAAATATGTTCTGAGAAGCAGTAAAAAGGTAGAGCAATGGCCTTTATTGTGGCTTAAATAGTTTCTATATTTCTCAGCTGGTAAAAATATTTGATAATCAGTTCAAAATGAGACAGAAAGAAAAATGACACAAGAGTCTACGAGTGAGACTTGCTAGAATGATAAACTATTTAATCTTCAGATATTTTCCCCAAAGTATCTAGATGATTATTGGGTACATCTTACCAGTCGAGAAAAATGTTATACGTAAATGGTCCCAGGGATTGATGCTGAAACCCAGGTAAAAGTCAGGATTTCAAATGCTGGTTTTCATGGCAGACAGGCCTCCCTCCCAGTTCAAAAGACGTGCATAACAAAATCTTCTGATTTCTATTCCAAATCAGTTGGTATCTGCACGTCAAGCCGTGTAAACATATAAACCAGTGGATTAAAAAGAAGTATAAAATAATCTTTTGAAGAGAGATAAATTAGGGTAGAAACTGAATCCCAATTGAAGTGATGTATATTGGCCAAATTTTGAATTGTAAGGCAAGGTGGGATAGTTCTTTCGGTGCTGTGGTGCAGAAAGCTTAAGTAAATGTCTAAGTTCATATGGCATGTAAATTGGTGAACGAGACAAGAAAGGATATATATATATATATATATATATATAATACACACACTCATATTTACAGATATACATATACACACGCATATATGTACACATAAATATAAAAAGAAATTTATGTAATACACTTATACACATGATATATATATATATATATATATATATATATACACACACACATTCACACACATTGATACATGTCATATACAGAAAAGTCTGCGCTGACAGCTTTGATTGCCAAAAACTGTGATTATATCTCCTCTTGTTTGAATATAGCCACCTGCCTCCTTTATACTTGGGCTCAGCTTAAGGCAATGATATGAATAGGAGTTACTTCCCTTTACTTGCACATTATATACTCTTTCTTTTTCCTCTTCTCTCTCTTTCTACACCTCTGATCCCCCTTCTCTCTCCTCCCTCTCCTATACATTTCTGGTCCTTTCTCTCTCCCTTATCCTCTCTATCTTCCCTCTCCATGATACAATTCTTGTCCTTTCTTTCTTCCCTCTCCTTCTACACTTGTCATCCTTACTCTTTCACTCTTGTAACACATTACTTGTCTTTCCTCTTCCCCTCTCCTATACATTGTCTGTCTCTTACTTCCCTCCTTTCTCTCAATCTCCAACCTCTCTACACTTCACTCATCCCCACTTCTTGCCACCCTAAAACAACACTCTCTCCACACCCCCCCTCAATTTTTCCAGTTAAATCATCCTCTTTTTCACCAAATCAAATTTTCTAATTAATGAACATAGACACACAGCCGCAACTGTTGGTAGATTTGGCCTTGCTTTAGCTGAGGAGTGCCATTTTTATCAGATGTGATGATTTTGCAAAAAAAAAAAGAAAATTCTTCTACTCATAAATCAATTTAATACTTGTAAAATCCTCAATGGCTAATGAGTATAAAAATCAACACAAACAGCTCAACTCTTAAATTCATAGAGAAATTTTCAAATCCTAAATCAAGGAGAATAACTTCTGAATAAAATTACTTCTTTGCACATGAAAGTGAATTTCGATTTTCATCTTCTTCGATTCACAAAAGAACAAACTTCTGTCCATTGAAGAGCTCCACCTGGGAGCATTCCATGAATGTAAGAGTTAAACTGTTCCAAGAGTTGTGTTGGATTATTGAACTGATTCTTCCATGGCTTTTGTTGATATCACAATATTTCATCCCATCCATTCTACAGCCTTCTTCGGGGTGAACAATGCATAAAGAAAGAGAGGTCTTTTTTTCTTCAGAAATTAGAGGCGAGTAGAAAAATGATGGCTAATATTTGATTTGCCATTAATTTCTGAAGAAAAGAAAGAAAACTTCCAATCCTATCGGATTTTACACCTGAAGAATGCTGTAGAATGGATCAACAGAGACATTGCTAAGTAATTGAGTTGGGTCCTTATGCTGGCTATGGCATCACATGTCCCTGCTCAGGCTACACATGTTATAAGTCTCTCTTGTCTTGGCTTGCGATAAGTGAAATAGACTTGGAGGTAACAAGCATTCAAGTGGCATCCTTCACTTCATTATTCACGTTTATGGCACCGGGTAATCACTAGCAGTCACCAATATAAAACTGACCTGGCTCGACATAGCATGACTTTGGTGATTGCAGGACAACCAGTTTTATCCAACATGATTTGGCTGTAAGCCCCACGGAAACATTGATACCACAAATGTTATATAGAACTATAAAAGGTTAATGAATTATCCTGCTTAGTTAGTTCTTTATTATGTTTCTGAGAGTGGAAGTACTTTATTTCTACATGAACTTCTTAATTATTATATTTTCTTTTAGTGCTACAACTGCTGACCTAATTAAAATAAAATAAAATGTAAAGGCAAATGCTGAACATTCACCTGACCGATATCTATTTACCTTTAAAGTGACCAATGGCTATTCATTACCTGACAATTCCATGCTTAGCCCTTTTTCTCCCACTTGGCCAACACCCTCCCAATTCAATCTATCTGATTAGCTACAATGTATTCCAGACAAACCTTTCATTGTGTCCCTTGAGATAAATAACATTTAGACTGTTTCATTACTTGGAGTTGGCAGGGGTCGGAATGAGTCTGAAGAGGTTATCAAAGAACAGAGAGAACAACCAACATAAGATTGGACTAAGTTACTCCTGTGTCTCCAGATACACTGATGAGGCAATGATTCTATCACCATTGTTTCCATAGCAATTGTAGGTTTTCAAGTCAGTGAGCTATTCCTCACCTCACCCTGGGTGCCAGGCCTACACCCAAGATGGAATGACTTACTAGGCTAAAGAGCTCCACTTGTCCTGCTATTTACTCATAGTCTTTCCCCAGGTCATTAGTTCAGAAGTGAGCTCAAATTGTCCCAGGGGAGCTGGAACTCAGTGCCATGAACCAATTGGTCACCCACACCCTCCCTGATTCTGAAGAGGTTGTCAGAGAACAAAGTGAACTACAAAGATGATTGTGAAACTAACAATTAAATGAAAAAAAAAAAAAAAAGAAAAGAAAAATGGACAAAATACACCATGTCTAAAAATGTCTTCCTCTGGTGATGAGCTCAACTCTGCTGAATCATGAGATAAAATATTACTAAGTGAAGCTTGAACTCAGATATTTCTTCTTTTTTTTTTTTTCATTATTAGAAACCAGCAACCAAAACTGTCAACATATGTTGTTCATTTTTGAAGAGTCTTCGTTTGGCTGGATCAACGCATATATCCTTCAGACATGCTGCACCAAGAGAGCTAGAGGGGTGAAAATTTAAGGATTGACCCCTAATTGTATCTGCTGAAAAAAAAAAGTTTTCAGGGGGTCAATTTACAAAGTAAGATTCTGCTAAATTTGTCACTCATTTTGTGTCAGGCAGCATTTATGCTTGTTTTTTTTTTTTCAAATTTGAAATTTTTAGTAATTACTGCCAGACCAAAGGCAAGAGAAGTAACTTATTCATTGATTATCCCTTTCACCGATGTTTTAATTGATCACCCTCAACAAGGCAGGCTGCCAAAAGATGTTGGTTATGTGATAGTTTCTATTGAGTGACTAATCAAACCTGTTATGATTTTAATATATATTTGGGTAGAACAGATCTCACAATCTTATGTCGACTTGTTCTTGTATCTCTACAACCAGCAAAGAGCTCTTAAGGGAGCTGTGACCAAGAAAAAAAAAAGGTTGAGAATCGCTGTTCTAAAAAAGGCTCGATCTTTTGCTCAATCAATATATGCATTCTTCCAGTCAATTCCATTTTACAATTTAGCTGTCAGCAACCATAATATTTATGGCTAAAATCCCTATGACATTTAGTCAATAGTATTTACTTGGTTGGCCTTAGGTCCCACAAGGAGAACCAACCCCAACCATATTTCTCTAAGAAATGGCCAAGGAAAGGAGACTCTCATTGAATAGGCAGAACCATTTTCACAGAACCCATCAAGTACAAGCAGAGACTAAAAGCCAAAAGATCAGAGATTAAAAAGAATTATCCAAGATTTCATTTTGTCGATGTCAATATAATTGATTTTGGATCTAGTCAGGGAAGGAAAAGGTTATTGTTCCATTCTATGTTCCACAGCATGTTAGTAGTTCTTTTAAGTCCATTTCTGTAAAACCTGCTAGAAAGTCTTTGGCCATTTAGTGATTAAAGTTTCCGAAATCTTTGCTGGTAATCCTCATTCTAATCTGCAATAATTTCTCTTAATTTTTCTTGATTGTACAATCAATTTAACGACTCAACACTTTCAGCACCAAACAACATTAATTAATGTTTTTCCCCTTTCACCTGTTAAGCACCAAAAATAAATTTAAAAAAAGGAGATGCTCAGACATTGAGTGGAAAAAGTATCCGATAAATTGCGAAGTTCATCTCAACATACTAATACAGCTTTGAAATTGATGAAACTGTCAGGATCTGGACTGAAGACATAATAACTTTTGCAATGTACAATTTTTTCCATTTTTTTTTGGTCATAATATCAATCTTTGGTCCAAATTCTGTTAGTTTTGAAGCAGCATAAGTATATTAAAAAAACTTTTTTTGCACTCACTGTATATGAAATTTAGACTCAAGTTCAACTAAAGGAGTGACAGCTCTCATTTGCTACTTCTTGAACCAGTAGAGAGTTATGTTAGGGTGTGATTTGCCCAAGTACTCATCAACTCACACTCTTCTTCATAGACTATTGTAGCATGCCACAGGCAAAACTTTTTGTCAAGAAATCTATTAAAAGAAAAGAGTGCAGGGAAATGAGAACTCATGCCTTTCTCAAGAGCACTACTGAAAATGAATATATATACTGTTTTTGTGTGCGAGTGTGTATATATATATATATATATATATATATATATGTTTATATATATATATATATATATATATATATATATATACACACATATATGTGTGCGTGTGCGAATACACACACACACAGATATTATAATCATGGATAATGTTATCAAATAGTTATAGTTATCGAAGTCAGTTGGCTCCAAACACTATTTTTGCAATGAATTTGAAAATTTATTATCATTATCATTATTGAAATTATCATTATCAAATTTCACATGAATTTTTCAAAATATAAAGTTGTTTAAACAATGAATGTGAATAGTCCCAAATTTTTATACCCTCAGCTTAATTTTCAGCAACCAGGTTTCCATCATCTAAAAGACCCCATCCCAAAGTGATCACTATAAGCAGTTTCCTCTGTATATGCATGAACAAATATTTTTCACCATATATACAAACATACATACATATATATATATAAATTATCTGATCAGTCAACATGAGAAGACATCATGTGTCAGTGTGCGTGTTAATATTTTCCCTGTACATACATAAATATATAGGGAGAAGCAGATGGATTGATAATGTTCACCTCTGAAGGGTAAGAGTTCGTTGGACAAAAGGACAGATAGATAAAGATAGAATGAGATAGCAAGGTGGGGTTGAATATCAAGATAGAAGTGCAAAAGGTTTGCCTAGGGAAATCAATAGAGACAATAAGATAGAATGTTGTTGTCTTGATGTATCAAATTAAGAATGTAATCCTCCGGCTTTGCAACTTGGCACAACTGATAAAACAAGGAGAAGTGATTGCTGACATAATAAAGACAGGAGATTAAAATGAAGATCACTTGTGACAAATAGGATTTACTAAAAGTTTGTTGATCTATCACAGAGACTGATTTATTACTAGACGAAGACATTTACTATAAAAGCTGGAGTAGAAAATGGCTTTTAAGAAGGAGAACAAGAACAGAAGTGAAAGTCAGCATTTCTCGAAGGAACTGCAAGTGTGATTGCACCACAGCATAGCCCCTACCCCCAACCTTAATGAAAGCACCAAAATCACTAGCAATTTTTTTTATCACTGCAATTTTTTAAATGGTGGAAAGTAAGAGTCTAGTTTAGCATTATAGTTATATAGTAAATAGAACCTTCCTGCTTTGGAACCTTTGAAAAATAAACTTTTTTCAAAACTGTAAGCACAAAACATGGCATTAAAATACACTAATAAGTGTTGGAATTGGCGTTGATATCTCAAAAACTTTAGGAAAAATAGCATTGAAAATGAACGGAATAAGAATGAATAAATAAAAATGAATATGCTTGTAGTGCATATGCAATCACACAAATGAGTAGCATTTCTCTAAAAAAAGAAAAATAATAGAAGGAAAAATCAAAAAATGGATGAAAAAGAACAACAATGTGGGTTAGGTACGATTCAGCGCCATAAATTCCAATGTTTTGGTGCTAGACTATTCAGAACTGAGACATTTTGTCACCATGTATTCCAGCACCAAGACATCTGAGTGCAACGATCAGCTATTCAAGTTCTTGAACATTCATTTATTAATTTTTTTTTATTTTAAATAATTTTTTTGAAATATTTTTCAAATAATTTTTAGCTTAATTCTGCTTGATTTATAGTCCTACTATTATTATTGTATTTTCTTTTTTTCACAATCGATTTTGTTTTAAATTAGTCATTTTCTACTAAATTTTGTTATAGATTTTTAATCTTACAATAATTTGTTATAATTAGAGGAAAGCTATAATTCAAGAGAAATTTTGATTGAAATTCATGATATTAAAAGATCGAATTCGAATAACTTTTCTGGCTTAAGATATCTAAAGAGAAAAAGCCTCCAGATCTTTGGAATAGTAGGAAGGACTTCATTTTGTTTTCTTCCCAGTAGCCGACCTCTTTACTTCCACTTTCTCCTTTTCCTGGTCATTAGACAGACTTTCTCTTTTGTCATTACATATATAACCAATCATCTCTCTGGAACCTGAAGTACCATCATCATCTGTTATTGCAACAGACATACATCAATCAGTTTTTATTAACATAATCATCATCCTTAACCCATTATCATTTGTAGGGCTATCATCATCTTTGAAATGCCTTACTAGACTCTAAATTCCCTTTCTCATCAATCTATCCCTAGCTATTAGCTCCAAGAATTCCAAAGCTTTTACCCTGAGTTCACAGATACTTATTACTTGGGAGGTAGGAGTGCCTTTTAAGAAAAAGGATATCAACTGGAACTGTTAACAAAATGCTCAGGTTTCATACAGTCCTTCCTATTTAGACTAAGGGAAATCTCCAGGGGTGGGGAAGTATGGACATTTTTTTTTTTCATCACCACTAACAAGGGTAGGAGACTACCTTGACCCGAGGATAATATTCAGGCTGAAAAAAAAGAGTTTCTATTTTTATTTGATGGTGATGAAAGAGAAGAATACTGCTCGATTAATAGACAAAAAGGAGTTGAATTTTGTTGCTGTTTTAATATCTATTTCATATCCTAGCAACCATGACATGCAATTTAGTACTTGTAAAATCTGCGATATTACATGGTATATATATTAGTTTCTGAACCAACAGTATTGAGCTTTATAAGTAAATAGGGATTTATAAAAAAAAGAACAATTTACTTATATTGTTTGATCCATTTAGGTATAAATAAACATCATTTCTCAGAGATCTTGAGGTGTGGAGAGGTGAAGCAGTTACCTTTGCAGGTGAAAATGGAATCACAAGTTTGTGTATCAGCCAGGGCTGTTTATGTTAACTTTGCACTTGGGAAGCGCATGAATCCACTTCTCCCTCAGCTATGGGAAAATAGCTGTCCTTTAGTGGTGTAAATCTGGATAAAGGACGAGGGTTGGGCATGGAGATAGCAACTCCACCCCGTGAAACCTACTTATACAGAAACCGCAGTAGAGTGGTTGCGACCCTATGTACTACAAGGAGAACTTGGAGATCCCATTCTTTTGCAGTAATAAAATGATATTTGAGGGCAAATTAAGAGCACTTCATATCTCTAAACACAAGCTAAATTCAGTGGAAAGATAAAAAGTATATTTGATAAGTATGAAGATTGTGATAACATGTCTAACGTATGAATAGAGTAAAGGAACGGCTATTAGAGAACCTCTTCAATTCATTTGATTCTTATCTTCTGTAAATAATTATCTGGGAAATTGCACATGGGAACCATCATAATGCCCTTTTCCCCATATACATAAATCATAAGTAAAAAATAAAACCTTTCAGTTATATTTAAGAAAACTGGGATTAATCTCAGTGAAGGGAAGCACGTTTGTTTAGAATTTAAATATTTCTGCTTAGTTAAATCAAGGTCAATTTCAAATGCCAAATTTGAGTTCTCATATTGATGAAAAAAAAATAGCCATTTTTAAATGTATCAATATATAAAATCCACAAAAACTTTTTCATGAAAAATGACCCGCTATGCTCCACGAGAAGTTCGCATAAGTATATGTGTTAGTATTAACATTAAAGCTTTCATTACATTAAGCTTCATACAAGTCAAGAAATTCAGTATCAAATTGTCCTTGACCTCTGAACAGTAATCCAATACAGTCTGTTAGCCAGTGTAGAAAGTGTTATTCATCTATCCCTAACCATTTTAGAGACAGTACTTATAGAATAACAAAGTGAATGACATTCCTCAGTCTTTTATACAAAAGATTTAATTGAAAACAACCTTAAATACTATGAAGGAACCAAAACACTGAAGAAAAATGCCAGGTTGAGAATCAATAATAAGATTTTCAGCCGAGAGTGAAATCAACGGAAACTACAGAGAGGCATGATGGGAAATTTTGAGTTTTCATTTGATAAAAGAAACAAAAGAGTGACGAATCTTAAAATAATTAGTGATACATTTAGAAAATAACATTTCAACAATTTGCAATGAAAATAAGTTTTTGGCTTTCAAATTTTTTTAATGAATCCAAGAAGAAGTGTCTTCAATTAGATATCTAGTTTCTAACTGAATTCTGTACACTCAATTCCTGTTAGGTACCATATATGCTGGCATACAAGTCATTCTTACACCTTCAAGCATTTCCCTCAATGGATCGCATTAGTCTGTTTCGATCTTATGAACCTGACACTTCAATGGACACAATGCTGTCTTATGTTGGAGAAATGACTTATTCAGTGAATATTGAACTAAACTTAAATCAACACCTTAGTTTTGGGGCTGACTTTTATATCAGCATATATAGTAATTGCAGTTGAGAAAACATGATCACTACTATTGGATATATTCAGTAAATCTGGCAAATTTTTCTTTCCCTACTTTTCTGTCAGTAAATACAGATATATAATTGATTTTCTGGTACCCTTGGACCTAGAACCATACTAAATTTTGCTAGACCAACAGAGGTCACCTGATAATAATTTACCTGACCCACTTATTAAGCACATCTCATTTCTAAGAAGACTGTTAGAAAGTTGAATTGAATTAAATACTATACATTGTTATGAATTATTTAGTTTGTTAATATAAATGGAATGGGTATGATAATTAAAGCTTCCCTGAGGGGTTCTTCACCAATAAAGAAGCAATTTCATCTACATGATACTCTTGTTCTGCACTGAGGTTCTCATCATTTACAAGCTTTGCAAATTCATGTTCATACTTGGCAATATTTTTGCAGTTTGAAAACTGTTTTTTTCCACACAATTTATACATAAAGATTCCATAACACTTCTTGAACCTTTCAATCCACCCTTCACTGTAAATACACCCAAGTCTTAATCCAAGCTCTTCATGTTAGAACTTTACACACAACACTACCTGTGGCCATTAGGTGATCTAGCGTGTGAGCCAAGAGAAGTTCCGCTTATAATTTTTGTCTGGATTGGAAGAGGACCATCATGTACCTTAAAATTGGCGACGTACCAGTACTTTCCTAATGACAATATTTGCTTGCTTTCACAAAACTAGAATCACTTCTAAAAAAATATCTAATTTCACATTTGTTCTCTGAATGATATACATTATTACTTTCCTTTTAAGGATCATTTTTTTTTTATAGATCATTTATTTATTTTTGTTTCAAATACAAATTTTTGATTTTACTTTCTTTTTAGCCCAGTGGCTCTGAGAGAGTCAGATATCTGAGCCATCTTCATTTTCAAATGTAAATTTTCATTTAACAAATAACAAAAAGTAATCTATCTTTGTCTATCAAGGGGAAAAAGACACATGAAAAAAAAAAAGAAACATTATATTTCCGAATGCTTAAAATTCACCTCCGCATGCAATTTTAAAATGAAATTTGGGGGAAAAGAAAATATGAAGAGGGAGTGTAAAAAAGAGCCAGAGTAACCTTTTTTTTTTAAGGAAATATACTTTATCTTGGAAGAAACAAATGGAGAATGAGATATATAAAAATTGAATGAAGTAAGTACATTAAAAGCAGAAAATAAAATGTGGCATCAGATGTCAGTTTTCAGCCTGAAACGTTCAGATATCAGCAGAAAAGGATACAATTTCTAACCAGAAATCATGATAAGAAAAACCATCTTCCTGATTGATAAGGTTTAACTTCTCTGGATTAATCTTTCTACTTTTATTTTTTTTCTATCTCTCCCAAGATTGAAAAATTTATAACTGCTAAAAGCAATATTTGTTTATCTATTTTTTCAAAATCAATTTCAGCTTTTATCATATTTGCAATACGAAACAACACCTGTTAATCATGACTAACGGATCCTTATATCAGTTCGTCTGAATAATAGGAGATGAGAAAAGGAGAGAAATAGGAATTTCTCAAAGTGGAAAGAATAAGATTCTAAAAGAAAGATACATTTAGAGAAACATGATAAGAAAATTCAGCCGCAAAATGAACATAATTTACTGATATTATCTCTAATAGATAGAGGGATCATATTCTCTTTAAGCGATAATAGACCGTGCTGAATTTTATCCAAAAAAAAAAATAAATAAAGAAGGTATGTGCAGATACATCTATATGAACAACTATTAATATAGAAACATATATAATGACACAAAGAGACAAATTATTCATCAAAAAAGAATTAATATAAATGAAATGATGCATATTTATTCAAGAGGCATTTTCAAAAAGATACAGATACGAAGACTGGAACATTCAGAGATACAACCACATTCTCTCGAAAAATGAAGAAATTTTGGTATATCCTTTTAAATATGTACAAAACCTTCCATTGCCCATCTCTTCTCTCTCTCTTATAAGCATACATATATATATATAACACAATGTGTATCCACATATATCTAACTATGATGATATGTTGTGTATTTATTCATTTACTTGTCCTCAGTCATTCAAAGAAATGCAAATCATCTACATCATTATCAACTAGGTTATCACATGATGTTGCAGTAAAAATAGAATTTCATGTTCTGATGATGTAGTAAAAATGCTCAACTTAAAAAAATAAATGAATAAAAACTAGAAACTAATAAAAACAAGTTTCTAATCAACAGAACGCTATTCTCCAAGTTTATTGCAATGCAAATCTCTGTTATCCATGTTTATAGAATGCAATGTGTATCCATGTTTCATATATGCCATCATTTTTGACAGCATGGGTAAGCAAGTATACATATATTTTTTGTATGTAACACTTTTTAATGAGTGCACAGATACCATAACACTTTGATCCTAGGCAGAGTACACAGTTACACTGATCCTAAGCAAAAGTGCTGATCCATATGTAAATAATCCTGTGTTTTTTTTAATGGGTACTATGCTAGTATTTGATTGTCAAATTCATACACATTTACATTTACAGAAATAAGCAATGTTAATATATGACCTGCCTTATGGCTGAAATAGTTATACCCACCAGTTCCAGGATTTGGCGTTTCAGCCCTGGATCTTGAATACTGATTTCCAAGACCATCAGCTCATCCTCATTTCTTTTCCCAGACCCATTTGGCCTTAATTAGAAAAATTCTCACTTTGCCCCCTCTTCAAATTACATGTAGAGGCCAGATTTAAACCTTGGGGCCAGGGGCACTTCAGGTTTGGTGGACCCCCTCATACAAAGAAATTAAAATACTAGGCAAAATTTACTCATCAAAGTCTGTTTATTGCATGTAATTGAAAATGACAGGTTATACATGCACAGATAAAGATTAAATGAGTTTTATATCTGAAGGAAATATGTGTATACATGTAAATACCTGCCAGCAAAACTCCAGGTAGATTTTTAGGCAAGACAAATTTATTTTCATAACCCATACTCCAATTACCATTGACCTGAATTCCAAGCAGTAATTATCAATTTATTTCTTATAAAAGAAACTAATTTTTTCAATAATGATATTTTGTATAGAGTTAGAGATGCCCTTCTAAATCTGGCCTGGAGAGCATGCCTCTTCAGTTAAAAGCCACAGCTTTAAAAAGGCATACAAGGGTTGAAACATACTTGTCTTATGAAAATCTAGAAACACAAACACAACAGATGTTTTATTACTGACTGACTCAGGACTTGTTTGTTCCTTTAATGAATTTGTCACCATTTCTCCACTGATCCATGGAAACCCATTTATTGTTTGTAGCAATCATGAACTTTTATTGCATTCAGGGGGGAGGGCGATAAGGACACCAACTATCCTGCTATATAGCCATAGCCAGGGAAGAGGTAATTCATGCCTTTTCTTTGAGCAAAGTGAATTCAAACAGTTTCAGCCCTAGTTTGAACAGAGTTAGCAGATTCTATTCCCTGTACTGTTAATGTTTGACCCATTTAGCCATCTACACCTCCTCATTACTAACAACTACATGAAATAAATAATAGATGAAAGTCACTTAGAAAAAAAAGCAGATGATAGAAATAAACATCAAAATATAAACAAAGTTGCTAATCAAGCATGTTTCTCTGTTACCTTTAACCTTAATGTTATAAAATTGTCAGATACATAAAGCTTTAGTAAAATACAAACAGAAGCCCTTGATTCAGCATATATATATATATATATATATAGTTTAGATATTAAAAAACTTTTAAGAGAATTTTTTGAGTCACTTATTTCCCAAAATCTGTCATTGCAATACACGTTATTTTCTTCATTTCTCTCTCAGCTATGATTTAAATATTTTGCTAATGTCATAAATGTAGTTTGTAATTTTATATAAGGTATCATCATAATGTATTGTATATGGATGTTATTTTATAATAAACATCTTTTAATTTTTCAAATTATTATCAAGAAACCGATAATAATCTAACAGAAATAAATTCAAATTGTGTTATAGTATTTTGAACTATTTGGAATGATATCCCATTTTTACTCAGTGGATATATCATTTAGCCTAGATAACATAAATAGAATAAACAATTAAAGCAAAAAAGGCTGTTGCAGGAATTGGAATATATAAATATATACCTTCCTTCAGCCTATTTATAGCTATTTCTGTAAGCATAGGTTAGTTTGGACCCAAGGCCAAAATTATGGAGCACCCTGTTAAGATAAAACTTATTGCTAATAGTCTACAAAAACCTGTTTGTCAACCATTACATTATGACAAAGTAGCCCTGTCTATGTAAATGGAAATGTTTTTCAATTATGAAGGGGGTACAGTCTTAGCCTAATGGTTGATAGCAAGGAAAATGACATTGGCCGATGAGTTCAAATTCTGGTTGTTAACTTCATTCCAATGCTCTTGGAAAAGGCATGAATCCATCTCTTCCAATAGATCAAGTCAGGAATTACACCATCTTGCTGGTATCATGCAACCCAGTACAACCTGACATATGAGTTAATGCCAAGTAACCCCTTTGCCCTGAGAGATACCATGAAGATCTCAGCATGGTACCCCGATAATCTACTAAGTCATGAGATAATTTGATCTCATTGATATTCATAATGAAACAACAAAATAGAGGAAGACGTTTACTATAATCAAAATCAATCTGTCACAAACACTTCATTTATAATGAATTTTTAAAAAATTTAAAGATAAATCTCGTATTAATTTTTCATAATGTATAGTTGTTTGTAGTTGTGAATTTAATAAAATAATGAATTTATATTTATAACAATGAATGTAAATTGTTTCAATGTTTACATCCTTTGTTTGATGTTAACAGCCATTATCATTATTTAAAATACCATGTCCCAAAGTGATCACGATAAGCAGCTTCCTTTTCATTAATAAACTCAACAATTTAAATCCATCATAAATTGAAAATATATAAGCAAAATCTGATGTATAGTATAACTTGCAATATTTTACTTCTGCTAAACTCAAAGTCATCAAGTAAACTCTCAGTATATACATTAACATGTAAGCTTATGAACATCTATTACATAAGATGCCTGTATATTCTTTGTTATTGTGTATATGTTTTGGAGGACAGCCAGCTAGAAGTGGGAGATATAAGGTTTGATGGTCAGTTACAACAAAATGCTTAACAGATATCAAATCTAATAAAAATAAAGTGTAAACACATCCAAATGAAAAATAAAAATAAACACTCCATCAGCTATTTCAGCTGTATAGGAGTGTTCATTTTAACACATAGTCTAGAGCACACTAATTTTTTAGTCCTGAAAGCTGGTATGTTTTTTTGAGTTTGTAAGAATAAAAATATGAAGTAGATTTGATGAGTGCGCTTGTTAGTATAGTTCATATATTTGTACACACACACACACACATATATATATATATGTACACACACACACACACACACACACACATATATATATGTACACACACACACACACACACACACATATATATATGTACACACACACACACACACACATATATATATATATATATATATATATATATATATATATATATATATATATATATATATATATATATACACATACACACACATATATATATATATGGAGGGAGATCTCATTTCATAAACAGATAGAGCATTTCTATGATCAAATTCAGTAACAATTTTTTTACCTCCGAACATCTGCATTCTTTAACTGGAATGTTTTTTTTCTTCTCAAACTTCCATTCTGGTATACCATTTTTCTTGGAGTCTCAAAAGACTGCAGTTCTTCAGAAATGTCAAAAAATCCACCAAACTTCAAACCTTCAGAGAATAATTAGTGAATATCCCAAGGCTGAATCCAGGCTAAAACCAACCACCAAACAAATCTTCTTAGGGGAGATCCTTCCTCCTTATGTGACTAGACACAAACTGATGTATCACTTGGCTTTCAAAATTTCTCTGTCCCCTCTTAGAAAAAGGAGGGTAAAGAAAGGACCCTAAGGTTTTTTTTATAATGCCCCACCCCTATCCAACTAAGCCAGGCCTGAGGGCACTAACATATCCCTTGGGGTTTGGAAGTTCTGTTTGTGACCCATCAGATTGGCCAGTCTGAATTCACAGTGTTAGCTTTGTCTCCAGTTGCTGTTTGACTTCAAAAGTTTCATTCATTACAGCTATCTCCCTCAATGGGATTTATTACAGCCTATATTATTAATGGGCTGTGAGACTTGGAGGACCCTCATTCATGAAGCCAAGTCATCATATTGTTTATTATATATATTAGGATAGTACCCCGCCCCGCCATGTGCATGGGTGAATATTTCAGTAAATCAGGATTAAAATAACTTACAAATACTAAACTCAGAATTTTTCAATGTTTGTAATCATTTTAATGAGTTCCTTATATTTCTTTTGGGATTTTTTCAAATTGTATTGATGAGTCAAACTTGAAACTTCAAAAACTGAATTTAACATTTTCATTAGATTTTTATTAACATTTATTTTTCACATATGCTGTATGGTGAATGGGGTATTAAGTTGATAGAAGAAAAGTCCAATCTAGTGGTGTAAGAAGTATGAAAGTGACAGTTATACCCATCATTATCAGAATACTTGGAACAATCTCGAAGGGCCTTGTACAAATAGAACAAGAATATGAAATCCGAGATAACTAAAACCATTTTAGATAACAGCATTAGCGAAATCAGTAAAAATACTGAGGAAAGTGCTGAAGAATTGACTTGCTATCACTTGATCTTTTGCAAGAGCCATTAGATACAAGTAACACAAAAACTTTATACAGAAGCAATTGTAGAAATTAAAATGTAGCTGACCCCACAATTTACCCCCTCCTCGACATCATCTGATGGATTATTATACATTAGATCAGATCAAACAGAGCGGAATTAACATTTTAAAGAAATTAAATAGATAAAACTAACTGAAATTTCAATCTATCTCACCCAAATCTCTCTTTTGTATCAGCTCAGATCAGGGTTTGTTTTTGTTTTTTTCTAAAAGATACACATGATCTTTTGATAACCAGCCATAATGTCACAGACCCAAGAGTCACATAACTAAAATCACAATGTAGGTGGCACCATCTACGAAATGCAACTGGGCATAAAGTCACAGTATTTCAAGTAATGCAATGTCTTTATTGGCAAATTTGAATGAATAAAGTTTGTTTTGTGATTTCCTTTCATTTACTTCCTTTCATCACCTACACAGCGAATTAAGTTCAGTGACTTTGAACCTCTGACTAAATGGCCGGGATTCAATCTATCAGATAGGATGACTTAACGCAAAAGTAGACTCTACTTTCCCAAGATGCACAACTTCTCAGAAATGTTTCACAACTATTCATCCTGTAAATACCACAAGCCAAACGAAACCAAGAAAATATGTCAGCGCCTTAAGATATTTACCACAGATATGGCAAACAGACCTAGAGTGGATACACCTATAACTTGACTGTGTTAAGGAAAGTGCTTCAGGCTAATAAAGGTGAAGGTAGCATGAGATGAAAATCTAATACCTTTAACAGTTCTACAGTGAAAGGGGCACCATTTCCACTCCATCTAAGCAAAACGTCCATATCCACTGTTATTGATTAGCAGAATAATAAGACGTTAGAAATCATTCTTGCTCCATTTGTTAACATTTCTAGCAGGCAGAAGAAAGACAATGCAGATCCATTAGAATAAGGTAACATGTCAGATGGAAACTATATTCAGACTTGCTGGTTGGCTTGGATATTGCATCAGTCAATAATAAAGGATCTAGTGAATTTAATCTAAGACAAAGGCCAAATCCATCTAATATGCTTTGCATTGGATGTAAGTGATGGTCATTTCAGGTACAAGTTCACAAACATGTCTGAACAATGTGCACAACAACACCAGCAGAGAAATGATTCGAATTCAGGACATTAGATTTGTTACCTTGCAATATAGTGTTGCTTGGAGCACAACAAATGTTAAGTACAAATAAATTTGTGCTTATATTGTTTTGTACTGAGATGATAAACAACAGAGAGACATATCCAGTATCTCTATCCTTCTAGCTAACATTATCATTTTATATATATATATATACATATATATATATTCTCTATTCATTTCTTTCAATGCAACAATATATATATATATATATATATATATATATATATATTCTCTATTCATTTCTTTCAATGCAACAATATATGTATATATATATATATATATATATATATATATAAAAGAGTACAATGAGGCAGCAATCCTACATTTAAACATACGTTATTAGAAATAACAGACAGACTTCATATAACTGCAAAAACAGCTCTTACTCAATCAAGCATGGACCCCATGACAGATTTTACAAGATAAAGTAGTGTAAACATGAAGAAAAGTGATTTTAAGCCAGGTAATAGAAAGCAGTAAAAAAAATAGTAAACATATTGGAGAAAAATAAAAATAATGACTTGTTTTGTAATCAGGAATTAACAGTAACCCCGTAATTCTAAGAGAGGTATAGTGTATACATATATATATATACTATTTTGGTTGTATCGAACGTGATTTTTCAACTTTTTTTCTCCTTGAACAATCAGTTCTGCTCATGACACTGACAACTTAGATGAGTCCACACTGACATATCTGTTCATGGAATATTTTCCCATGTCAGGTTCTGATTACGAGACTGTTAGGTAGGAATTTCTTAAAGAGGCCAATATTTTGAAATGTGTCAAATAAAGTGGAAAAAGATAACGAAAAAAATCAATGTTGATAATGTGAAGCCGAAAAAGATTAAAAGTTCCTTTTGAAATTGGATATAAAAAAGAATTAAAAAGCATAAGCATACACAAAAGTGGGAGGGGGGGCATTTACTGGAATACAAATGTTACAACCTTTCTTATTGAAAGCTAATTAGCTGTTTTGAGGCCAGATCAATCGAGAAACAGAGATCAGTCATTCCTTTGTATTCACTGATGTTCTTTGATCGCTGACCTTGATTCGGTTTTGATTTTAGAAAATTATATAAAATTCTTTTTAGAATATTGCAAAAATTATTTGAAAAACCAAAATGGAAGTGATCTGAAATTAACTCTTCAGTGATGGAGTTTAAAATTCCATGTGCAATTAGCCAACCAGATTCCAGACTTAATACAGTGTAGCAAGAAAATACATCTTTTTTAAATAGGCTACTTGAAACTACTGTTTAGGAATAATCCATTAATTTTGCTATTATTGAATTAATAACACACAAACACCTGTTTGTGAATATATATATATATATATATATATATATATATATATATATATATATATATATGATGTTTTGTTTAATATATATATATATATATATATATATATATATATATATATGATGTTTTGTTTAATATATATATATATATATATATATATGATGTTTTGTTTAATATATATATATATATATATATATATATATATATATGATGTTTTGTTTAATATATATATATATATATATATGATGTTTTGTTTAATATATATATATATATATATATATATATATATGATGTTTTGTTTAATATATATATATATATATATATATATATGATGTTTTGTTTAATATATATATATATATATATATATATATATGTTTTGTTTAATATATATATATATATATATATATATATATGTTTTGTTTAATATATATATATAAATATATATATGTTTTGTTTAATATATATATATATATATATATATATATATATATATGTTTTGTTTAATATATATATATATATATATATATATGTTTTGTTTAATATATATATATATATATATATATATATATGTTTTGTTTAATATATATATATATATATATATATATATATGTTTTGTTTAATATATATATATATATATATATATATATATATATATATATATAATGTTTTGTTTAACCTGTACTAAAATTTGAATTTTTTTGTCTTGAAGCCTCTAGCTGAAAAATTTACCACTGAGCTAACCTAAACAGATGATTGGTTTCATGAAAGCTAAACATGAGAGACATTCTCCTAGAGTAAAAAGAACGCATGCATGAGTCTGTGAACACATCAGTATGTTTTGTTTGTAAATGAATCAGGGCATGTATGAACATGTGCGTGCGGATAAGCTTTTTTCTGCCTCTATATTGCTTCTTTATAAAAGGATCTGAAAATGGCCAGCCTTTGAAACCCTCAATAAAGAGTTAGCCAGTGCTGTTGGGCAGGGAAGAGAGTTGCAGCAGACTGATGAAACAGTCAAAGAACTGTTGATTTAAATACCCAAAATGGAGGTGGGTTAGGGTTGGTTGAATTAAAATGGTAAAAGTCTTTGCATTTTGCTAAGGCTGAGATCAGCTTAGTTCAATCATGCATGAACAATTCTCTGATCTCCAGGGCCCATGGGAGCCATAAAATAAAAGCTGACATTCCCAGTGTTTCCAAGGCCTCAATATAATGGGCTACCTGTTAAAGATTATGGGTGGGTAGGGACCTTTTAGATATAATTCCCATTTGAATCCCTAACAATTTTATAAGGCCCAAGTTTCAATTACCATAAATTGTGAATGAATTATCAAAGCTGAAAGAACAAGCATTAAAAATGAGGGCTCAATCCTTTATAAAACCCTAAAGGCTGGCTTAAAATGGAATATCAACCATGATCCCTTCTGGTGTGCCTAGGAACAGTGAACTTACAAATACATAATTCATGGATGTTAACAGGAAAGATTTGATCTGTGCTTTGGCTATTGAATCTTCATGATACTAAGGTTAGTTCAAATATGCACAATCAACATGTGAACAATGGATATTTGAAGAATGAAGACCAACTCAAATGTAAGTGATTACCATGTTAAAGACAGCATTCTTATTTGAATTTTGAACATTAAATTTCCCGTCATATGAAAGAAGTTCAGATAAAAATTAACTTTATTCTAGACATAAGGTCCCTAGATTATATAAGAAGATTAAATATAAATAAATATTGTTTGGGAATTTATTATAACTGACGCTGGATTTTAAAAAAAATTCAATTCAAGTAAAGTAATGAAGTAATTAACTGAAAATTGATTAGAATTGTAACCAAAAATAATTACTGTCCAGAATTACTACCTTCGGGTCGTTATTGGTTTTATGTTCACTTTAATTCTATACCTTATGAATCAACATTAAACCTAGTGAGGGTGTCTGCGAGGGTATATATATATATATATATATATATATATATATATATATGATTAGTATAATAGTAAAATCCTTGGCTATATTTTTTGTAGCCTTATTTTATAATGAAGAGTGAAAAAATTAATATGAGCTTCATTGTGTGTGTGTTTATATATATATATATATATATATATATATATATACATAAATAAAAAGAACCTATATATATATATATGTATATATATATATACATAAATAAAAAGAACCTATATATATATATATATATATATATACATAAATAAAAAGAACCTATATATATATATATATATATATACATAAATAAAAAGAACCTATATATATATATATATATATACATAAATAAAAAGAACCTATATATATATATATATATATATACATAAATAAAAAGAACCTATATATATATATATATATATATATACATAAATAAAAAGAACCTATATATATATATATATATATATATATATATATATACATAAATAAAAAGAACCTATATATATATATATATATATATAATGTGTACTTTAGAGAGTGAGACAGACTCGGGAGTGAAGTTTTTGGTGGTAAGGTTTATTAATCCTTATATATCTATAGTCCATACATGTTTCGGGATTTCTCCCATCATCAGTGGTGAATGTTGTGTGAGTGTGGATTAAAATGTACCATGTGGAACCAGAGTCCACTGCCAGGGACTTTGCATTGTGGGTAAGTTTTGTTGTCAGGGCTACTAGATGCCTCCTGCTGAATGTAAGAATGACCAGCAGGTATTGGGATTTTGGTGAAGCAGCAGCAGTTTGCCTTGGGGAGGGCAGAGTGTGTCAAGGTAGGGGGTAGTGTTGTAGTGGTGGATTTTCTGGTATGTTTGGGGTAGTGTAGGAGGGGTGGTGGGGTTATGGAGCTACATAGGTATCAACCTTAAAAGTTAGTGAAAATGTTTCGGCTATGAGTTGAACAAGGGTTATAACAGGCTAAGGTGAAGTTTTTCCTATGGGTCTAGGTGACTTTGAAGCTTCCATTATTGAATGTTTCTAAGATGTGGGTGTGAGGATATTAATGGTAGGAGTTGTGTGTGTTAGTGTTCTGTGTGGTGAGGGTTGTTCAGTTTAGTATTTTGTATACATAAATAAAAAGAACCTATATATATATATATATATATATATATATATATATATACATAAATAAAAAGAACCTATATATATATATATATATATATATATATATATATATATATATATATATGTGTATATAAATAAAAAGAACCTATCAACCAAAAGTTTTTTAGAGGAGGATTATATTTAAAATGTAAATTTATGCTTAATTGACCCCTTATTTTGTGCCAGCTCATTTTTTAGAAATTCAGACTATTTAGTTAGTGATTAAAGGCGAGAGAAGTAACTCATTCGATGATCACCCCTTTTTCCAATTTTTGAATTCATCATCCTTAACAAGACATGCTGTCAAAAGATATCGGTCAAGTAATAATTTCTATTGAGCGACTAACCAGACTTGTTTATGAATTCATTTAAATGTTCATGAGATGGGGAACATAAAACAAAAGGAAATGTTTTCATCAAAATCTTCGAGATCAATCATATTGATCTATTTGGTTTATGTTAGTCAAATTTCTGGATACCAAAATAAAATTTGAGAAAGAAATCATGGCAGAAAAGAGAAAATCGAAATTCTCAAGTGAGTCAAACATCTAGGATCGAATGCTTTATCTCCAAATCATAGTAGTTCATTCAAAGAGCTCCTTTGCAGAGCTTAAAGAATGTTGGGATCAATATCTGGCCTTCTTAGGCCAAAAGAATGGAGATGAATTGTTATACAATATTGATCCACGATCTCAAGAGTGTAAATGGATATCAGTATGAACTCTGGAAGAGGGAAAAGGATGAAGTTCTTCTGGTGCTCGACACAAGTACTTCTAACATCATTTATATCACAACCCAGCTATCTCCTAAACCACCATGAAGAGGAACTGGCTCCTAAAGTCTATATTCCCTAACCATTTTACGCTCTTGTAACCCCATGTTCCATTAAACCCAGGAGATGTGTCTCATTTTATAGATATTATGTTACTCATTGGAATGAGAATAAACTGATAGAAAAAGAGTCTATATTTCATAATTATCCTGCCACCACGACTTGTAGGGAACTTCTTCAACCTAGATTTAAGGGAACTCAGTTGCTATGAAATAGCCAGAAAATAGTTTTATGAAATCAAAACAGCTTAATTCTATGGACTCTAAATCCGAGCCAGACCCAACATATGAGCTAATTGAGCTACTGCTTAGCTCCCCCACGTCACCAGAAGACCCCTAATAGTGAGGGGGTGAGTTGATACCAAAACTGCTTTGGGCCCAATAAAGGCTTTGGTAGACCCTTCATTATTTTCACCAAGTTCAAATTCACTTGCAAGTGTATTGAAAAAGAGACTTGTTATTCAAGATGAAGAATAAGTTGAAAGTTGAGAGATTCAACTTAATTTGTTTGATAGAAACTTTAAAAAGTTTATAACGATGGTCTATCTTGTATCATTTACTTACAATCTATTTATATAAAGCTTGTAGCTTTATCATGGTGAAATAAAAAAAATCAAGACAATATGATTTTCAAACATTTGAAGAGCTCTAATCTGTTTTATTAAGAAAAGCTGAGTGGCATAATGCTTACCAAACAGAATGGGCAGACCGTGTTTGAGTAACAGCTCCACCCCGTAAAAACCTACTTTCAACTGAAACTGCAGCAGGGTGGTTGCAACCTGATGCTGCACTAGAAGTCCACAGGAACAAACAAACAAAAAAACAACAAAAACATTTTCTAAACTCAAGAAAACATCAAAATTTGAAAAGGCCACAATGATTTGGGGAAAAGAAAAGAAGCCAACTTTATGATGCAAATAAAATCTTCTAACGTTAACTGAACCAAACACTTTCAGTAATTTAATGATACATCTAGAATGATGTCAACACCACTTCACTTGATTGTGCTCATTGTGCTGGGTTCGTTAGCAAGCTTGGCCAGCTGAGTAGTGAGTTCAGTCATCACTGGGTGTCTCATGCTTGTGGCCTTGAGCCAAAACTAAGCTAAGCTTAGCAAACAATAACTTCACTTCATTTGGACTAAGAACACTTTTTGTTCAGAAGCAAGGCATTGAAAAAGAAGACTGAAGAAAAAGAATAGGGTGGATTGATAAGTCTATAGTCTAGCACACAGTTATTAGCTGAATTTTGATCTGGAATTTTCATTGGAAAATGAAAAAGATTGAATAATTTTCACAATGTATAGACAAATATCCAGTCAAACTTATACCTAATCTGAATTTTATTCTCCCTTACTGCTTTTCTAATAGCGGCAAGAAGCAGAGCAATTTTATAGAAAGCTTACCTTTATGTTCTTGGTTTTTTGTTTTCAATAAAAATTTCATTGAATCTGCTGGTATAATCCGAAGTTAAGATGAATTCGTTGAGTCTGTCAAAATGTTCAACAGCTTTGTTTGGTAATATATAGCAATTCTCTTTTAATGAATTGTTTTGTAGGATTGTCAGTGATAGTTCTGGCCAAGAATAATTAGTCAGGCCAGAGACATAAAAACATTAAAAAGGTGTAGCATTAGTCAAGATACTGAGTACGAACTTTATCTTATATATATATATCAAAGTGAATACATATATCTATATATGTATAAATAAATATGAAGTGAACAGAAAATAGTGATGGATTTAATTCTGTGAATATAAATACGTAAGATGAAACTAATTAGTCAGTAGCCCCCAATCATAATATTGAATCGAAAAATATAGTCAAAATACGACTGGACTGGCTGATTCAAAGCTGAATTGTTTCTTGAAGAGAAACTTTGGATTTGGTTATATAAAATTTTCAAAAAACTATCCAACAGGAGGTTTTCAATATCTGAAAATCTGTTTTGGTAAGTCTGGAAATCTGAACTGGTAGTAGCAATTAACTTTTAGAAAAATGAGTTAAATTTTTTTTCCTCCCTTTCTTGAAGAGACCTCTGGATAGCTTTGACAGGTTTTGTAATTGTAAGAAATGAATACTGCGTTTTTTTTTCTTGTTTAGGTTGTTCTGTATAATAATCCTGATTTTGGCCAAGGTAAGTGTGTCTGTGACAAGACTTAGAAGAAACAGAATGCTGCCTGCAGGAAGACAATACTAAAAACACAGTCAGGGAGGAAGTGAAGACTTCTTTGCGCTAAAGGAAATGGCCGAGTTGTCTGCTACGAACGAACGAACAACTTTTACACATACAGATCACATATATATATATGTATGTATGTTTGTGACATGGTACAAAGATAGTGTGTGTCTATATACAAATATGTTACGGGTGAGTGTAGATCAGTGACTCTACTCACACACTTCAATCTTTAAAAAGGAAAAGAATATATAATAAACTGGAGTGATGAATGGGGATGAATAAGGAATGATGGGAAGACGGTGGTGCTTATGGGGTAGGTAAAAAGAGAGTAGGTTGATGCTGCTGGGGGGGGGGGTAGGGTACAAGGGTGCTTGACATTCAAAATGTTTCTAGCTTATGACAAACCAACAAAAAATAAATAAATACAAATTTGGAATAAATTAAAGAATTCCTTTTTTGGTTATTATTAACTCTAAGTCAGAATTAGAAATTTAAAAAATTCTGTTCTTGTTTTCACAGAGAGTAACGACTTTTTTGAGAAATTGGAGGGAAAGAAGGAAAAATGATACATAGAGAAAGGGGGCAGAGGATTGAAAAAGAAAAAGAAAATCGAAAGAAAAGGAGAGTGAGAAGAAGAATGAAAGAAGAAAGGGAAGAAGAAAGATGGGAAGGACAGAGAGATGAGAATGAAATAGTATAAGGATAAAGGGGAAGAAAAGATGAAAATAAGAATCAAAAATGTAGGGATACAAGAAAGAATCTGAGTGAAGAATATCTTTTAAAAAAAGAAAGAAAGGAAAATAGAAAGAATAGAAATAAATAAAGAAGGGATAAAAGAAAGAATAAAAAAATGGAAGAAAGAAAGAGAGGAAGGAAGGGACTGAGAAAAGAAAGAAGAAAGAATGAAGCAGAAATATAAAAAGAAAAGGAATGAAGGAAAGAGAGTGAGAATGATAGAAAGAAAAAAGAAAGAGTAGAAAAGAGAGTTCATATGAGTGAGAGGGAAAAAAACATTAACATAAGTTATGTATATATGTATGTCACATTCACTTTGTATAAATAGTTGACAACCTACGATAAATTAGTAGTACTGTAGTGTACAAAGCACAGACACTGGTACCAAGTACTTGTAGCACAGTTACAGCATCAGATGTTATGTGACAGGCTTTCTTAACAACTTTGATTTCAAGGATAGACATCTTCGCAATGTCCACACCTTAAAGTGGCCAGACCTTTGAGTAAAAGACTGATTAATGCTGACAATGTTGATTGTCAAGTGCCCAGGAACTTCAAAGTCTATTACAATTATAAATCCTCTTTGACTTTATATATACATAGGTTTAAAGGGGGCAATGAAAGACTGAAGGGGGGGAGTAGGGAGTTTGAAGACAAGGGGTGGTGAGGAGGAGGGCAAGACGCAAAGAATATCAATCAATACCTCCTACCTCATGTACTTTAGGTTGAGAAATGAATGCATCATTTTTTTTTTCAAAAATTAATTAAAATTTAATTTTCGAAGTATTTTGACCGACTTTGTGGGGGGAGGGGAGGGGATGACGAAATATACTCTCTAAGAAGGAGCGGTAGTCTCTAAAAGTTTTGGGAAACTGTTGTAGAGCATCCTTATCCTAAAATACAAATATAGAAAAATATGTAAAGTGCGTGTATGTGGGTGTAGAAAGAGCCATACATTAGTGTACTCAAAAAATACACACAGTTCATGAGGTTGATCTTGGTATTTTCCTGTGGCTTCTGGCTTTTGGCTGTTGAAAGAGGAGATTTTGGACATTGGCTGACATTGAAGGGTAAGAGGACATGACAGACTGTTTTGAAAAGGGGAAGGGATGTCGGGATAAGTGAAGAGGATCCAAGGGGAGTAAGGTGCCATTGCCTTAGGTAGGCTATTCCTTTCCCCTCACACATGAATATTAAATGGCTGGATACTCTCCAGCCATACCTGCAGTGTGTGTGAATATATATATATATATATATATATATATATATACACAAACATATATCCTCACATTTTCTATTTATATATCCTTACATTTTCTATGTATATATCCTTAACCATGCATATGTATACACCCAAATATATTTTAGCATACATTTTTATCAAAAAACACACACACATACATATATCCTCATAAATTTTGGCCTAAAATTTTGAACACACTCACATGCATTCATTCTTATATATATATATATATATATATATATATATATATATATATATATATATATATATATATATATACCCACATACATCCTCAATTATATTGATGCATACATCCTTTTACATCCCCTGACCAAATTGTTCATTGATATATATATATACACTTGTGTAAGCGAGTCTGCAAGTATCTAAATTGATGAGGTGAGGGTTAAAGTGAAAGCCAGGGCCATTCACTGCCCCCAGTGCAGCAACATGTCATGGTTAGTCATTTGTACAAACAAAGCAATGAGTAAGAAGACATCAAAAGAGTTTATGTAATAAGATATTTCTATGGTCCTGTAACAGCAGGACGAAAGGGCAGTGGAGAACTATCACTGGAACCCTACTGATCCCTGCATTCAATAGAGAATAAAAGAACAAAGGCATTTGTCTCCCCCATCAAAGGGGTCTCGTGTTGAAGAAAAAAAAAGAAGAATTTAATAAACTGGTGAAAATAAAATAAATAACAAGAAAGCACTCAGAGCCAATATCTCTGCCAATACCATCATTATTGGAAAACCTGAAAATCAGTTCAAACATAGCTACAATTCATGGGAGGTAACTGTAAGAAAAATTCCAGGATTTGCCCCAAAATTTAACTAAGGTCTGGTTTGTCACAAAATAGAAAACATCATGTGATCAATTACAAAATTGGAAAAATGGGTGATCAAAGAGTAAATTACTTCTACTGTCTTTGATTGCCAAAAAAGTGAATTAAAAAAACAAATGTGAATGTTGCTGGACTCAAACTTAGTGACCAATTTAGTGTAGACTTATGCTGCAAATTGAACCCCTCACTAAAAAACCTGTTCGGGGGGGGGGGTCATAAAACAAAAAAAAAAAACGTTTTTTCTAGACATAATATGGAGTATAAAATTCAAAATTTCAGCTCTAGTGTGGCCTGTATGCGTGCTACATACATGAGCAGCCAGCCAGACCAGATCAAAAACTGAAGAAATCAGAAGTTTTGGTTGATGGTATCTAAAGAAGTAAGAAAAAAGAAAGAAAGAGGGAGAGAGAAGAAAGAAGGAAAGATGTGGGAGGAGAAAATAATAGGAAAGATGGGGGAGGGGAAGAAAGAAAAAACAGAAGAAAAGAGAAAAAAGGTAAAAATGAAGAATCGAGAAAGAAGAGGGAGAAGAAAAAAAAAACTAACTCAGAGGTAAGTAAAAATGGGTTTTAAGAAGAATTATTAAAAGTGGGTTACAGTCTGTCCTAGAAGAATTTGGGTCGAGAGGATGATGTACAATGTGATTTAAAAGATGAAGACGGTTGAAAAAGAAAAAAAAAAAATTAGAAGTTGTATAGAATACAGATGACAAACAATTTTTTTATTGGCTGCAAAGTGGGACTTGGATGCTTGGAGAATTTGAATGTAAGGACCCCTCCGATACAATTTTCATCCCACTGAAGTTCTGTCATTGATGATTTCTTTTGATTAAATATAATAAAGACAAATGAGTGAATAGAAACTGAAGATTAAAAAGTGAGAGGGGGATCTGGTACTTTGTAATATAAATATGAGTGAATGAGTGAGATTGAGAAGTAGAAAGAGATCATGTACGTATTTCAGATTTTAAAAGTAGATGAATGGCACTGACTACTACAATCTTCCAACTGTCCACCTTGGATATAGCAGTCAAGATCCTGGCTTTTACCCGTGTTCAAATGGCAATTACAAGTACCAGAAGGAGACACATAATTACTCCACAGGCAGATAGATAGATAGATAGATAGGCAGGTATGAACAGATAAAGATAGATATGAGCAAACTGAGATAGGTTGATAAATTGATGATTTGTGTTTGAAGGTCTGGGTGTTTGGAATGAAAAGCAATTAAAATCAAGATAAAAGAAGTACTAGTCAAAAAATTAATAATGGTTGACTATGCTTCATCTAATGAAAATAATGACTAATACCGAGAGAACACTGACAAAAAGAATTGACGGAGGAGGGAGGTATTGTTACATTTTGTTGGGCTTTATTTAGAAAAGTTAGTTCTGTAGAACTCTGAGTTTCCTCTTATTCTATCTATTTTGAGAAAGTTTAAAAGCATCCAAATAAGTTAGATTCAGAAGAGAGAAAAAGTTCAATACAGACAACACATAAAGAACAGACCAGAATGAATGAAATATAGAAATGTCTGCAAATGCACAATCTCATTTGTTTTAACCTTTTCTCTGGAAAATATCAGCTTTTTAGAGGAATCTAATAAAAAAATTGAAATGCTTGTCTAGACAAGTGCTATCTATATAATTAAAGATTGGAAAAACATTGAAAGAGGCAGATCCAGCATAATTTTCTTCCAAACTCAAAAACAAAATTATTTAAAAAAAAAAGAAAGGCAATCTAAAAGTTACCAGACATAATCAATAGAATGAGGTTAATTAAAAACTGTGTTCTAAATGCATGATTATTTTTAAAAATATAAAACCAGACATTCAGTATTTTTGAATAATACTTCATAAGGTTTAGTTTTAAAACTCAACATTTGTTCGGTATAAAAATGAAATGAAAACCACCTTTTAATAAGAGGTGAATCACTATAGCATAATATTTAACTAAATGCAGGTTATCAATAATGTGCAATACTGTTTCATTGTATTTGAAATATGAAAGTTCGAGATCAAGGTCAGATTATCCTTGAGATTAAACAGGACTGGTCTCTCAATAGAAACTGTCATGTGATGCTGTATTGGAGTGATCAATTAAAAAATTTCAAAAAGAGGTAATCAATGAATAATTCACTACTTTCACCTTTTGTTGGTTGGTGATCACTAAAAAAAAGTCTGAAGACCCTAACTAAAGGATTAATTTAACACACACTTACTACAATGTAACCCCTCGCTAAAGAAATATTTTGGGAGGTCTTTTTAAAAAAACAAAAAAAAAAAACCATTTTTCGAGACATAATAAGGAGTAAATGTTCAACTTCTCAGCCTTCTAGCTCCGTTGATGTGACCTGTACGTGCAACGCATACATAGATAGCCAGCCAGTCAAATACACTTAAAGACTGAAGAAAACTATGTAGGTGTTGACAGTTTCTAATAGGGTACCTCAGTAATGATGGCCAAAAGGTAAAGAAGGAAAAGTAGAAGAAAGTAGGTTAGATGAGACAAAAATGTGGGGGACTTAATATCAATAAGCGTTTAAGGATTATCATTCCATAAATGCTGTGAATGTAAAAGTGTCACTGTATGTAACAAGAATGATGAAATTGAAGAAGCATAAAGAGCTTGACCTTATGACTTCCACTTCAATGCTTTATCAATTGGACTATTTTGTGGTTGGTGAAGATTCAGGAAAGTTTGAGAAAATTGGTCTCTACTAGAACAGGCTAAATGGGAAAGTCTCCAGTTCAGAATTATTTGTGTTTTCATTTCATCTAGATATTTTAAAAAAAAAAAATCAACCTATGTCTGAGCAGGGGAGTGGGGTCTGGACCTTAGTTCCCCCTTGGCTGTACATATGTGGACTCATATTTTGCAACCAGTACACAAAGGAAATTAATGTGCACACAAAAGATTTCAAATTCTGTGAACAGCTTACACAGTTTTCATTGAAAAAGTATTGATTCCTTACATCAAATCCAAAAGTATGTACATATTTGTAACAAGAAAAAAAATTTGCACAACATGAGATTTTTGTGCATACTGACTATAAAAAATTAGAAGGAACAACCGAGCCCCTTGGAACCCCCCTACCACCTGTGGATCTGTGAAAGCTGTGAAATGTGCCACTCTGATTTGACAAAATTGCCACGTAAATATTTATGTTCTTGAAAGGGAAGCAATGGTGATGAATTGTTTGTATTGTGGGAATAGAAACAAGAAATAAAGATACACAACTTTGTGTCAACAAACAGACCTTTGGTTTTGAAATTAGAGAAGCATTTCAACTGGAATAAGTCAAACAGAAACCGAATTACGCCAATGAAGGAATCAAGTCTGGTCAATGCCATGGCCTCCCTTTTTTTTTTCTTTTTTTCTTTCCCAGGATTAAATGAGTTGGAAAAAGAAATCATCATCATCATGTTTTGGACACTCCTCAACTTGGGTTTCCATCACAGCTGACTGAACAAAAAAACATGGGTTGTATTAACTTTAAGAATCAACCAGGCTTTGGGTTTGTCAATCTGTGGCCTTCATTCACACAGGGTTACTCTATTTGACATTCACAACTAAAACTGTCAATGTAAGTTTCTTCAATTTTCAAGTGATTCTGCATGGCTATCTATCGTGTGTACAGGTCACACCACTGGAGCTACAAAGCTGAAAATTCAAAGATTTATTCCTTATTATGTCTACAAAGAAATCATCATTTTGCTTTTTGAACCCCTCCTCATGAGGAAGCCTCAATTTACAATGTAAGTTTATGCTAAAATAGTTCTTTAGTTTGCGTCCAGCAGTGTTCACACTTGTTTTTTTGAAAATTCAGACTTTTTAGTGATCCAACAAAAGGCAAGAGAAGTAACTTCTTCTTTGATTACCACTTTTACCAAATTTTTTATTGATCAGCCCCAACGGCATGCTGCTAAAAATCATGTGATGGTTTGTTCTGAGTTACTAACTAGACCTCTCTCACTTTTGTTTAACGTTTACTGTAGGGAAGATGGGATGAGTACATCCAGAACCTGCTGGGTGGGTGAGTCAGCAATCCATCACCCCTCATGCATTGATCAACCCAGTTAAATGATTTGGGCCAAGAAAAGCTTCTTCTACGAAGTTCAGTTGAAAGAAATGTCAATTCTAAGATCTTGGTAAAGTAGGTCTCGGGGTTTGCTGATTGGGCTACTTTCGAAAGCCCAGTTTTACTAAATTTTGAATTGCAACTTTTTGAGCTACTTTAAAATTAATCTTGGCTAACTTGGGCTACTAATGAGAAGAAAGTCAGTGATTGATTATTTATGCATTTATAATGTAATCTAATTAACTTTTAAAGACACATAAAGATGACTATTTCTAATTAATTATATAATTCCTTATTAAATTTCCCACACTCTTATTAATCCTTGATTGGATATTTAATAAGAATTTAATCATTTGCAACTGTGATAGCACTGCACAGCCATTATTATGCTTCATACAGCTAATAGTGCTAACACAGAGATAATATAGATAAAACCATAAAAGTTCAGCAATTCAGATCTGGCAACCCTGCTGACCCACTTAATATGGTGTGAGGATATTACATCAAAGTATAAACATATAGTGCACGCCCAAAATTTATCCACGCTATGTTAATAGAGGTTCAGGTCATTATCTGAAAGTTAATTAGAAACTTTCATAATCCACACCTGTAATAATTAACAATGTGCAGATGACATCAGTCATGTTAAGGAATGTAACTGACAGAATAAGATAGAATTTTATTTATGTTACTGACATAGTAAATACTTTGATTACTGTAACTGATACAATGAAATATAATTCTATTAATGTAACTGACACAAATAAAATTTCATTTACATTCTAATAATATAACAGAAATGCTGAATGATATAAAAATATAATAAGTAATAAAAACAAAAATTAAAATATATTAAAGTCTATTTGAGGTCAACAGGACATAATTCTTCAAGTTAGCTGCAATGCAAATCTCCATTATCCATAAATATAAAATGTAATGTGTATCCATATATGTAATGTCATTTTTGACAGCAGGGGTGAACTAGTGACGAATATAATTAGGAAGGAAAAGCATTAGATGTTTATGTTACAAATGATACTTGATTTTATGAGTTCAACATGTCCTCTTCCTGCAAATCATAGCAATCATGAACAAGAAACAGAATTTTAAACACCAATGAATGTATTTCTCCTAATTGTGAAATAATTGTAGTCTGTAATTGTACAAGTGGATTGGTTCTTGTCGCATAAACTTTCTCTTTAAGGTTTCCCCTCCCCCCCTAAGAAATTGACTAGCGTTAAATCTTGTGAACTTGGGAATTAAGCACAGTCTCATCATCTGATCCATCTGTCTGGAAACATTTCATTAAGTTAAAACCTGACATTACAATAAAAACGGGGAGGTGCTCCATCTTGTCGAAAAAAAAAAATTCTTCTTCTCCATCAAATAGCTGAAGAGTCTTTCATATAATTGATCTTTGAAGCAAGCATGCAGTCTGCAGTCTGCAATGTAGATATTAACCGAATTTTGATCTGAAGTGTTCACTGTATAATGTTCGATCTGTGTCATAATTATTCACTGCTGGATTAAGGGCATCATTGACAAAGGAGAAGATTGTATTGAAAAATAAATATTTATTGTGTAAAATCAATTCTATTTCCATCATTAGGCTGCAGATATACTGATGTACCAATGTATACATTTTGAGGTATTTTCTGTATAGATATGTTAAGAAGTTAGTGTCATAGCCCATGCAGTTAGGAATTAATAACTGCAAAAAGGAGGTTTTTATTTATAATGTATGAATCATGATGCATTATGGTCAGTTCATTAATGTATGTTAATAATTTACTTATACTTGTGTGTGAAGAGAGAGAGATAGGTAGAAAAATTCAGTAGATAGCAGCTGGACTGATAGATGCCTCAGAACATGAGATTATAAAAAGATAGAATATAAAAAGTAACAATCCCTATAAATAGAATAAAAAAGAATTGTACCATATTTTGCAGAACTTCTTTTACGGATTATTACTATGATTATTGACCCCTGTCAAGTTTGACTATAGGGGTAAGAGCTTTTTATGCGGCTACTACCTAAGCAAGTATGGTAGTTATGGGAGAGTGGTTTGCTGTGTAAGTCTGTGTTATAAAAATGGACTAAGGAAGATTATTTAAGACATCAAAATATTTAATGGAGAACCTGACTTCCTTTCCTCTTGTATTGGTTTGGCTACAACAATTATGCTGAGAAATACAGGCTGCCCTGATTTTATGCTGGGATTCGTTCCTAGAGGAGATGGCGCAAAATAAATCCATTGTATACGCTTGTTAATATAAGTTTTAATCATAAACGTACCGTATTTTTTGGTGTATAAGACAAGATCTGCCTCAGGAATCGAACGCTTTATCAGTTGTTCACTAATGTGAGTGCACTATGTAAATAAAGTAAACATTCAGCCACTGAGGGGATCAATACAGATTTGAATAGATAAGAGCAAAATGGAATAAGCTGATAGTAGGATGAGCAATGAAGATCAGAGGAAAAAGAGGAGTTAATCTTTTCAAGAATACGTCAGCAAAAATTGGAGTGCATCTTATATGCCGTAAATAAACAGTAACATTAATTTGTTATTTCAATATTTGAAATCAATAAATATTAACTTATTTTATAAAATACTACATGAATTACAAGAAAAGTAGAAATTCTGAGTAAATTTCGAGCTTGTGATATAGAGATTGATGTCAATCAAACTAGCATAAATTAAGGGCAAGCCTGCATTATGGTTCCAACAGGAAATTCTTCACTCTCAGAAATAACCCAAGATTTCTTCAAATGATTGAAATTTAAAAAAAGGGTTTGCTTCACCCAAACTCATTTAACGGTGTCCTTAGAAAAGCAAATAAAAGTGGTTATCACAAGCAAAAACATGGCTTCAAACAAACTCATCAAAAATCAACTTGGGAATAATATCACCCTCAGTGACTCTCCCAGATTTCCCTGTGAGGTTAATGGGATTTTCAACTTTTTGCACTGGAAATGAGAGATTAAAAGTCACTTTAGAAAAATAGGAGTTCCTAACTGCTCCCACAAAACGTAACCGTATATTTTCTCTATGACATTTGGATATGACTTTGATATGGATCAAAAGAATTACTTATATTGTCAAAAGAGTTTTAAAAAGAACATTTTCTGGAACTTCAGAATCACAAGTATATTTGATATTCATTCCATGAAATTCTATTGGGAAGCAATGAAGTCCACTTGTACGCTTTCTTCTAGTGAACTCTTAAAATAAAACTCTACTGTCTGGCCTTTTGGTTGGAACCACAGAAAGGATTCAGTCTAGTTCCATGGGGGTTATCCTCCCAGGCTGCACCTCCACATTGCACTTTAAGATGAAGGGTCAGGTTCATTGTCTGATGCCTGAGGCGTCCCAAAAAAGAAGTACTGTCAGAATTAGACAATTTCTGAAACCACCCACATGTACGCATTGGGAGCCTCACATCAAACTCAACATTGTGTCGAATTTGCTCACGTGGGGAGGCAAATAAACATCAACTCTTAAAATAACAGTTACCTCCCTTTTTGCCTTTCTGTATTGCTTTTGTAAAAGGAATAATGTCCTTCATGGTCTTTTATCAAAAACAATTCTTTCAGTATAATTCAATGACAGCCGTTCTCACTACAATACTATTTACCCCAATCAAAAAGAGTTACCAAGCTTCAGTCATTCCTACTTGGATTTGAAAAACGGAAAAAAACTATTTCATGATTTAAGCTTTAAACTTTTAATTGCTATTGACAGTCATTGACAATACAAATCATTGTCTTAGATTTTTTTTTATGTGCAATAATAACAAAGTATATGGGAAACAGAGGAAAAAAACACATTGGAAAATTACATAAACTGCATTGACATATTGGGAAATGGGTGAGTGGAGTGACACAAAAATCTATTGAAAAAGTTTTTTAATTTTTAGTGTTTAAAGCTTTTAAGTTTTCTAGACATATATATACATATATACATATGATTTTCATTTTATGCACAGAGACCAAAGAAGCACCCATGCTTATCAACAACCAGGCACAACATAAGAATATTAAGAAATAAAAGTTATGTCCGATCTAATTTACTTATTTCTCTTTGTTTTTTCTTTCCTTTCTTTATTTTTTCTGATCCCTCAACGTATCATTATTTAGTTAATTATACCAATTAGTATAATTTAGTTATTAATATTAATTAGTATAACTTAGTTAATTATTTAGTTAGTTATTACACGAAAAGTGGGTGGGGGTAGTGCTGTTCTTCTGGTGATAGCCTCGGAATGCTCTCAGCAAGAGGAAAATGTTACGGTTTCAGTTTTTGGACATGCATGATTGAACAAGGAGAGATTTCGAAGAGATGATTGTTTGAACAAAAACCAATCAAGCGTGAACAGAAATGATTTCCTTTGTTGTTCTCAATACAACTTAACTATTTTGTACTCATTCAATCCTTACACCAGTAGTATCCGATTACCACAACATTCTTTACATCATCATCCTTACAGGCCTCCCCTGTTATAACAAAAGTGTTGGGGTCCAAGAAAACCAACAGCGTCATAACCGAGTGGTGATAACTGCAAGGTGGGTATGAGTGATATTCAAGGGTAGGTGATAATGAATGAAAGGCAGCGCTTCAAAGAATACATTCCTGGGTTATGACTGCCAAGATTTTTGTTTTTTTTAGCAGGACTTTTACTCTCTATACTTCCCTAATGCAACTATACGACCCAGTTTCCCATCTCATCAGCGACCACAAGGAAATGGGTAGCACAATAGAGAATATAAGTGTAGAATATGACTTGCATCAAAAGCATTAAGTAAGTCTTCTGATGAAATTCTTTCAAATTTGGGTTCTTCTGGATGCCTATGACACATGGTATTCCCCAATTCTCACCCCAATTAGGTACTGACCAAGCTTGATGTTACTTATCTTGGGTGATCTTACAAGAACCAGCATATCAAACATGATTTGGCTGTAACCCCTTCTTAGCCTCTAAAAAAGGTTCCTCAATCCGAGTCTGTGCTGTGCGCTTTGCCTAGAAGCATTGATTACTGTTTCAAAAGTATTTGGTATGATTCTGCCGTAGATTGAACCACCGTCTTCCTCACTAGAGATGAGCACTCTACCATTAGGCTATGATGATTGGTCCAAGCTTGAATGAAACAACAATAAAAATAATTTTGATGATAGAGGCGGAAGTATTGGTGAGGGTAATAACAATAAACCAACTCCAACAATAATGGCATTCGTAGGGTTAAGGGCAGTTGCAGGGGACGGTATGGCTGTTAGAGATTTGTTTTGCAGCTGCTGCGCTTGGAGATAAGGCTGGGCAATTTTTCCAGCACAGTCACATGATAGTTGAGCAACCATCCAACCATCTAACCATCCAACCATAGCCGGTAGTCTTTTCAGTGTTAGCAAGTGGTTTTTCTTATTGGATTAGCATACGCTAATTAGAGCACTGATTCGGATATAATAGAAGCAACAGTAATAACAAGACTAGAAGATAAGATCCCTTTATTTCATCAAGACAATGCTATTTCTTGAGACTTAATAACAATAGGTCTCGTTGGTCACTCAATAGAAACCATCACGTAACCAATGTCTTTTGGCAACATTCCGTGTTGGGGATGATCAAATGAAAAATCGGAAAAAGGAGTGTTCAATGAATAAGTTACTTCTCTCATCTTTTCTTGGGCACTAATGAAATCGGAATTTAAGAAAAAACAAGTGTGAATGCTACCAAATACAAATCGAGGAACCAATTTAGTATAAACATACATTGCAAATTGAGCCCAACTTTAATAAACCTATCTAAGGGAGTATTTTTCAAAAAGCAAAAAAAAAAGTTTGTTTTTTTTTTCTAGACATACTATGTGAATGTTTGAATTTTCAGCCCTCTAGCTCTTATTGGCCTGTACGTACAACATATATAGCCAGGCAGACATCCTGAAGAAACCTTTGGTGACAGTTTTGGTTGACAGTTTTTAATGATAGTGACGACGGTAAAGGCAGATAATAATATATTGATGACGGTAGATAACATCTTTATCTACATCGCAAGGAAGTAAGATAATGATGCTGAGGGAGATGAAGCAATCATCCTACATATTATCCTGCTTATTTGTATGTACGACAGTTACACTTTCTGATTATGGTTCATTCTTCTCATATCTTTCATCCTTTCTCTTCCCTCTTCCTGCCCACCCTTGCAATTTAATGAACAAGGAGGGTAAGAATGAAAGAGGGAGCTTACTGAATAATGATAAAAACAAGAAAATGCACTTTCCCTGAAGGAACAGCAAGTGCGATTGTAGAGTCCTCCCCACCTGGAACCCCCATGAAAGCACAAAAAAATTACTAGTGAAAATTTTTTCACAACCCCCAGAAGAGGAGTAAACCAATACTTAAAAACTATGAATAGCAGAAAGTAAGGGTCTAGTTGAGCATTATAGTGACATAGTAAATGGAATCCTCCACCAGAAAAATTGATTCTTTTAGAATTGTATGTAAGCCAGCACAATGCAAATCATTAAAACAAGCCAATGAGCATTTGAATGGCATTTATATCTCGAAAACTGTAAGAGGAGAAGCTGTGCCAAAAATGAGGGTAATAATAAATAGAAAATACATAGAAGAGCAATAATGTAACTGTTGTGCATTCAGAATCACAATAAGGATAATATATAGAATAATAACAATAATGATGAATGATAATATATAAAATAATAAATTTATGAAATAATAATAATGATGAATAATAATATGATAAAGTGTTGCAGTTCAGTTCTTATTTTGCTTTTAGATATTCTCGTTGAGGCAACACGTTTCCACTAATGAACCATTCTTACTTCATGCCAATCGACAAAGCACCTAATGAATTACTGTTTGTTTATTCCACTAATGATTGCTGGCCATTGTCAGAAGAAGTAATTCCTTCCTGCCAGTTCAAAATGGGCACAGGAAATACGGTCCACTCTAATTGGACAAGTTTGATATACAAAAACAGAAAAAAAATGAAAAAGAAGGTAGCACAACCTCTGCATTGAAAAAACAAAACAAAACAAAACCAGATCCCTTGAGGCCAGTAGTTACATACAACTCATTAATAAAAATCAGCGTTTTCAAAGTGGAAATATCAGTTTGTTATATATCAAATGTTGTTTTTTTCAAATAGTAAGATGAAGGATGATATAAACAAAAAAATGGTAAATATCTAATCAAAATATGATCCATTTGGAACAATAACCTTTTCCCAACAATCTTCCAACCATGATATATGATCTCAATGAAATTCTTTAGAAGTATAAATTATGGCTTCCCTAATTTTTTTATCATTGAAAAAAAAAAATGCATATCATTAATTGCACATGACTGATCAAACAGTGTGTTACTGGGAACTGATCCTTGGATCTCTTGGACTCCAATCCTTTTTCCATTAAGCCATTTCCTGATACTCAAACTACCACAATAAAACAGCCACTGAAGTAATGCAATTACGATGTTCTCTTAAACAATGTAAATTGTCCATTTAATTATTATTTTTATTATTAGATGAAGTATTGTAAACCAATTATTATTAATTTTGACCACTTATCTACCTTCACCTTCGTTTTTAGTTGTATTTATACGACTATCAATTGAGGCCCTTTAGTATCCATGGCAACAGATAAAAATAAAATCGTAATTGTGTTTACCTTACGCAGAGCAAAATTTTCCCATTATTCAAAGCGCAAACACTTACCTGAAAAGAGAAAGAAAACATCAATTCATAAGATATGAAATATGTAGAATAAATTTACTTCTTCTATAAAACCATATAAAATGAAATTTTTGAAGCACATAAATTGGTTAGAAATAAATTTTCGAAGCCCATAAATTGGTTAGGAAAGAGAAGTCACACTACATAACGAACAGTACTCAACAAAACCATATTTAGACTTCACAAGACTCAGATATGAATTTTTTGTACTTGGGAAACAGAATTCATTAAACATGACTTTGGAAACATACATGATTAATAGTTCATACTTTAAAATCTGAAATGAAGACTGATGTTTTATGTAAAAATAAAATTCCATTTTTTGTAGTTTGGGAAGCTGAGAATTCTTTAAATGCTGGTTTTCATAAATGTTTAGAATTGATGGTTCAAGTTGCATTAATTAAATATGTCAAATAAATTCATTATTATCAATTTTATTCATTTGAAAGATATGCTGTGGTAGCACCTTCATAAAACTGAATTAGATCAAATTTGGAATGCACATTAATTGAAATGAATTACAAAATTCAAGCCATCCGAAATCAAGAACTACAGTCAACAAATCTGTATCAATTAAAGGTTCATTGTATCTTCATTCCATGATAATAATTCTGTCCACAGGAAACTGGAAAGATTTTTAATGAAATATTCATATTATTTCTTGAACCGAGATGTAATAAACAATAATCCTCAATGTTAGAGAATATTTAAAAAATCTACATATAGTGTGGAATCTTTGTATACAGCTTAGTTTGGATTAATTTCCTTGTTTCTGTTGTTTAACTTTATGATAACCTTTTGGCTATGGACTCTCTGGCCTTCTTCAGGTGTCTATTGTATTCTGAAATCTCAATTCTTGCTCCATACCTGGAACACAGAGACCAAACGAAATAATGAAGATGAAGAAATCAGTCCAAAGAAACTTATACACAATCTTGACAACACCTTTGTCTCAAAAGAAAGAAGTGGGATTGTTTTAATACAAACAATTTTCAATTGGTCAGATACAGCTGTATGTTTTACCATATAATGGATATGATATGTTTTGATCTGAGGTTTTCTTCGAGCCATTATAGCAAAAAGGGTTGTGTGGGGGTACTGAACATCTTAACCTTTTAGTTTACCCTAATGCATAACCTTCATGACATAATGAGCAGTGTATTATTTAATCAAAATTTTATAATAGTGCATTATTTGATGGGAAACACAGTAATGGTTCTTATGGATGGATATCTAGTCAGATAAACAGACTCCCCCCACATGAGCCACTTGAAACCACTGTGGACCTCTTCAATGAATAGGATTTAAAACATTTTTGTGAATTGAATTAAAGACAGTATTTTAGAAATTACCAATAAGTGCAAGGAAAGTAGTTCTAATCGGAAGTTATTCCCCTTGATTCAACTTCTAAATTCCCTAATGTGAATTTAAGAGTCAAGATTCAAGCTAGGGACAAACATAGAAGAAAATATTTTGGGTTTCATGCTTATTTGCCTTATTTTTTGAGTCAAAGAAAACCACTTTTATTACTAGAAGAGGATCATGGGAAGAAGTGATTGTTGTAAATGTAGCTGTTGTCTCTATTGGACACTGAAAAGAACAAAAAAAGAGCATAGCGACTTAATGATACAGTATCTAAATAGAGATTTATGACTGCTGTATATAATATAGCTCTAAATAGAGATTTATGTTGTTTTTAGTATTTGCAGTTTTAGTATTAAGAAACATTTTATATTTTTTGGTGGCAGACAGTGATAAATCTATAATGATTATAGGATGCAGAGTTTTCCTCCTTCTCTGTTAAACATTATAAAGTATTTGTTTATATGAAAAAATGAAAAAAAATTCTCCTTATGGGTTAGATAGTCAGAAGAATGATCAGTGAACCCCCCTCACATCATCAGATGGTGTGCATTGAGGCTGTTATTGTAACACTTGAGCTTAAAGTAAACAATTTGGTTTGAAGTTGGCGGATAAATCAATAATTTTTTCCATTTTTTTAACTTTGGTAAACAGTGATAACTCAGTTGTTTTTAATACTGGTGTCAAGAAAAAATTCAATTCTGTAAAACCAATGCTTAAAAAACAAATTTCATGAACAGATAAGTATTTCAAAATAAAGTTTTAAACCTTGAGATGCTTCTAAATGAAGAATTGATTTTGATTTATTAACTTTCATTAGTTTTAATAGTTAACTAACTTCAAACAAGGTATAATTTGTTTATTCATGTAAACTCTTTGCGGAGCACAGGGCCATAACTGTGCTACATCAGTGGACAATCACAATCACTGGGGTGCTGCTGTTGCAGTTTCTTTGACAAGAAAGTTTTTATCGGGTGGAGTTGCTGGATCCACACCCGATCCTCTTCCTTCAAATTGGACAGTTTTATTGGGCTAAAGGACTACAACTACCCTACTATTTACCCATAGCTGGTAGAAGAGTCAGATTCATGTCAATCCGAATGGCAGCCTAAGCCTGAACTCAAACTAGATCCCATTTTCTGTGCTGGGAACTGCTATGCTATCCTGCGCCTCAATGTCAAATTTGATAGAAGAAAAACAAATTTGTCAATAAAATCTAAATGAAAGAATATGGCAGCTATTCTGAATAGAGCAGTACCGAATGACCTTGCTGGTTATCTATAAACAATGCATTCAGTGAAACTTCAAACAGATGCTCAATACTATTTCAATACTTTTTCCTAAAACAAATAATGTATGAACCATAGGCAAAACATAATGGAAGAACTGTAAACAGTTTGCTCAACTGTAATTCAATGTTTTTCCATGGCGTAGTAACTTGGAAGTTGTATCACTGATTAACCATGCATTATAACAGGGTAATATCTTGAGGAGATTAGAAATCAATTTTTTCTGCTTGGGCACACAAACAGTTGACAGTGGAGCATAATTGGACATCAGAGCCAGGGACTAACAATAGCATTAAATCCAATAATCGAATGAATCAGATTTGATTGTATTTAAAATAAGGAACAATTAGGCCACAATAACATTGAGGCTCGCTCTTCACTGACTAAGTGATTATTGCATAAATAGGACAATACCATATTAATGCCGAAGGTTTTTTTTTCTTCGGGATTCTAGGGCAAAGCACTTGATTTTTCAAATTACTTGAAACCAGACACCCAGCCTTAAATTCATCAAAATTAATAGTCCCCACCAAAGGCTAACATCCATAATTTAAAAGTATGGAAGCCTAAAAATTCTTGGACGAGAAGCATAATAACCTATTAGCATATCAAACTTCAGAATGCTGGTGGCTGGAATTGTAAAACATATATATAGTGAATGTTAAAAGTATCTGATACATCTACAAAAAGTTCATTTTAACATACTTATTTAGCTTAAGAATTGACTGAATTTAGACCAAAGATTTCTAATTTTCGTATATAACTAGTTCAATGTTTATTTATTTTTGCATTTGTTATATTCATATTAATCTTTATTCTTAATTCTGTCAATTTTGAAGCTGTGTAGATATGTTGAAATCATTTTTTTTTGCTAACACATTCGATACTTTTTACACTCACTACATGTGTTCTTTCTATAACTAGAATAAAATATGCCTCTTGACTTCAACCAAAAGAAAAAAGAAAAGAAATTGATGAGAGTGATGATGATGAATGGTTACAAAAGTTCTAAACTTCCAATAACTTCCCACAAGTACTCCCTTGAATAATCTCCAGACCAGTCGACCTGGGACGGCCATGTTTTATTGCCAGTAAAAGAAACCAATTCTCACTTGTTAAATGGATGATTGTTTTCAAAATGGAAGCAAAACAGGAAGTAGAGTGGATGATGGGAAAGGCTTGGAGGCTAAGGGAAGCGGGGAGGGATAAATAAATCGGATGACTAACCAGGGCTCAAGTCAACACAATTTGGTGATGCAGGGGCTTTTGAGATTTTTTTTTTTATGGCAGGTCAGGAGGGGTCAACTCTGATAAAACCATTGTCTGTGTTTATTTGAGCAAAAAGTCTCCATCTGCATGAGACACAAAGAAATATTAGTAATTGTTGCAATGGAAATTCTCATCTGAGTTTGTGTCTGTAAAAGGCTTTTATTTGTGACTCCATGTGTTTTACAATGTAGCATCAATATGGTAGGAGTGTACCTGCATAACCAGATATTTATGAGCATGTGTACAGGCGTAAAAGGGCTATTTTATGTAGTACTTTATAACAGAGTATATTCTGTAGTGATAAAAAGTATATGTGCTAGTGTGTGTATCACACATGCACACAGGGTACAACCCATATTGTGAAGGTGAATATATTAGTCTATTCATGAGTGTAGTGAATTCAGTTCTCACTGGGTGTACCACAGCTATGTGTGTACATAATTACAAACATAACAGCACATACAAGTTCACCAAAAAAAAAAGTAACAACTTACATCATATGCTTTTTGTAATAAAAAAGGTATACTTGCTAAGCACACCTTCATAATGCCATATAAAACACACAATTTATTATACATATTTGTGTGAGTAATTTCATACAACTGCTGCTGCAAAAATAGCAGAAAATTATCCAACAAAGTGTTCATCGGATAATGAGCCTGGGGTCAGGCATGGTTTCAAAGCCCCAAGCAATGGCTGACCCTCAGGGTCATCATCAGATGCCATATAAAACAACCAGTCATATATATATATATATATATATATATATATATATGTATACATGTTCTTTTCCCTGATATTAGAATGTGTGCCAAAATTGATATTCAACTATTTCTGATCATGCATATGTATAATAAAAGCACATATGTTAATGTTTGCTTTGTCTATTGTGCTTGTACCACTTAGTAGTGACAACATAGCTTAAGGTTTTATAGATTTATATAGAAGCTCATGTATTCTCGTTGCTCTTGTTATGGACATTTATTTTGTATTGAAACGAAAAATCTTTGAGAATAGCAAAAATAATATGAAGGTTATTATTGCTTCTTGGGATGTTGGATTTTAGGAGTATGTAAGTGTATTACTTTATTTTGCTTCATTTATTTGGATTCAGATTCTGACTTTAATCAAAGGGAGATGATTCTCTAATGTACAGGTAAGCATATACATAAAATAGAATGTAGAGATTTGTCTAACTTTGTGTGAGTATCAATGTTTGCATCATAACCTTAATTCAAAAATTATTTCAGACTTTCAGAAACTGTCAACGCAGTCAACATAGATTTCTTCAGTTTTCATGTGATCCTGGTTGACTATGTATGAATCACATGTACAGACTACACCAATGGAACTAAGGGACTGAGAATTCAAACATTTACTTCACATTGAAATTTTTTTACCTCCCCCCCATTAGGATGGATGTTCAATTTATAATGTAAGTTTATGCTAAAATGATCCTTTCATTCATGTTCAGCACCATTTGAGTCATTGTTTTTTTTTCAAACTTGGATTTTTTTTAGCTATCCAACAAAAGATGTAAGAAGTGGCTTATTCATTGATCGCCTGATTTCCCTATTTTTTTTAATTGATCCCTCCCAACATGGTATGCTGACAAAAGATGTTGATCATGTGGCTGTTCGTATTGAATGACTAACCAGACCTGTTTTGATTTGAAATTTCCATTTGACAGAAATGAGAATCCAATTCAGATTTCCATTTCTGTCAAATCCTTTGGGGTCACTGAGCACACTGAGTACACATCTGCCCGGTTTGGAACTTCACAAACATTCACAGACACGTAATACCTGTTTCATGTTTGTCGTCTGATTATTGCAATTTTTATTCACAGCATTTCATCTTTTGAAAAAAAATCTCAAAATATGTGGAGGGGAACTTGATGAAAAAAAAAAAAAAAGCGAAAACCAATGGTGTGTATCATCTTCATTACTCAACAGTACCAGACGGCAATGTCAATATATTTTTTTTGTACTAATATAGAACCTGCTTTGTCAGCTCAAATTGGAGGCACGTTCTTCATCCCAACTGAAAAAAACTATATCAGAATAAAAACGAAGAAAAAATCTATAATTTACCCAAAATGAAAACTGAATATCTTTTACCTAATTTCATATTAAGAAAATGTCTATTTAAGGTTTTTAAAGCTCAAATAAATTTTTCTAGAGATTGATATTTACTTAAAGTAAGCCCGGTTCAAGATGATATTTACAGATCATACACGGAGGAACGAATACTCGCCACAATACTATGAGTGGGTGCTCATAGGGCTGTCTTTTTAGAAATTTAAACAATTGGGAATATTTGCTATGGAAGCATAGATATGCATAAATTTCTTCTGCTTCTGACAAATTTTTTTTCTGCGTTTTTTGGTACAGAAATTACTTATAAATATTTGATCACATATATATTCAAAGCAAAGAAATTTATGCATATCCATGCTTCCACCGCAAATATGGCCAATGGTTTAGTGCCGAAATCAGAGTGGGTACCTCTACCAAGTAATTGCTGAGTATTTTTCCATTACTTCTTTTGTCAGACATAGGATCAAATGATTGAAATATTGAAATTCTTTTTTTTGTCATTCTAAAAAATTGAAAATGTCTTACTTCTTTGTTATCTGGATGCCAATCATTGCATCTTGTTCCTCTCTTCTGGCAATCCCTACCCCTGTTCTGCTTGTTGTGTGTCAACTCCTATTCCAGGGTTGATGAAATTATATCGATGGTTCAACATGAATTGATGAAAATCTGCTGCATTCAACTCCTATCTGAATAGATAGTGAACCCTTCAGTGACATACTCCTTGATAACACTAAGAAGCCTTTCTGCAGTTCGATAGTAACAAATAACAGCCTAAGGTGTTAACACATAAAATGCTGAATGAACAGGGGAGATCAGAAAAATGGAGGAACGCAATGAGTGGCATAGACATGAAGGGATAAATGCTGGTCTTTTTTGGAAATGTTTAAAAGTGCAAACTTGAAAAAAAGCAGAACTAACAACCTCCTTTGGTTTCTAGCCCAAAGCAAATGATTAATTGAAGCCTGGTGACTGGAAATTGATCCCAAAACAACATCTCCCCATTGTACAAGGATGGATAGTGATCTACAATGTCTAAGGAAACCAAATGATTTTTGGGTCACCCACCATAAACAGTGACTTTTCATCGAGGAAATATCCTATTCCATACATTAAAATTAAAACTAACATTCTGCCCTTTTTCTAAAAAACTAACAAATTAGATTAAAGAGAGCATATAATATTTATATAACTAGAAAAAAAAAAGAAGCAATTATTGATAAGATTCACAAGTACAGTAATACCTTGAATAATGCAGGTATTGATGCAGTATGGTTAAGGTATGGCTCTACAAATCAATGTAACTAAGTTTAGGCTGAAAGAAAAAAGAACCTCGGACAGAACGGTTTTGAACAGTACAGAAAATTTTGAAATGAATCAACCGCACTGATCAAGGAATACATGCATTGTCTCCAAAACTAGGACTAGCAGAACCAACTTTTTATTGTGGGATATTTTTGGTGAGAGAGAGAGAATGGTTATAGAATATAGAAAAGAAGAATGAAAAAAAATAAAACAAAAGAACAACCCCTCCTCACTCGACAGCCTCTCTCCCGACCCCAACATCTCTGGTACTGCTACAAGGCAAGTCAGGTTAAGGAGGGGAGAAAAAGTAGCAGACATCATGGGTGACATTGAATCCTTCAGTTATTTGATACCCCCACCCATATTCTACAGAATACCCTGGATTGCTGCATTATGATCGCTCTCAGATAATTGCTGATACCTCAGTTGTCACAAACCTCACTCTTGGAATGATGACAACACTAGATCAGGGCTTCTCAAAGTAGGGTTCCTAACCTCCAGAAAGGTCATGTAAAGATTACTGGGGAGGTCACAGAAATGTTTGAATTTTTTTTTTTTCTAAAGAATGATTATGCGACTAGAGTTTCATTTCATTTTATTTTTCAGTCTCTGAACGAAAATGTATTCCTTCTGGTGCTCATTGTAGAATGGTTCAATATTATTTACTGACTTTGCCTTTGCTGTGTTTTAGCAATACATTTTTTGAAAGTAAATGTTTTCATAATAAATACAGTAGAACTTAGAGATTATGAATAGGTTGCAATTTTGAACAATCTTTTCGTCTACATTTGTTTCTATGTTAGGTTACTGTAACATTATGACTATATCAAGAGGTCACAAAAATATTAGCATTATTATAAAGGAAAAAGCTTGTGAAACCTTGCCCTGGATCACTGTAGTAAAATAAGGGATCATAATACTCCAGGGTTTTAAGGTTGCTTTGGAGTTGGCAATCATAAACTATCAAGCATTCAGAATCAGACCATGGTATCAGTCATATCACTATTTTAAACACTAGAATAGTACCCACCAAAAATGAAGGCATTTTTTGTATATAGATATGATATCTTATACAAATATGTATTCAAGTATGAATGTATTTGCAGCAAAAAAAAACTATAACAAATATCTCAAACAAAATTCATTTTTCCATTGATTTTCTATAACTCTTCATATTTTCAGCTATTTTTTCATAATTTATAAGACAATATGGTAACGTGACTGAAGAGAAAACAATTTTTTTAATATAACAAAAACATCATTTTTATTCATGAAAAATCAGAGATATCAGTACTTAATGGACTGTTTTCCTTGTTACAACCGAGCAATAGCAGCACTTGTAGTCGTAGTAGTGATGCAGATGTAAACAAACAGATACAGTTGCTTTATTTCTTTCCTCTTTTTCTGTTTGCTCCAGCATGAGAGAAACCAACAAACAAACAAAAGTGATATAGGCTTTTACATAAGATTCTGATTGGTTGGATACTTCTTTCTCAAAATCAGGAATTTTACAAATGGATATTATAAGAATAGGAAATAATAAAGTCTTTCATCATATCCCATTTTTTGAAAACAAGATTTCCAAGCCTGATACAACCATAATTGATACAAGACATATATCCGTCATATACCATTAGATCTAATGTCCATTTTTTTATAAGTTTCCTGTTTTAGACTAATTGTGTAGCATCAAAATTTTGGCTCTTTCACTTAATTGAAGGTTCTCAACACTGTGTCTACCAAATAAATAATGCATTCAGACATCTTTGTCCACACCTCATACTTGGACACACTTTTCTTCAAACTTCTGAGAATAGTGACAATTGATTCAAAATCATTAAAAAAAACGACAATTCCAAGGGAAATTATAAATCACCACCACCCACGTATGCTGTACTGGGCGAGGTCTGGATAGTTATATATAAATGTCAGAACACGTGATTAAACTGGTTTGTTGTGGGTAGCAGTGATTAATACAAACATGTACTAAAAAGAATGAGAGAGAAAATAAAATAATAATGGTATTCTCCCATGCAGCAAGGCATATTGGGTAATGTTTACCTCCATTTTGAATTATATGGCATTTGTTTATTGGAGATTTATTTATTGTTCCTGTAGCAATTGTAAGTTTTTGTGGGCTTCAGAATAATGCTGGTCCAATGCCCAAATTTCCCCTATTCTCAACCAGGTTTGATGGACTTAAGGGCTCAAACTACATGGCTATTTACTCATAGCTGGAAGGAGAAATGGATCATGCCTTTCCCAAGCGCATCAATGCAAAGTGACCAAATCTTGAACAGTTCGCTGACTCTTGTTTTTGATGCCATTTATCATTACACCAGTTTGCATCCCAAGAGCGAAAAAGGATTGCAAATATCATAAACAGGTGACATACGTCATCTTTGTTGAATAATAATTGCTCTTCTAAAATATCATTAAGATAGTTTGAATTGTAAATAGTGTAAACTAATTTTCTAGAATGTTCGATGTTATTGAAATTTTCAACACCCTGAAGGAAAAATAAGGATTAACGACACAGCTGCTTTCTTAATGCAAGTATAAGTCTCCAAGGTTCCTACCTCATTTAGCATATTTTAAATACATGAATATAAATTGAAAATTTCAGATGGTCATTCAATTATATATTAATTCATTATTTGAATAACGGGCTCAAAAAATACCTCAAGAAACATCAATTTACTTTAAATATGCCTTGTGTGATAAAGCAGGTGCTACAGGACCTTACCAAATTAAGAAGCAAACCTTTAACTAAATTTCAGTACTTAGAATCTCCACTTATCTCCCTTAAGCATGTATGTTACTTGACTAAATAAATCAATCAATCAAATATTAACTGATATCAATGAGAGAGAATCAAAATTGAGGTTCCTCCAAATTCTGGTATTAGCCATTAAAAGACGGGAAAGAATTTGGTAAATTCTTGTTAGGAATTGTACATGAAATTTCTGGCATTACAACAGGAGTTGAAATATACTTTATCTGAAATGATATACCAAAAATTATAATGGAAAGTATTGGATAAAATAATTTACATTCTTAGTATCTGAATTCTTGTGAAGTACCAATTAATTTAATTAGTTGATTTAGACTTCAAACCATTTCTCTGGTAAAACGGATCATAGTGATGATGAGACTGGTTAATTATACAGTGAACCCTCATTAAAACACTAATCATTTTAGCCGATTGTCCAAGAAAACTGATGATAAAGGTTATTGTATGGTACACTAAACATTATAAGACATATTTTATGAAATTATTGGACATATAACATGGTTAATTAGTTTAGGTCTAATCTATTGAGATTTGACTCCTCTGAAAATCCCTAAACTGTTTCAAGTTTGTTTACTTCTAAATATGGAAAAATAATCATCAAGTGGTCCAGTTATGATACTATACTATCAATAATGGTGAACTTGTCTCATAGCTCTGCTTATATATAATCCAGAGTTGATTAACAGATAAATGTAGTGTGTGATGATTTAATATTTCAAAATCTTATTCACATCATTATGATAATATCAAATGTAAGTGAACCCTGTCTCTTTTTAATTTTGTTTCTACATTCTTTCTTGGTTTTCAACTATCATTTCAAGTATCATTTATTCCGATACTACTCTGATGATAATATGAATAAAATATTGAAATATCAACTCACCCACCATTCGTCAGTTTGTCAAATTCTGATTACATACATACGAGTATGTTATTCAAAGTTACCTTCATTACATATAGGTATATCTTGATGCAGTTAATTTGTTCTTGATTTTTCCTGTTTTGTTCAAAACCGCACAGTTCAAGATCTTAATATAATTCGATTTTTTCAGTCTACGCTTAGTTACAGAAATTCATAAAGCAATACCTTAACTGCACTATTCAATGTATTACAGTGAGTGTATGCGTTTGTATATACACACACATATATACATATATAGAGAGATATAGATATATGGCCAATTGAATTTTGCTCTTCTTTTTTCCTTACCAACAAAACATCCCAAAGCAATAATTACATTAATTGAAGATAATTTGTCTCATCAATTTTGCTGCCTGCAACTTTGTAGCCTTGTTATCAAGTAATTACTTCCTGATTGATTTGAAGATGTTTATTCCAAACCTTCTAATTTGTTGATAGGATCTTGTCTATTTCTCCCCATCTTCCCTCTCCCCCCTCCTCCTCCTCCTTTCCCCTATCTTGTAACAAGTGTTACTCTCTTTCTCTTAATTGTCATTCATACCTGAATACTAGTGTTGGGCCACACATACCAACACAGACACACATAAGTAATTATGAATGATTATATTAATTCAGTCATACAAATGCAGCAAGGTGACTCATTTTCATGGAGGAACACCAGAATTTAGAAAGGCATGAAAGGGCTTCCAGGTTGACAGCAGAGAAAGGTTGATATATGTTATTTTTATAAGGTGGAGGCTGTAACCTTTTTTTCTCTCAGTTAAATTGTGTATTCCATCCAAAAAGAATGATTCCAGTTCTGATTCAATGAATTCTTTCGATATCTTGAAATTGTAAATCCTATTTCAACTTGATCATTTGCTGTGTCTTATTTGCAGCATGAGGATAGGTGTTGTTGTATAGCATTATCAGCATCATTTAAACAAGCCAATTGCTCACTGATGAATTTGTACAGCAATGGTTTGTTCAAGTTTTATCAATTTATTGTAAAGAACCCACTTTGAATGCTACCAAACATAGTGCAGAGCTTTCAGAAGATTTTTTCAGAATTAAGATTTTGGAAGCATCTTGCAATGATTTTCTTCAAATTGCATCATTGTAATAAATCCATTTTTCATCACCAGTGACTATCTTCTCCAAAAACGACTTTTTTGGGCAAGCAAGAGGAGAAAGATGAGTGTTCAAATGTTGACTGATATTTCTTTGTTTAAGTTCAAGTGGAACCTATCTATTGTAGATTTTGAATTTTTCCCCAGGTTTGTAAACTATTCAGCTGAGTTGACTGATTGTGCAAGCAATGAAGAACTGAGTAAACTTCAAAAAGACTTCTAAGATTTCTCAAACATTGTGTGAAAGATGATACTGGGAACTTTTGCATCAACCTAATACAAACCTCCTCTGTTGTATCACAGTTTGTATTATAACAACCACATTCTAACCGAGGACACCTGTAATGGATAAGACATCTAAACAAGATTGTCTATCTAAATCATTATGTTTGCGTAATTGTGTTATTTCTATAGAGACCTGCAGAATTATTATAACTTTGAAATATACTGTATTTACATGGAATTTGAATAGTCATAGATAAGAATAGGTATTCATACTTGTAAAACAGATATCATGTACACGTATTTATGTCTGTGTACACCTGCTGTGAGGTTGTGTGCATGTGCGTGTTATTCCTGGCTTTGTTGAGAAGAAGATTTAGCCAAACTTTAAAGAGGCATTATTGACAAAATCACCAGAAAGGAATTTTAGCTTGTAAACAACATTTTTCTGTAGAAGAAAGAAAAAAAGCACAGCTAAAAATGAAAAATAAAAATATAATGCTTTTTTCTGCTTCACTTAGCCTAAAGTTGAGTTTTACAATACAGATTTATAACAACCAAAGAAATAGAAATAATATTATCAGAAAAGAGGGGAATAATAATATTAATTTTATCACTATTATTATTAGGATTCATGACAGAAAAGATTGATATGATGATAATATAATAATGATAAGTATAGAACTAAGAATAAAACTGATAGCATAAGTTGTAAAAGAAGATAACAATAGTAATGATGATGATGATAATAATGATAATGTGTATTATCATAAATGATAATAATCATATACATGAGAAATAGAATAATATTTAGTTAAAATTGAAGGAAGTCTGCTTGGATAGTATAATGTTTAGCACATCTGCCTCACACACCGAAGATTCTGGAATTGTGAGAATAAAGTCCTGATCTTGGCCGATCTTGAAAGTTAGAAGGATCATTAAGCTGATGCAAATAATGGAAACTGGGACTTTGTCATCAGTGATATACTCCAATCGGAGTCGTCTCTAAAGAGATGGATGCTTTATTTCAGTAACTAAGGGTAGAGCTCAGAGGATTATGTATATGAACCAAAATCTTTGGAAAATATATAAAAGCCTTATTTACATAGTGATTATTTGCTAATGAATTGATAAGGAAAAGTAGCATTTTTGAGAAATCAAATCACTATGATATAGATTAACAGGATAAGCACAAACTAAGACCCCACACTATCAATATTAAGTAGCAAATAGATCTTGAAATTACTCTATTCTCCAAGTTAGAGCATGTAAAGAGTATTGTGCTAACAAAATCACACCACAATGTACCATTAGTCCTGTGTTATAGTAATACATCTACGAATAAACAAAGTGACTCATTAAAATATAGATTAACAACTACTACAATAAAGGAAGAAATGGTTAGTAGCAGTAGTGATCTTATTGATAAGAGTGAAGGAAAAAAAATGAAAATTTTGTACGAAAAATATCCTTATTTGTTCAATATTCAGCAATAGATACACAAGAAATTGATCGCAGCAGATGGAATGAGTTTGTAAGTTAAGAAGGAAAAACAATGTTGGGGCTGAAAATAATATAAAATCTCCAAGTCAGAATTTTGGAAAACAATGTAATCCATAAAAGTAAAAAAAAAATTCATTGAAAATAAAAATTATATAAATAGCCTAAATCTGTGCGCCTATCTTTCCAAGAAATTGGTTGTTTTTTTAATTTTTTCAAAATGGATTCAAAGTCTTTAAAAACTATTAGGAACAATGGAAAAGAATGAAAAAAAAAAGCCAATTCCCGAATCCAGTTAAGGTCTCAAAGATATTCGATGTTAAGTAAACAAACGTCGACAGCTGTTTGGTTTCATTTGTCTCGTTTGTCAAGAATGTTAATTAAAAACCTGCAAATTTACAATTACAAATATCTTAGTCTGATCATCAGAAGCCGAGGAATTTAGAACAATTAATTTTTTTAGGATGTACTTTGCTTTTTTATGCTTTTAAATGCAATTGTGTTCAAAGAACTTCATTCATTTCATAGAAAAGCAAACTTGTACCAAAACTATTCAGACATTTTTACAAGAACAGTTCTAAGACTGAAAATGATTTGCCATTTATCTATTTAAATTATGGTAGTTCTTTTATAAACTTAAATACTCCTTAAGTAGGTTATTGGGACATCTTCAACAATTTTTTTCTCATTATGTACCATGTGTGGAGCCTTTTATGAGCTGTTCAATAGCTATGCATTAGAATCTTTTTGATTAAGTCATTCAGAAACAAACAATAATACTGGTTTTCCCTGTTATCCAAAACATTTTGTAAGCCGAAATGGTTCAAAGCAAAGAAGCAATCACCATTAATTTATATAGGAAAAATTCTTGAGTGTCCCAGAACCATAACATGGTCATGATTTTATTTTAGACTGAGTTGGAGGTTTAGATGGACGTTGGTACAGGAGAGTAGAGTGTAGGTGAGTGATAAAGAGGATGTGCATTGCACCTATAATGGCTCATGGCAAAACAAATACTTGACAAATCATTTTCTGCTATTCATCTTTTTTTTATAAATATAGTGTCAAGATGAAGATGAAGTATGGAATCCTTAAATATAAAAAGCGGAGATTTTAAATTCAGATTTTAGAGGTTTCATGCTGTTGTGCTGTAGTGTAGGGCTCTCTGTTGCTTAACTCTTAAATTCATGAACAGCATGTAACTGCTTGTAATTGACAGTAAACTCATCAATGGATATGAGTAAAAATGATGGAACTCTTCTGTGAATTAAATAGAAATTTTTCTAAATTAGAAGTTACTTTTCTTGATACTGACATCCACTTTTCATAATGTGAATCTAATGGTTAAAAGCTTTTGTAGGTATCACCCTTCTCCTAGGAGTTCCACCAGAGAAAACAAAAGAAAAATGAGCTACAAGCAATGTTTAGGTTTAAGACACTCTTTCATCATATGAGATTAAATAGTGGCAAGAGGAACTGATGTCCAATGTGCTTGCAGTTTGTAAGCCTCTTTCTTTTCTCCTCTTTGTCGTTCAGCTGTGTATGCCTGGCCATGGCCTGAAGTGATAGACCTGATACTTGTGGCCATATAAGAGAGTGCTGGACTGCAGCACTCGGCTGTTGGAGAAGCCACTCTGGCTAAAATCAATAAATTCCTATTGCAACAGATTCCACGGCTGTCGAGCACATTTCAAAATGTGGCCTCTTAAATTTGCCTGGTGAAATTTCACTCTTTCTCTTCTTCTCTCTTTCTTTCCATTTCACACACTTTTTTTCTCTTCTGTCTGTCTATCACTTTTTCTCTCTTTCTCTATTTCACAAACTTTCATCTTTCTGTCTATTTTACACTTTTCTCTCTCTCACAATCCTCTTGTATGCTTATGAAATAGAGTGAGACGGAAACATTGAAAATCAGTTAAAATATAGAGAAGGTGAACTGATTATCAAGTTTCACATCCTTGCACACTCCATTTAATCTATATCCATACAATAACAATGTAATTCATGTATTATCTTCTGTTTTTCTTTCATGAATTCTCTAATTTCTTTTTATTAGAGCTACATTTTCAACATTGTGTGTGCGAAGATGTGAAACTTTACACTTTATAAATGGGACCACCTTCTCTATGTTGTATTCTCAGTTTGCAGGAAGGTTCTACTCCAATCCTCCTCAGTTAAAACTTATCCTTTATTTCACACATCCTTCCAAGACAGTACACATTCCATTTATTTTCTTTGAATTACTGAAAACAAGCCGAGAGACTCATTTTGAAAAATACAGGAAGGTTTGTCCAAAATCTGCAACGGGTGAAAGTTATGTTTACGTCTCAGAATTTGATTTCTGTGAAGCAAACATGGTAGCCAGTTTTTCTGATTAGCTTTTTGCTATTGGAGTAATCTCTGCAGCATATAATTAACATGCAGCTATTCCAGGCTTTATCATGACATTTTAAAAGATCTTTTTATATGATGCCAGAATTAGGGTACATAAGATTGTGGAAATAATCATTCTAATGATTTTTCTGATATCTCTGATCCCTGTTGGTTTTTAATATATTGAGCTGTCTTGTGATCTAAGGGGGAGTAAATTCTGACTGAAATTATTTCCCTTCTTTTTGGTGATAAAAAAAAATGTTTTTCTTCGATTCAATGAACAAAAGAGGTCCATTTTAAAAAATTCTATTCATTGAAGAGTTCCACAGTGTTATCAAGCCATTCATGAATCTAAGACTTAAAATTCAATACTTCATCACTGAGTTATACCAGCGAGTGCAAATATCTATTAGAAAACCACAAAATGTCATAAAGAACTTCCCTGACAGATTAAATGAACGCTAGTAGTGGCTCCATTTTGAAAACACGAAAGCAAACTCTGCAAATGAGTTCGTGAATACAAATTTCAGTGTAACTCAAAGGAATTGGTAATGTAAATCTATTAAAAAAATCATGATGTTGAACATTTTCAGATGGTTAGTGAAATAGAAAGACAGAAAAACTGAGATTAAAAAAAGTACTAAAAATAATTAAAACAACTGTATGAGTAGATTCTATCATTTTTGGAATTCGGAACACATTCTCTTCGGAAAGCTTATTTCCTCCTACTTCCTCTTCTAATACCCTCTCCTATTCCTTTCACTTCTACAGATTCCTCCCCCTCTATATGTGTGTACATCCATGTGAGTATATATATATATACTCACATGGATATACACACACACACATATATATATATATATATATATACATATATATATATATATATATATGAGAAAGTTGAGAGTAGTCTAATGGTTTATGGTGCAGACAATGGAACAGGAGAACCGAGTTCAAAATGTGGGCGAGGTTGTTTCGCACTAATGGCCAATGGAAAAGCATGAATCTATCTCTTCTCCCCCTAGCAGTAAAATAGCAGGGCAGACTGGGTTCTCTAGCCTAAGGCGGCAATCAGTCTAAGAGAAAGACAACTCTGAAATCAAAACCAAAACACCAGAAAATAGTGGCAGCGGGTGAGCTGAATTAGCCACTATCCCCCACTCCTGCCAACCAACATGACCATACAATTGTCATGTGAGTAGTTGGAAACAGCTTTTATCCGACAGGGAACCGAAATTGCTAATGATGATGTATATGACTCACTCAAGTGCTACCTGGGAATTAAGTTCGAAAAATAAAATTTAGCCTTACACCTGTTTTCCACTTCCTCTTTCAAAGTGGTCACCTTGAGAGCCAACATACTGACTTATACAGGTTAATGCTCACAAAGGGTAGTCGCTGAAGTCTGTACTACTTTCAGTTCATACGTTGATTAAATTGAACTTTTGGGTAGCATCTTATATATACATGCATGTGTGCATTCACAGGATAAGAGAGTGAGAGACCATGTCTTTCTAGAAACCTATAAGCAAAACACCTACAGAGATGAATTAATTACATAATCTAGTGAAGACATAAATTAATGATTTAAGATTTTCTGAAGCACGTCACAGACTCTATATTTTACTTGGAAAAAAAAAATCAGTTAAATAGAAAAAAACTAATATCATCCAAGGATTGAGAGCACAGTATTTGAAAAGCATTTGTCGACACTTTCCAAGTGAATATGAGAGAGGAAGTTACTAGGGTTTCTATGGTGAGATGTTTCCTGATGTCAGAATGAAGGGTGTGAAAGAAAAGTAAATCGCTTGCGGATAGATCACAGCATTTACCCAAGAAAAATAGAAGAGAAAAAGGAAAATTTAATTCTAGATTAAATGGCAGGAAAATGAATTAATATCTGTTATTATTCTATTTGAACATGTCAATAAAAATTCTAAGTGGAAAAGTAGTTTTTTTTCACTGTCAAGAAAATAAATAAATGATATTGCATTTGCAAGAATACTACAGCTTCTGCCAATAATGCTAACTGATTATTAAAACTATTTCTTATACAGTGAATCATAATGATAATGAAACAGCCTTTAGATCACAGGTAACCAGCCTATGGTCCCCGGGCCACATCCAGCCAGTGAGCAAGTATTGGGATACAATGCTTATGAATTTTGACTAAATTGAGTTTTATGATTACTAATTGGCATTCTCGGTTAAGCCCAAATGATTTTCCAGTACGGGTTATTCATTGATTTGATGCAAAATATAACTTGATGTATCCAAATAGAAAATGCCCATATTTCAAAAATTTTCCTGACATTTACTTGGTTCACCATCCACTCATCAATACATTGTCTGGTCCACAGAGGCTAAAAGCATGGCAATAAAGATTTATTTGTGATAATAATAGTAATAGTAATAGTAATTGTGGATTAGTAAAAATTAATCATTATAATGAAACTATTCTTATTATAATCTGATCCTGCTAATGATATTTGCATCAATTCCTGACCACTGACCATCTCTTAATTTCTATCTTCAATACATTTTTATAGTAAGATCATTAGCAATGCATTTATATTAAACATATATATATATATCAGTATTTGGTCAAAAAATGATCTCATTTGGAGTATTATTAGTTCTGTGATCAGTCTTCTAATTAATTTATTTAGAATGATAAGGGAATTAAAGAGTTTAAATTCGTTTGTGAAAGTTCTAACATATTTTCAGCATAATAAACACTAATTGAAAAAGTATTCTCTTCCTCGTTAATAAAGAACAATACTGCAGCTTTTACTAATAACAGTTATAGAATGTCAAAATTATCTCTTTTCTTACAGTGTGAACTAAAATGATTATAATGTAGTAATAATGATAGTCATCAAGTCACATTCATAAAATATGATGACAAGTTCATCATAATGTGATAATGTTTGTACAAGCAAATACTGATAACCATTTCATTATGTTTTCTTAAGGAAAAAATGAAAATAGTTTTAGATTTGGTCGTATCGATAAAACCTTAATGAAATTACTGATGATAATGATTGAGAATATATGTCTGCGATAGAAGAGTCGAATAATAAAATCAGTAAAGATATTAATCAAGCACTTGTCTGAATACTTCTACTACTATTACCAATAATAATAATTATAAATATATATCAATGATACAGAAGATACTTTCATATGAAACAATATAGTAATGAATTGATAATACAGGTGGTACTTTTTTTACACTCTCCCTTCCAAGTCTTGAATCAAACTACCAAACTCTCTTCCCTCCCCTCTCCCCACATGAAACTATCTAATTTTATTCTCCCCTCTCCTTTCTTACCATGTCTGTCACACCTATAGTATCAGTAGCAGCCATCAGCTGAGCCAGTTGTAATAAACTCATGATATATGTCAGCAAAGCAACAAGCCATGAACTGGTAACAATAACATTCGATATCATATAGATGATAAAGTGACTTAAAATGTAAAGACTTATACCAGAATTATGGGATACATAGATATTCATAATGAATGTTTTTGAACATGCTTTATACTATGACCAATGAAAATGTCAATAATTATTATAGTAGCAAAGAATGACAAAGTTATAAAATGATGATGTTAGGGAAAGCACTTTGTAGGAATGATAATAGAATAATTCTAGAAAGAACAAACAAAAAGATACTGCATTGCATGCTGTTTAAGTGAAAGTGGATGTCATGAAATGCCTTTGGGATTTTCTCATGATGATCAAAAATGTAAGGAAAAAGCAAGAGCCTAGTTTAAAGAGGCAGATCAGATGATTTGGAGAAAAGAATGATTTGCCAATAAAGGTGCAAGAATTGTCAGAATGAAACCAGGAAAAGAACTAAAAAAAATTTCCGGTGATAAAAAGGTGAACATACTTAGTACGGATTTTCTTTGAAAAAAACAAAAACAAAACATCCTTTGTGCATGACTTTACATAATATTCAACAACAGCTATACACCAGTGTGACCTAAATCCATTCAAAATTGTCTTCTTTCAGATATACAGGTATACCTTGATTAATGTGATTAATTAATTCCAAAATTTTCTGTACTGTTCAAAACCATACCATTAAAGGTCTTTAACATGTTTTTATTTTCAGTTTATACTTAATAAAATTGATTTGTGCAGCAGTACATAACCATACTGCATCAAAACCCATGCAAATCAAAACTGCATTATTAATTCCTGTATTTTGGTTGAAAGGATCCCCTCTCATTATATGTATATATATATATATATATATATATATATATATATATATATATATATATATAAGTAGACACAATGACAGGTTTATTAGTGAAAATTCAAAGAGATATCTTTATTTATCTTTTATTTAATGAAGCATTATCAATTATTACTATTAATTTTTCATTAGTATTTTCTTTCATCATAATTTTTAGTTGCTTTCAATCACAATTAAGACAGACAACCTGAGTGAAATGCAATAAAAAGCAACTAAATAATTAATAATAATCGCTAACTGAGAGAGAGTTAGAAAGAATTACAGGTAAAATTTTCATTCTTGTCACTGTTTGTTTCTCTGGTGCCAAAAAACAAGCAGCTGTATGAGTTTAAGTACCACTGAAAATGGAGTCATAACTCATGGTTTATTTCTTACTAGCATGTACTTGTCAAAAATGACTGGGTTATTTATGTATGTATTGGCACAAAAGAACCTCAAGCTATTTATTGGGTAATTTGTTTTCAATAATTCAAGTATCCTAATTTTCTTAAAAGTCTCAACCCAACTCCAGCTGTTTTAATGTGTGATCAGACAAATTCTTCAAGTTTCTATGCACAAACAGGGAAAAAATTAGCATGTATGCTTATTGAATGTTCACTATATACCTGTCAAAAAGAAAAGTTATTTATACTCTAAAAAGACTGAAATTAAGACCATAGGTGTGCAAGTTTTCCCCCTTGCACTTTCAGAGATATGTAGAAGGAGAGTGGAAAACAAGAGGTGGTGGGAGTATTTCAGTAGTGGCCTGTCTGCCAGTCAGTCAGAGATGATCATTTCTATCAAAGATCCTTGCTTCTAAGAATATCATTACATCAATGCCTACTTTTTCATCGGCTTTGTAGAAAATTAATGGTCCTCTCACTGGTCAGAAGGACTTATTGGTTAGTTGAATTGGGAACAACCCCCGTCTCTAGTCAGCTAGCAAAGAATGGGACATGGAACGATAGATTGGTAAATCATTTTGGAATTATGAGTCTTGGAAAATCCTTAAAAAGCCCTAGGGAAGAAAAAGCAATAAGCTAAGCTCATATCTTTTATTCACCCTTTAGTTGATGTGATGAATGTCAAATATTATTTCAATGCGCACAAAATATGACAATATTTATTTCAAGAAGAAAAAAAAACAGGTAAAATAAATAATAATCCTATCCTCTTCTTGTGAAAGCTGTTTTATAGAACTAAAATGTCAGTGGTCTCCCTTATAATGTTATTAAATGAAATTGTAAATATTGTTTATAAAAGACATCCGGCCAAGAAGTCACTTCTAACCTTTTCTGCTTTTTCTATCACTAGACTTCCATACAGGAAAGGAAACCCTAAACAGAGTTTGAAGTGGGAGTTTTTAAGATGTATCACCATGATTATTCCAATGAGATAGTGGTTGTATTTTCCTTGTATTCAACATTTCTACTATCATCTGTTTTTGTAAGCTTGTAAATGTACGTCTTAATATATATATATAAGATAATTTAGATATAGTAAGTGCAAAAAGTATATGATACATTTCAAAGAGTTCAATTTAACATTCTTATACAGCTTTGAAATTCAAAATTCAAAAATCTTTGACCCAAATTCTGTCAATCTTGAAGGTGTATAAGAATGCTGAACTTTTAAAAATGTATTGGATACTTTTTACACTCACAGTCTATTGGATATATATTTGTTTCAATATCATCTAATTTATTCTCTTTGATATGGAGGAAAGGATTGTCATTTAGAAACTTTCTTTTTATAAGATTAATGAAAAATGATATCCCATAAGATCAATAATGCATATTATGAATTAGGATGTTGAAAAACATGTAAATAAATGAATCGAGAAAAATTTTCATGAATATATTAAATGAACTCAGAGTTATAAAAAGAAGCTATTTTTCGGTATAAGGCATGTAAGTGATAAATTTATTCAAGAATCTTCTCTTATGATGATCTTTCCATCTATAAACTAATTAGTGCTCAAGAATATTGGTATTCACATTTGGTAATGTCAGTACCAAATGTAACTGGTTTATACATGTTTATATTGGTGAATATCAATGTCTGTTTCAGGTCATAACTTAACTAATGACTGTGTTGGGCTATAGACCCGCATATATCTATATGTATGGACACAACTGTAGACACATACATAGATAAATCAGAATGTGTGTCTGTGTGTAATAAACTTTGGTTTACTCAGTCTAGGCTAAAGGTGACACAATTGACCAGGCTAATTAAGCATGTAATTAGAAACAAAATCACATACAGTGATTTTTGAGACCAGTACACTTTTTCTTGTTCAGCATAAGATTGTCATACGTTCATATATTCCACAGACATGTCCTCCATTTAGGTCTCAAAATCTTTATTCAGAGAAATTCTCCAAAAGTCTAGAATTTCAGCTTTCACCATTTTCTCCATGGAAAAAAACATGACACCATAATGTCGAGAGGGGGGGGGGCTGTATAGTATTGACAATTAAGCAGTTTTAGGACCAGCTTGTAGTGCCATGTACTGCTTTTTCTTGTTCTTCAGTCACCCACACTACTTTCAAATATTTTTTCCTATTGCTATTCCAGCCATAAATGAAACGTTAAAAGTGTACCATTTTTTTTTTATTATGGCTTTATTTTTTATTCTGTAGAATTTGTTTTTCTTGCCCTTTATTTTAGCAATTTTTAACTGTTCCTACATTATTTATGTATGTTGACAACTGTGACAGTGACCAGGAACATTATTTATTTTGAATGTTCAGATATGGCAAGTCTAGTTCTGCAACCTGGTATCTGCTCTCCGCATTTATGTGTGTCTGTGTTCAACTCTATATATATACTGGCAGAATTTTTCATTTGTCTGTGAAAGCATTAACGTATGATAGTATATAGGTAAGTACAGAAAATATTTACAAATATATGTATCCCAGTGGATATTTTAATGAGTTAGTGATTGAATTTTCCTTTTATTCTACATATCTACACATATCTATGTTTCTGTAAGTGTGTATGTCTTGATACATATACCTAAGACTATGTATATATATTGAATGCAGATGAGTGTGTATGTGTATTTGATTTAACAAAATTACATATATTTGTACGTGCAAAATCAAAAGAAACTGCAAATAAAGATGGCTACCGGCATAAAACAGAAATTTTGGAGAAATAAAACACAAGAAAATGGGGAAAAAATAAACAGAAAAGATTTTATGCTATACATTAGAGCAGAGTCTTCAAATGAATAAGTCCCCTTCACCATATTTCTTCATCAGATTAGTCTTTCTTTTTCAAGGCCACCTCATATTGAATATTCTCTTAAATACATGCCAGACAAAACGAAAATGGCAAACAAGGATTTATAATGAACTCTTGAGACATTTTAATCAGGGCAATGCTAGGTATACTTGCCAAAAAAAGAAATTAAGAAACTTTCAGTGATTGTGATTTGGATGTGAAACAGAATATCTGTATGATTCTTCCATTTTCCTCAGAACAGAAAAAGAACGTGGTTCGTCTTTAGCCCCAGTGGAGAGCGGCCAGGAGAAAATTTTGTCATTATTTGATTTATGGCCAGACAAATTGGAGGGAAGTACCTTGTTTATTGGCATTGATAAAAGTAAGGAATTAGCTCACAACTCAATGTCACTTTTGTTTTGTCTGTTGGTTTGCTTATTATTGGTTCCTGTCATGCTAAGAATGATACGAAGGAGTGAAGCAAAGCTGGTGTCTGAGTGTTTGCGTATGCTCAAGCAAACAGCAATGTCACTACTACTACTGATTAGAAGTAAGAAAAATATAAGCACCTTGGACTTTTCGGGGATTAAACTGATGTTTTTCTCAATAAAATATTGGAGTAATTGTAAGAATCCATTGTTTCCAATGGTAGGTAAGAGAATTTTTCATAAGCAAAATTGCTACCTTCAAGTGGGAGAGTTCATTATTATGACAGAGAAACAAACAGAAAAAGTTACACTTTTCATTATAAGTATATACACACACACACACACACATTAACTGATTTGTATAATATAACATGAACTTGTAAGATAATTAGGGACTGTAGAAAATTTTCCAAAAGAAAAATTCTTTTTCAGTGATAACGTGCAACACAAAGTTTGAAAGATTATATATATATATATATATATATATGTTTTCTCCAGAGCTAGGAATTTTAAAAATAATACAAAAAACTTGAACTTTGAATTGATTATGTCTAAAAATTTAAATACCTCCAACTGGAAGAATAAGAACTTTCTCACTCCTTCATAAGTAGGCGTTGATATTTGAGGAGAAAATGTCTCATATAACAGAGAATTCAATCTGTTTTGTTGATAAGAGTTCTACTTAGAATCTTACAAGTGGGGGTACATTTCTACCCCTCTTCCATCCTACCCTCTTCTTCCTCATGGGTACACTTGGCATTTAAAAAAATGTAAATTTTGACTAAGCACCCTTTGAGTTTAAATTTCAATTTGTTTTTTTTTCCATTCCTATTCATGGGTGAAAATAAGGGAAGAGGGAGTTTGTTGTTGATTCAACTTCCTAAGTTTCTGTTTTTAGGGGGAAAATGTCATATCTTCGAAAGAAGGGAGGTTTTGCCTCTCTTTCCTCTCGTGACATGACATGATAGACGCAATTGCAGACCTATGACACAAGAATTTGAGATTGAAAAATTAACTTGTACGATAATGCCAGGATCTGCAATTGAAATGGGTTTTTAGAACTAGGTATAAGGTAAGGCTGATTTTGAGGAATTAAGTACATGGTAAGGCTGGGCTTTGGAACTAGGTGTATGGGTAATGTCACCATTAGTCGACACTGAACATGAAAAAAAAACTTGAAACGGAGAAATAGATATATGCTGTACCTCAACCTACTCCCCATTTCCATCACTCAGTCTCATGACTGATTAATGAGCCAACGTGTTGGTGGCACACTCTTGGGCTCTGTTTCAAAAACATTCGTATCATTATCATTGTAAACATTAAGCAACAGAGATCATTAATTATAATTACAACATTTTTAACAAGTAAGGGAGGTGGATGGAAGTAAGTCTCTATAGCCTCCCACTCCTTAATCTTAATCTAATATATTTGTGAGAGAGTTTGTTTGTACATCCATCTTCTCCTCTTAAAAGGTGCATTGTAGCTAGAAGTATCGAATTAATGTGCCTTTAAAATGCACCAACTTAGAGAATGCATTAGACACCAGACTGCAATGAATGTAGAGGAAAACCATTTCATTTCTGACATGAAAAATAACTTTTCACTGTGAATTCAGTGGTATTTTATTATACTGAATATGCCTTCATTAATAACAATCCCAGGCTACTTATAGCTATTTTTAAGCCCGGGCAGTGCTGGGCATTTCACTAGTAAAGTATAGATCTGTAAGCCATATCCATCATCAATAGAATGACGTTTTTCTTCATTGCCACACCCATTTATAGATTTGGGTGTGGTAGTAAACAAAAATCAGTGTTGCCAAGGTCTTCATGACATGAATGGCTTTTGAGAATTAAGGTTGCTAATCAGAATTTTGATTTATCAGAATTCATATAATTTTAGTATAATGACAATAAGGACAGAAATATAAAAATGAACATTCCAGCATAAACTTAAAGCTGTTATGAAAAATAAAAAGAATAAAATACCCTGGGACTTGGGGATCCAGACCAATCACCCCATTCAAGTGAGAAGACTAGATTTGGTAGTCAAAAACAATGAAACAAGGACCTGCCTGATAGAAGACAAAAGAGGTGAAAAAACTGGCAAAAAAAAACAGGACTTTGCTCAGGGACTGAGGAAAGTATGGCGCATGAAGGTTAGGATCATGCTTTTAATAGTTAGTGGATTTGGAGACATTCAAAGAAACACTAGAATCTATATTGGATGCATAAGAGATTCAAGGGAGAACCAATACTATTTAGACTGTAGCATAGTTGGGGTTCCCAGAGATCATATAAAAAACCGAGGCCAACAGAACACAAGATGGAGAGATGAACTGGACAGATTCAGGAAATACTGGCTCTGTGATGTCCATGATAGAGAATTGTGGCGAATCTTGGGGAAGGTCTATGTCCAACGACGGACATTCAAAGACTACTGATGATGATGATGATGATAGTTGGGGTTTGTGAGGATACTAAGGAAGATGCTAGAGATTTCAGGAGACTTGCTGTCACTGAAGATGTGAATATGAAATGAAAGGTAGCAGAACTGGAGTGTGCAAACTTGCCTTTCCTTATCATGAACTCAAAAAAAAAAAGTAAGTATATTCTACATGAAAAATGTACTTTCTTCATTGGCATTTTTTTTTTCATACCTATTCACCTGATCTTGTTGATGCCGTGGACAAGTGCAAAAGCACTCACGCGCAATTTGTCTCCTTTGATGCAAATTGCTGATATTGTTAGTTGTAGAATGTAATGTGAGTTTATGCAAAAAAAAAAAAGTGGGAAAAGTAGTTTTAAAAATAAGTGAATATTTCCACTGCTTACTTCACTTTTTTACATGACAAAATTTCTGTCTTCCAGGCAAAGAGAGGTGTAAAAAGAGAGCATGATGATGATGATGATGATGATGGAAGATGAGTAAAAATAGATAAAAAACACCTAAAATATTTAAAAAAAAATGTTTTTAAAGATAACTATTTTACAAAAGTTTTTTTTCCTCCATCTTGTTGGTTCCTTATAACTTCCTGAATTGTCATAATGCGACAAAAAAAAAGGGTTCCATCTAAAAGTGGGAGAGTTTGTGGTGGGGAATAGGGAACTTGTCACTTCCTCAAAGTCTACACCCCCGACCCCCCTCTAAATATAGTATTGGAAGATGTGTAGGTGTGTAGGTAGGTAGGAAGGACGAGTACTGCAGTAGAGTGGGAGTGGGAGTGGCAGAATAAAAAGAAAATACAGAGAAAGAAGGAAAGCAAAGAAGAAGAAGAAGAAGAAGGGCTGATAGGAAGAGAGAGGGTGGAGGAGTAAGAGACAATGACAAAAAGGAGAGAGAAAGAGCAAAGACTGAAAAAGAAAAAGGAAGAACAGATCAGATGAGAAGATGAATGAAAAAGGAAGGGTAAAAGAAAAAGAGTAATGAGAAATAGGAGAAGGAAAATGGTAACAGAGAGATCACATTGAGAAAAGAGAAGAAAGAAAGTAAAATTGAAAAATAAGTAAGAGGAATAGAACAGAGAGAGAGAGAGAGAGAGGTAGAAGGAAAGATAAACAAGGAGAACTGGGTTGAGACATGAGCTTGTTGTCACTGAGCCGAGCCCATTCATTCATCCAAATCCTTCAAAACCTATGAATAACAACTTCCTACCTGCCTTCATGAAAACGGCTCCCTCCCCAGCTACAGATCGCTCCCCCTGAACTTTTCCGATTTTTTCTTTTCCTGCAACTGTCAACGTTCTGCATTTGTCTTCAAGCCTTTGACACTTTGCAGAAAATAGATAAATAAATAAACAAAACAAGAAACAAATTTACATATATTCTTTGTGCATTCGTAGGTATGGAAACATTATAGCACACGTACAAACACTTTAACGTACGTGCGTATCTAATGTCAGTCATCGTCAGATTTTTCAAGAAATTTTTTTTTTGTATCCATAATAATCCCTCATGCATAGACATGCAGGCATGGCATAATCTATTGTAGCATGAAAATATGAGCATTTGTACGATTTCGTCTATTGACATATGCACACCGAGTATTTCCTATTGAAAACTGTACATACGCCTACTCCTTCCTTTTTCTGCTGATATGCACAAATCTTTTATTTATCCATGTGCACACCCGTATGATGGAGATGCTGCTTCTAATTCGCTCTCTTACACGCACACATGCATGCTCTCTCAACATATATATATATATATACATAAATCTATCAATTCATCCGTCTAGTTCAGTTCATATCTATCTATCTATCAACCTATCATAACAATCAATCTACCAACTCATACCTATCTATGTCTCTGTCTGTTCATATCTTTGTATCTATCCATTAAATTATCTCTGTCCATATCTATCTATCTATCTATCTCAGTCTGTTCATATTAATTTAATTCTTTATTTGACTAAATCTATCTGAAATATTAAACTATTATTCACGCACTAGTAAAAATTGATATAAGACAAATGCAAGTGAATATAGAAAAAAGGTTGTCGAATACATTTGAGTGAAATTGTTGCGAAACAATGCAAAGAGTGAAAAAGAAATAGCTGGTGGGGAGGCTGTGATGTCTATTAGAAACCACCTGTTCAGGTTCATTTAAAAAAAAAATTTCCCCCAAGTTTTGTATGAAAAAAAAATGTACGTAAAAAGAAACAAAATATATTCGTTGGAAAGAAAAAACTGTAACAACAAAGCATTTTCGTTCTTTTTTTCAACTTTCATCCCTGACATTGACAATGCAACAAGCTGTCTGACATACAGATAAAAAAGAATTAACGTGTTAACTTTACAATCAAGTTGACTATTGACGTGCCACACAGTCTTTACAGAGGAGGACAATGATTGAAAGTCTTTTTATCATCTGTGCGTATTTCACTGAGCAGATCCTCTGAGAGGGTCTGACATTATAATAGTCTAAAAAAAGTTTTCTTACAACTTGCTTCTTTCTAAAATTGAAAGATGATCAAAAATTAACACCTACAGTGTCTCTGTTGTTATTTAGCTGAATCAAGTTGTCGTCGTAATGAAGATGATGAAGATTGGTGGCGGTTGTAAAAAAAACACACTATCATAAGAAACTCTATTACAGCTATGACAGACAAGATACTGTAGGAAAGTACACGCTGCCTGTACAGAGATAAGGATGAAACTCCATCATATAAATAAATAAGCCCAGAAAAGGTACAAAAACGATGACAGGGTAGGGACAGTAAGCCAGTGGGAGTTGTACGAATGATTTGGATTACACCATGCAAAAAATTGATTCATAAGCTGTGACTATTTGATAATGAAACTGGGCTAATGTAAGTTGAACTACAGCATGCATGCATGAACCACAAAGTATGCATTGGCCAATGGGCAAGCATGAATAACCCCTGAAAGTTTCAATCTGCTTGCAAGTTTTGTTCGCCTTTATGGATCAAGTGAAGTATACAGGTTTTCTGATGTGTTGAAATAATAGATCGAGTAACGCATCGATTTGAAAATTTTTGGTGGAACTGAACAGAATGGCTACCAAATCTTTTCATACATTGACTGAAGTTAATGAGGAAGAATGCATGTCATGTGCTCGTATGTTCGAGATTTTGTGAAGGTCGGGAGGATACTGGAAATGACAGACCTTGCGAATGCTTATGCAGATCAAGAAACGGCCAGAATGTTTGAAAAATCAAACAAACCTTTAGAAATGTTGGCCGACTCAGCATCAGAATAATTGCAAAAATGGTCTCTATTAATATTGATAAAGAGACAGTTCAAAATCACAGCTGATGGTCAGCAAGACTAGCATGATTAGCTTATATGTGAGTGCATCAATATATATACATGGCAGATACAAATATCTTCTTTTGATGTAGTTCAGTTAGGGTATTGCTGTAGAAATTAATGAAACTAAGTATAAGCTGAGAAAAAATGCATTAAATCATAAAAAGACTTATAACAGTGTGATTTCAAACAGTACAGAAAACATTGAAATGAATTCTTTGCACTAATAAAGGTATACCTGTATAATCAGTTCACATACAAAATAGAGTGATTTGTTAGGCATATACATACATTCTTGGATATCATCATATATCTTTGTGTGTGTGAAATTATATACATATAAACAGAAAAATGTGTGTACCCATGTGTACCTATAAGCATACATACACAACGTGGAGATTGTAGTATGTGTTCATATATACATAATTACAAATAGATACAAATTAATAGATTATAGTTATGATAAGGACATCTTTGTACATCTATAATCCTTGATCTGCTGTCTTTTGGGGATATATTTAAATCTATAGAGTATTTAAGGTTGTGGAGAAGGAGAGTATGGGACCTTAATCTTCTTTTGTGGATTATCTATGACAGAAATTGGATAAAAAGTAGAGATTACTTGGATAGAGGAGACATTTTGTTTGTATCTCACAGCAGCAAGTCTCTTCATGGTTCTAAATAAAAATCTTTCCCAATCCCAGCACTTAAACAGAAAGTATAGAAAATAAATTAATCAAATGAAAACAAAAAGAGAATTTATAAGAAATAGCCCAGTTGGATGAATATCCTTATTTTTATTGTTTTTTGGGTTTTTTTTTTAGATTTTCATTCATGTATCAACATTTTCATTTTCAGTTATCATCAGATAACCTGTTGCATTTTAACAATGTTTTCTCACAAGATAGGATAAAATCAGTTTTCATTCATTTTGTTTATCCCTTCTTATCAGAGTGTCATTGGTGCATAATAAGTGTTGTTCACTAAAGTCTATTAAAAAGTGTTTCTGTAAGTGAATGGTCGTACTTATAAGTTTTCAATTCCCTTCCAAGTTCAATGTATTTCTTATCTACCATCAACAGACTTGAATGTTTGAAAGGGTAGAACTTTTCAGCCTCATGCTTCTCTCAAAGACATTAGAAATAAACCAGAGACTGCATTCCATGAAGGGACTGTGAGTGTGATTGCCTCACAGCATAGACCCCCCACCCTACAGAAAGACCTTAATGAAAGCACAAAAAATGACTTGCAAAAATGTTTTACAACCTTCACAAGGCAAGTAGACAAATACTTTGAAACTATAAGAATACCGGAAAGTAAGGGCCTGATTTAGCATTATCATTACATTGTAAATATGCACCTCCCTCTAAAATCTTAAAGAATTAACTTTTGTCAGAACTGTATATATGCGCAATATATGGAATTAAAATGCACCATTTAGAGTTGAAAACTGTAGGAGAGGTGGCACCACCAATGTGCGGAATAAGAATGAATAAATCATATCAGATAGAAGAGTAATAGTGAGCTTGAATATGTGCAATAACATAAATAATATAAGTATTCAGCAAATAAAGTTTCATTGGTTCTATTTTGTGACGTCTAACCAATAGGGCCATTATATTCTTCCTTTCAGCAGTTTAATATTAAGGTTTCCGCTTTATATACACCATAATGAATTGCAAAGATGAAGACATTAAATGAAGACATTAAAATGGACAGGGAAATATATATATATATATATATATATATATATATACATATACACACACAGAGATTTGGAACATTGAAGAAGTGAAACAAAAGAGATTGCCAGACAATAGAGCCAATTCAAATACCCTTGTTATACAAGAAGCTACAATTTTATACATAATTGCCACCCAGTTTTAATACAGCTGGAGCGTTCCAATGAAAACCTTTTAGCATTTATTTATAAGGGAAAATCTTTGAGTTTTATCAAACCCAGAGTATCTGAATTGTATTTACAGAAGAGGATCAAATGTAGAATCTGGACATCAATACTGATTCAAGTTGAAAGCGCAAATTTCCAAATTTCACTACCGTCAAAGTTTAATTCAATAAAATTTAATCAAAACAAGGATGAGATATAGAATTAAGACCTCTTCAACTACATCAGAGAATATTGTTAAGAAATAGTATCATATAATTTTTGGGTCCGGATTCTACGATTGATCCATAAAAGATCATAAAGTTGAGTAAATAAACAATAAATATCTACTAAAAGGAATTAGTATGAAGATAAAAGCTTATTAACCTCATCTCTATGTATTTACTGAAAAGCAATGAATGGAGCAAAATCTTATTTTAAGGCCTTAATCATTTAGATCCCTCATTTGATGCCCAACCAATCTTCAAAGATGATTCCAAACATTTTTACTGAACTACTCTTGCCATCAAAGATGGCGAAGGGTTCTATCCTTTTTTTTATAATTGCATGTGTTTGAGTTTGTTTGCTAGATTTTTGCTCCAGTTCTCCTGGCCATACTATTTGGTCTACAAACTTGAAAATTGACATCAGCACTCCACTTGACCCCCGTCTAAAAATGATTTTGGGGAAAAAATCTTTTTTGACCATTTTGGGGTCTTATTCAGACAGGTTTATAAATAACATCTAGATTCTCTAGAATCTAGATGCTTTTTTTCACTCTGTCTTAGATTTCTCCCTGTGCAAAACACTAGTGATGTCGTAAATAGAATTTATTCTGATCATATTCATTTCCCAATAGAAAAATTTTACATGACTTCAAATTTTGCAGCTATTTTCTTTCAATTATGATTGTGATGGCAAGTTATTATTACTAGCAGTTTGTAACCTGTGATATCAGGAAATCAAACAAGAATTTTACATCCATACCTCACATAAATGAATCATCATCGTCCACGTATACCAAAACTATTTATTACCCCAAATTACCTAAAAATTTAGATGTATTATCTAAAAAAATACCAGCACAAGATTTGGACACTGTTGGTCCCAAATGACCATACTGATCCCAAAAAGCACTTAAAAAAAAAAAAAATAATGTTCATATTTTGCCTCGTAGTATAGCCCCAAAATGTGATCAGTACTGCATGGAGACAGACAGATAGACTAGCGAAGGGAGAAAAATCTCTAGGCTGGTTGGTTGGGTTGGTCATTTGTGGGGCTATGGTGATTCTATATATATATACATATATATATATATATATATATTGCATACTTTTTTTAGTCTTTTTATTCTATGTATTATATGTACCATATTCCTTGACATATGCCATGGAAAATTTTGTTCTCAAGTCTGGGTGAATATGAAAAAAAGATTTAAGCCCATTTGATGACAGGGAAATATATATATAAATATATATATATATATACACACACAGATTGGAACATTGAAGAAGTAAAACACATTAGATTGCCAAACAATAGTGCCAATTCGAATACCTGTGTTAAACAAGAAGCTACAATTTTATATATGATTGCCACTATATCATATCCAGTACTTGTATTATGCAAGAATTGTGTTATACACAAAGAAATATGGTATATATAATCAAACCCTTTGCAATATTTTCATGCACAGATATCATCTCATAGCAGCCATTAATATTGTATTCCTTACCTAAGCTGAAACAGGAGAATGAGTTCAGTGCTTGAAAAATACTAAAACTGAATTTTGATTTTTACACTTTTATTCTAAAAAATCCACAAACAACAGAGTTAATAATGTGGTTAGCCAAAGCCTTTTGCCAAATCTTAAAAAAGAGAAGTCATTGAAACTGCTTTGCAAAATACAAGTCTTGTAATCAAGAAGGAGAAAATAAAAATTGGCATGATTACTCTATCACCGAAACTGTAACAAAAGAATATATATATATATATATATATATATATATATATATATATATATATATATATATATATATATATATATATATATATATATGTAAACAAATAGGGAAAATTAAAGCCGAGGTTGTTGTGAAAGTCAGGGAAAATTCTTCAACAAGTGTAAACATTGAATATAAATAGGTTTTTGCCAACAAGGAAAGCTTTCTTTGCAAGTCCCTTGTTCCAAAAGTAAACATGTCAAAGCTATAGAATCAAAGTATTCAATACAGTTTCATATATTGTTAGTTTAGTCAGAACGAAATGTATCTGTTGATGTACACAATATAAAGTGTGTATATATATATATATATATAGAGAGAGAGAGAGAGAGAGAGAGCAAAAGAGAGAAAATGTTCATATATGTGAAGTTCTTATTCTGTGTGTGACAAAAACAAGCATGATTTTATGTAGCTTAAGGCAAAATAATATGTATTACATCAGTCAACGCCCATGTATGTGTGTGTATAAAAGCCTTTCACTTTATTTTTTTCAACACAAAACACTATTTTTCGTCATCTTAAATTTTCAAGCATAAAACAGATTTTAAATTTGCCTTCTTGTAGTCCTAAAAATGATAATAATATCTATTCATAATTCCATACATCTTAATTTTACAATATGCACGCACACTTATGTTTTTCTTGTTCTATTTCATAAATCCGTATTAAACCAAAAATGGTAGTCTCATAGATCTAGCTGTGTGCATATATTTCAAGCTGCTGTAATGAAGACATATATATATATATATATATCCTTATTTGTCTACAAGTAAGTTCATGACAATGAGAAACATTACATTTTTATATCAGACTTGTAAGATGAGGCTTTTCATAATAATCCAGGGCAAATAGTTTCAAAAACCAAGTCAATACAGAATTTCATTAGAATCAGACATATACATTGGAAAAAATTTTGGGTAGGAAAAACTACTTCCAGGAATTCCACACAGACAACAATCTTTAGCAAATGCAAGACAAAATTTTTATTATACAAATCTAAAAAATGTATTCATAGCTGAATTGATCTAGGTATTCATACATCACAATATGAGCAGAGATATGAAAAGAATATAAGAGATAGCGTGGTTGGAATATTCATTGTAGATCTAATAAGATAGACGATAACTCAAGCCATTATTGGATACCAATCTATTTTGAGTTTATTTGCATGGAAGATGTGAGTTTAAAGACAGTTTTGGAGCACTTCCTTTTTTCTTGGTTAGTTGGTTAAAAATCTTATTGAGTCACCATAACTAAATCACATCACATTCTTGCAAATGTATATTTACATTTTCTTCCATTTACCTGAGAAGCATCGGCAAAAAAACTTCAATGAAATTTAGTTGGTAATTGTACTGAATCACCCTAGCTCCACGAATGGCCCTCCTGGCCAACCAGCCAACTAGGCTACAGGTTCTCCTCTCTTGGAGTGTCTATGTCTATGTGCCTATCTATGAGTGAGTACTCCTGGATCTTATTATTGGAAATTTGCACTAGTACACCTCTAGGCACCATTTAAAAAGAGTCTTTCTTTTTAACGAAAAACTGCTTTTTTTTTGGTCTCTTTGGTCATTTTAGAACTCACAATGCCCAAATCTTGTGCTGGTATTTTCTTTTTTTTTTTTTTCAGATAAAAGATCTATTTTTTAAAGATAATTGTAGAAAAGAGATCTATTTTTTTTTTTAAAGTAATTTTTCAGATAATTTGTTCTGATACATGTATAGGCTATAGTGATTCATTCAATCAAGGTACGGATATATCTTGAAGTTTTCCTTAAGGGATGACAAATAAACCATGTATAGACATAAACTCATTAATAGTGAGCTATAAAAATTACTTCAGGGCAAGTAGAACAGTCAAAATGAACACTTTCTACTCTTTTCTCTAAAGTTGATATTTTGCATAAGTTTTTTGAGTAGAACATGGACAAGAATTAAAGTATCAACTTTTTAAAAATCATTTTATCCTTTTATATTTACTATATCTGTTCATACGAAAAATGTATCTCGGACATTTTGACATCTATTTCCTTCCTATATTTACTTCAAATATTTGCTCCACCACTATTCATATGTAATCATTTAGATATCATGTTACATAAACAATTTTATTATAGTGTAGCATATACAGATAAACTCTGTCCCTTTGGGATGATCTTGCCGGTCCCAAGCCTGGGTAAAGGAAGAGGATTGGGCATGGGGCTAGCAACTCAACCATGTAAAACCTGTTTGCAACTAAAACTGCAGCAACATCATTCCAGTGTTTGCACCAGAGATTACCATAGAGAGAGCCTGGTTGTGAAGATTCCTTCCCAGAAGGGCTCATAATGCATGCGGGTAAGAGCCTATGGAAAGCTAGTTTGCCAAATAAACTTCTAACAACAAAAGCGGAAAAATCAGGAGAGGGGCCGGGAACATTAGAATCATACTTGAAAGTGGGAAATCAACTCGATCGGTAGACTGGAACCCACAGGGGAAGAGAAGAGTTAAGAGGCCTAGGCGGTCCAGGAGATCAATCAAGAGCGAGGCAAAAGCGTCCAGACTGACATGGGCCAAGGACCAAGTCCGCTGGCATGGTGTGGTTGTGGCAGCATGTTCCACAAGGAGTTTACAACAGATGCAGATATATATCATTGGAACAATCAAATTTGTGCAGATGCAAATTACATTCCACTGTTTTGTAGTTATCACTTCATTAAGAAAATACTTAGCAGGCTGAATCCTGTCAAAACATTGTCATCTGGATAATAAAACAAACATGGCGTCGACTTTGAAGTTGTTCATTGAAGAGGAATCTTCAAAGATAATCTGATAAATGAAATAATCCAATGAATTCTGCATTGCCATAATGGTAAATTGCTGTACGGCATATCGAGTATATACGATAAAATTTGAAAAAAAAAGTAATTGAGTATTGATGGTAACACTATGCAACCTTTTTTTTTTCTGTTCCTGGGTAATAAAAGTTATTTTCTGATTGATTATGTCTGAAAAGTATAGAAAATGTCAATTATTCTCGTCAAACTTTTGCTTTTGTGACTAAGAAAGTAATGATTGGTTATCTAATCATTTTCAATCGGAGAACGGGAAAATTTGTACATTTTCAATCACCCGAGAAAAACAATTACATATGAATATCATTGTCCTGGCCACAAAAGTGAAGTATGATGAGTATAATAACCATTTTCTGAAATTTTATACTTGGACAAATTAGAAAAAAAACACTCACTACCTGAGAACAAAAATCACATAGCATAGTATAAAGAAGGACAAAAAAAAAAAGAAAAAAAATTTGATTATCTGTGAAAAGTCTTGTTGAGCTATCACCAAAAGAAAAATTATAATAAACTCTTTCTATGTATGTTTGTATTCATGCATATACTATATATATATATATATATATATATATATATATATATATATACATACACACACATATGGATGCCGTACAGATATTATATAATAAATATACATTATATATATGAATATATACAGATATAGGTATTATAATACTTCATGTATACACACAGAGATGTTGATATACATATTTACATGGAATATATACACTATAATAGATATATTTCAGTAAATTACTTACATGCACACAGATATATAATACATATCTGATGTATATTATTCATGTAAAGAAAAATAATTTACTACTTCATAAAATACAAATATGTGCATATTTTACACATATACATTTATAAAATGTACTGATTTTTTATATACATACATACACACATACATACATACATATATATATATATATATATATATATATATATATATGTATGTATGTATAGTGCATGTACATGGCTATGATAAGGCAGCTGATGAGCTCCATAATAAAAATACAAATATAACTAAATTTTATGCACCAGGGTCCTTAGAGTGAATTTGAAAATAGATAACATGTTGAAATAACACTGATCAGATTGGAAATGACTTGCGTGGCACATGGCTGTGGATACTTTGGGACTACATGAAAATTGACTAATAAAATTATCCTTTTTTGCATTAGAAAAAGAAGGCAAGTTTACATGACTATATATATATATATATATATATATATATATATATATATATATATATATATCACATGTACATATACTGCAATCCATACAAGATACATAGGTGTTGAATTTTAGGTATAAAATAAATGTAATGAAAAATCCAATTAACTGGATGTGTTGTTTCTAATTTCATCTGCGATTGTCACTTGGTGTAAATGATGCATACATAAATCACGCAAAGCTGCACATCAGAATTGCAAAGTATGTTTGAACATAATTTCAGGGAGACTCATCACGCAGAGTCTTTTTCAGAAGATAATCAATTTTTACAACAAGCAAAAATCCATTAATGAATGTTGTCAGCACAATTTTCAAATTACCATGGGAGAAGGGTATGAAAATAGAATGCTTAATACGTCAGTTTTTAATTGGTACGATGCGAATTAGAGAGGCTAGGTGGAGTGAGGGTAAAAACAGATGAGAAAAGGAGTATGAAGAAAATAGGAGAGAAGTATTTTATAGACAAGTTCTGCCTGGGGAGGACCGAGCTGTTTTGTATATCTTGTAAACTGGTTGCACAGTGTCGATGTAACTCAGCAACCAATCTGAGGGGACCTCAAACACGTGATATAACTGTCACATTTGAAATGACCAGGCCTGCATGTTCTTCATATCTCATGCAGGTTGTTTTTTGTGAAACATTGCACCACCCAGATCCGTCCTGAGTCTAGATTTGGCTCCCTGCAACTTTTGGCTGTTCATGATGGATGAGATTATGGAGAATATGATGAGATAGCTCATAAGAGGACTCTGCAGACTGTTTTAAAGAGCGGAAGGGATGCTGGGATGTGTGTGTTCAGTTTGAAGGGGAGTACTTTGGGGTACATTGATGAGGACTAAGGCACCATTACCCTGGGTAAGCTGTTTTTTTCCGTTAATATTAAATTACAAATATAAATACAATATATATTGTATTATTCACACTTACATACGTATGGTTCGCTGAAAACCTTGCTGGAGTGTGATGGTTGATGAGATAGTCAAGCAAACTATTACGTATTCACTCTTGTACAATGTGAGAAATCCTACTTAAAAAATAAGGGTTAAAATAGATGAGTAGCATTATACTTGAGCATAAAATAACTGAAACATTACCCCCCAAAAATGGATCTTTTTATCTAAAATTATCTAAAAAGTAAATTTAAAAAAAAACTGAAATTATGTTAGAATAAATAGTTCCTCTACCTAAAGTTATCTAAAAAAAGAAAAATAGATCTTTTATCTAAAATTATCTGACAAAAGAAAACAAAAAACACCGGCACAAGTTTTGGACATTGTTGGTTTAAAATGATCATAGAGACCAAAAAAAGCCCCATTTTTGGAAAAAAACAAGGAAACATTTTTAGACGGTGCCTTCCTTGTACTAAGTTCAATTCTCATTGGGTGCCCCATTCTTATATTCTTATTTCAAACTAAACTAAGGTTAATAAATACTTGGCATAAGGTTCTCATTTTGAATATAACTGCTGTTGTCCTCTGGTGAGGTGTACAACTTGGTGAATGACTCACATTTATTTAGAAGCTTCCTGTGAACTGGGAAAAGAAAATTTTCAATTGCATTACAGAAAGTTTGATTTGATTTCGAGATTACTGACTGTTTATTGATGAATTCGTCAAGGTTGCATCATTGGGATGGATGCAGGTGACAGCAGAAATGTCAGCTGCAAGTGAAGACGTACAATGGAGGGAGGGTCGACTTTAACCCTATGGCTCAAGCTAGCATGTCACTTTGTTCTTCTTCCCGTTATATAATAGTCCCTGCAATATCTATGTTCAAGAGAAAGTTGTCTATATGTATGACTCATAACAATGCATTACATAATTTCCATGCCTTTTCAGAGAATGACATTGGAATCTGTAATTGTGACAGAGGAATTTGGATTTTTTCAAACTTTAACGATGAGATTGAGGAATCTTGATGTTATAAATATTTCAATTTTTTCTACTGAAAGATAGTTAATATTAATATAAGTATTGTGGATTTTTAAGTATATCAGCATATTTGATGGATATAAGACCCTTCTTGTTCAGCATAGAATATCAAGAAAAATTGCATTCCTTGAAATCCTCTCATTTATCACCCAGTTTTTTTCAAATCCTCCACGCATTCTGGCCGATGTGTGGTTGGACAGCAAAAATTATATTTACTTTTGGAGCCAAAGGGAGGTCTTATATGTAGTTGGATACAGTGGCATATAATGTTTTGTATCTTGGGTGTGCTCTGTGCTACAGATGTACAAAAACATTAAAATATTTTAGTGTCTATAAAAAGCAATGGACTGTTGAAGCCAATTTGGCACCATGTAGGAAGGTGGCCTCCCTAGTGAGGATATTAGAGGATTAATGGAGAATAGAATTTGAATTAGACACTATTATGAGCAAATGATAATGTTCAATCCAAATTTTGTCTTTCTTTCATTGATTCTCTTATTTGATTGTTGTTTGTAACATCAAATGAGTGAGGCTGTGAAACTTTTCAATTTACAATCAGGACCACCTTCTCTACATTGTTCCAAAAAGATTTTTGACTGTTTGTTGCTTTTTATAGACACTAAAATATTTTGGCATTTCAGTGCATTTGTGGTACACAGCACACCCATGATACAAAGCACCATATCTCACTGGTCAAGTACAATATATTCATTTCATTGCTATGACTTACAATAATTTGTACTATCACTTAGTTACATGAACTTTACATGTGAATGATGATATAGCTTAAGAAATAATGATAACTTACTGTTAAATATTGACTCATCTCTTAAATTTTGATGCGTTGGGATGGCTATTTTCTCTAATTTGTCCATAATGAGATACCATGTTTTGGTTATGTAAGAGTCACTGACCATTTGAACTGATATGAAGTGTTTTTTTTCTTTATATCATACAGAATAGAAAACAAAACTGCAGATGGCACAAGGTTGAATATTGACCAGATCGCTAAAACTTTACCAGAGGAACAGATGGTCAGTCTATTAGTCATTTAGTTGCATCAGAAATTATTGATATTTTTACTTCACCTGAAATGACTGCCAACATTGGCAATCTATTCTTATTCCAGTTATAGAGCTTTGGTATATATATATATATGTTATGAATTGATGGATATATGATCCAACAGAATGATAATAAATTGCATCATACTATAGTGAGACTCCATTTGAGATGATTTCCTGTTATTACATGGTGAATGTATCATTCGGCCTATACAACGTGAATAGAATAAACAATTAAAGAAAATGTTTTGATTCCTGCAGCCGGTCCATTTTCCTTGATTCTTTATTCTATTTATGTTGTCTAGGCCAAATGATACATTCATTGTGTAATAATGGGAGATCATTTCCACTAGAGTTTCAATATAATATAACGTAATTCATAATCATATATATATATATATATATATATATATATATATATATATATATATAAGCCAGAGTTTGTTTTGTAATTCACAAAATGCATCAGGCTTTGTTTTTTTTGTCCATATCCTAACAGTGTAGACCAGATACAACTTTTATTTTTTGTATACATAACTCCAGTATATTTCTACACATCTGAACTAGGTAGGTACCAAAAATATTTACAAATTGTTGCAATGATGATCAACTTTTCACATATAAAAATCTCAAAATGTATTCCAGTAATTTTGATATTTTCTTGCAGTTTCAATTTTGGTTTTAATCGTGAAAAAACTAACATAAAGTTAGAGGTAAAAATAGACATTGCTTTTGCATAATTGAAGCAGGTTTGGGAAAGTTTATGATGTCAATTTTTGTATTATATACCAAACAAGAAAAATATAGAAATTCTCTCTCTTCAAAATATGAATACACAAAAGTTTATAAGAATTATTTTTATAATTTACTGGTGCAGATGATTTGAAAGAAAAAATCTATAACCTTGATAGATAGAAAAAAAAAAGAATAAAGCTTGTGACTCATCTGAAATCCTGGCATTGGATCCAGATAATGTTTCTATCAATGAGTTCTGAATCTTTTTTTGGAGGATTCCAACCAGAGAAAAGCTGAAATATTTGTGGCTTGTATTGAGTGCAATTTGTATTTCTCAATATCATACATTTTCAAACCTATTCCATAACTGAATATAATGCCTTCCTACTTAGAAATATATTACATATGGAGAAATAAGAAAAATGTATAAATTAGGGTAACTATACATTACATAATTTGAGGATTTTTATTGGAAAAATTGTACAATAAAGAAAATGTAAACTTACCGTATTTGATAGCATATAATACCTCTTCCCTTATTTCAAGAGGAAATATTAAGGAAAAAAAACCCATTCCCCTGAATTTTTATAATCATCACCCAGTTTTCTAACTTCTCAAGTTCTTGCCAAAGTGGGGCTGGACAATGAAGGTTATGTTTACTTTCTTTTAAGAAAAAAAAAGGGGGGAGGGTCTTATATGCTGTCAAATAAGGTAGTTTGTCGAGGAAATGAAATTTTGGGTTCAAGGACAACTCATAAAAATGAAACTTTTGGTATTAATTTTGTTGAATCGTATTTGCTAACTCCCTTGCTAGTTACAACATATTACAAGGATTTACACTTCCTTGGTTTTTTTCTCCTTTTTGGGAAAAAAAAATATTAAAATCTAACTTTTTACTTTTTATATAATGGGACAATAGTAAGTTTAATGCACATGATTAAATTACTCATGAATTCATTATGTTAAGATTACCCGCAAGAGTTCCAAATTAATGTCACCATTGCTTACTACTTAACATCTGTTATTTTGATATTGTACAGTTAGAACTCTTCATGAAAAAGTCCTTAAAATTGGTTATAAAACAACCACCTGCAGCCATTTTATTTCCCAGATTACTCATTGGCTTTATACACACAATTCATCAATAACTTACGCACTCATCCACACATATATATTCATATACAGACTCATACAATTATTTGTAATGAAACATTTTTTTCATATTTCACATTAAAAGAGAAATATAATCTTAGATTCAGAACTTTTTTAAACATTTTAGCAGGAAAAATTCATCATCCAGAACAAATGAGTCAGATGGTGAATATTGATAAAGAAAAAAATTGTATTTGAAAGTCATTCAAAAGTTGTTACTACTCTGAGGCCAAATTATTTTTTGTGCAGATTTGTTTCTATAACTGTTTCTTTTTTTACTATAGGAAGGAGTCTGTGCTAAATATCTTGGTAAATTGCAGTTTCATCGCAAGGAGAGAATAAAAAAGATTCTATGTAATTGCTTTACATTCTAACAAATGCCAGAAAATGTTTCTGCTGTGGTTTTACAATTAATTATTGTGAGAGGGTTGTTGTATCTTCTTCCATTTTTTGAGAGCAACTAAATCATAATAAGGATAAAATAAGAACTTTTAAAGACTCAGATTGCCATACATGCCTTCCATTTAGGTTTTCCTCAAAATCTTCATTGCAAGGGAATTTTTAAAAATGTCCAAAATTTCATCTTCCATCACTTTCTTCATGGGGAAAAAAGAAGAAAGGATAATCTGCCAGGCACTCATCTGTGATGCCCTCAATGACCCTGCACTGAGTTTCAGGGATATTGAAAAGGAAAACCAAAAAACTCTTCAAGATAATAACAATCTGAACTACTTTAGTTTTACAGGCAGGTGCAAAAATACCAGTTCTTTTTTTATAGTGAACTTATAACTTTAGGTCGAGATCAAAATAAGAATGGTGTTATTAAATAATAATAAGAGATGATAGATGAGCTGTTCCATTTCTAACTAAAATTGCTTGGCACACTTATGGAATTCAAGATATTCTGAAAAAAAAAATCAACCTTGATAATAACCATTATAATTATACTTGGGATTACGTTCATACAACTTTTGAAACAAAATTGCTGAACTCCATATATATTTAGAATAACAACGTATCTCCATAACAAAGATGGGTGATGGGTATTTCTGAGCACACAGACCAGGAAGTGATGGTTTTAGCCAACAAGAAAAGGTCTGTCAAGGTTAAGCATCCATGACTTCGTGTCTTATAAAAGTAACTGAGGTCTGCAGGTTGAACTGATGTTATAAAAAGATTATCCCCCGCAAAGGAAATTTCTCAGGCTGAAACTCCAACACTTGAGGGAATCTACAAAAGATTATATAATGTGAAGAAGGGGAGGCGGGTAAAAATCTTTATATGTTGTAATCATTCCCATTATTATTCAAATATTTGAACAGTTGTAATTATTCAACAAGATAGTTTATGTTCTAAAAGCTCAGTCTAATGTAACAACTTCATAACTTATTTCTCTATCTTTTTGGTGATGTTTCTTGCTGTGATTTTTATGTAATAGTTCAAATTTTTATATATCTTTATATAACAGTCTTGTTTATCCTTGAATTTTTGAGATAGTACCTTGAGCAACAATCTTTTGTAGTTGCTGTGTGTCCTAGACAATAAGACAAATAGTTTACAAGTATATTTGGAGGATTACCACTCAATATTACTCATCCAAGCTCCATACCAGTCTATATCGAGCTTTGGTAGACAGATCTCTGATCACAATACCAATGCATCGGACATAATATAATATTATCATGTTTCTGTTTTTTTTTTGTAAATTAAATGTCAGTCTTTTATACTAGCATATACAGTGAGCTCAAAAAGAATTTCACTGAACACTTTTTAGAAAAAATTTTCTATTATAAAGCCAAAAGGTCCAATGAGTAAAAAGATGGTGGTAATCTCTTCAGATCATTTCTATTATTATGATGATGACTAAAATTCAGATATTTATGCACTTCTTTCCAGATAACTTGAGTGAATAACAGACCAAACATAATATCAAAACTAGAATGTGTCTGTAAGGCCTACCTAGTTATTAAAAAAAAGGTTGATTTTGACTTGTGTGTCTTCGGTTATTGGATCATCCTTATTCTAATCAATTTATTGGTTTTCTGTTTTTCCCACTCCTTGACCTGTTCTTCTATTGTACATTGAGGATAAAGTAACCTTGTAAAAGAGTGATCATTACAGATATTGCTGGGAGTTTTGTAGGGAATTCTGTAATACAATGCATTGGCAAGGTTGGCATTCCCAGTCCAATCTCTTGTGAATGATTTGGCTCGGTAAAGGAGGTGGGGTGATCTGGATTTCTTTATGGGATGATTCAAACCATTGTCCCTATGGGAGAGGGTAATTGATTCACTCTATTATAAATGATATAACATGAAGAGATACTGTTAATCGTCATCATAATCATTACATCTGGACCACAAATTTCCCTATAAGCAGCTGTTCTTTTTAAACGGATTTGCATAATAATGATATATATATGGTTATATTTGATCCAGTCTGCTCAGAGAGCGTAATGGTTAGCATGTCTGCCTTACACATATAAGGTTTGGGTTTGTTTCCTGGTATGAGTGAAGAGATTGGAAAACTTGTTTGGACAAATTTCCCTGTAGCTAATTGAGTACACTCTAAGCTATGTGATTAGGGTGGAGGAATCTCTTTGGTGAACTTGCATTCTCCCAAAGGGGCGGTCACAAAAACTTGTAGGAATAAAGTACTGGTTCTGATCAAACTTGAGACTCTCAAGGATTGCTTATCTAATGCATGTAAAAAAAAACAGGACTTTGTCAACAGCTGTCATAGTCCATTGGGAGTTGTCTATGCTTCAACTTTTTTATCATTTTTCATTCTGTTCTTGTATAATTGATCAGTATACAAGCTATTCCTTGTAACCAATGTTCCATCTAATTGGAATCCACTATGCATATATACAAACAACTGATGAGCCCAACAAGAAAAATTCACACATACAACCATAATATCTAATTCTAAGTAAAACATGAAAACTATTAGAAAAATTACATTAACAGATATTGGAAAACAACTGACTGAAATGACATCAATTTTTGAAATTCTTTTTTATGTACATTTGTGTTTAAGGCTGTAAAGCTTTTTAGACTATATATATATATATATATATATATATATATATATATATATATATATATATAAGACTGTTATAAAAATCAGGATCTTATAATTACATTTATATTGATATATATACATAAGAATAAAACAAACATACATGTTGGCATGTGTGTGTTTTATTCTTATTTATATATCAATATAAAGGTAATTTTTATTAAGATTCTGATCTTTATAACAGGACTATATTATTTATAGATCACTGTTATTTTATTAATAGTAAATTTGTTACTTTCAAGATGTTTTTTAAGCTTACAGATGAAAAAAAACAATTTTCATGCTCAGGAAATACCAAGTTTAGTTTCTTGTAGATAAAATGAATACCAATAAAAAAAAACAAACCCAAAAACCCTTCCATATTTTTGGAGAATGAATCTACAAAATAGGAAAGACTACAGTGTATAGAACAACAGTGAAACTAGCGTTCCATCTTGGTAAATGATTAAGAAGAGGCTCTGAGAAAAAAAACAAAACAGATCTGGTTAGTCATCCAATAGAAACTGTCATATGACCAACGTTTTTTGGCAGTGTGCTGTGTTGGGGGTAATAGATTTAAGAATTGGTAAAATTGGGGGGGGGGAATGAATAAGTTTCTCCTCTTGCATTCTGTTAGGCAATCTGGAATTTGGATTTTCAAAAAAGAAGTGTGAATGCTACTGAATACGAACCAAGTGATCAAGTAAACAAAAATTGAACCCTTTCCACAAAAAACCTACTTCTTGGGGAAATCTAAAAAAAAAGTGAATAAACGTTTTTTCTACACATCATAAGGAGTAAATGTCTAAATTTTTAGCCATCTAGCTCCACTTGTGCGACCTGCACACATAATATATATATATATATATATATATATATATATATATATAGTCAGCTAGATAGGCCAACTTATAAACTGAAGAAACCTATGTTGACAGTTCTGGTGACAGCTTTAGTTGACGGTTTCTAAAAGAAGGAAAAACTAGCAGGAAGTTAAATAAAACATGCAGAGAATTCTGGGAAAAAATTGAGAAGCCTCAAGGTAGGCAATTAGTTGGATGTAATAATGTTGGTGATATGAATGACAGGAAAACAAAAAAGAAACAGAATATGGAATAAAAATCATAGGTTCTTAAATAGGAAACCAAAAAGTGAAAACATGTTGATAAAAGTATGTCAAACAGTCAGTGATGTAGAAAAAATAGGCAAAAAGATCATTGCATATCTATACAAAATGTCTTGGTAACATCTAAAGGAGTTACACATATAAATTTATCTACCTATTTTATACAAACATCCAGAGAGAGATAGGTCATCATCATCATCATTCTTTTAACGTCCGTTGTTGGACATAGACCTTCCCCAGGATTCGCCACACTTCTCTATCATGGGCGTTGTGGAGCCAGTACTTTTTAAATTTGTCCAGCTCATCTCTCCATCTAATATTCTGCTGGCCTTGGTTGCAAATGTGATCTCAGGGGATCCATGTCGTGAGTCATGTTGTCCATTGGTTGTCTACCATTCTTGCGACATGGCCAGCCCACTGCCATTTGAGATTTTTAATGGATTCTATGATGTCCCTGACTTTTGTTTCTTCCCGGATGTACTGTGCTGTCTTGTGGTCTCTCCATGTGAGACCCAGCGTAATTCTTTCATGAGCACGTTGCATGGTTCTCAATTTGTGGATCTGTCTCTTGGTTAGGTTCCATGTTTCAGCTCCATAAGTGACTATTGGAAGGATGCATTGGTTGTATACCCTTCTTTTTAGGATTAATGGAATATTCTTGTTTTTTAAGGTTGAGCTTACTTTGCCAAAGACTTGGCATCCTAGTGTGATTCTTCGTTTAATTTTTTCTTCTTTTGAGGGTCTCATGGAGATTCGTTGTCCGAGAGATAGGAAGTTGTTAATAAATTTATCAACCTATTTTAAACAAATATCTCGAGAGAGATAGGTAGTTGTTAATAAATGTAAGTCTGTAAAGTTATTGGCACTGATGAAATAAGCAGAAGGATCATTACACATCAATATGAAATATTTCAAAGAAACCTGTATAGAATTCTTTCTCTGATTCTCTTATATATATATATATATATATATATATATATATATATATATATATATATATATAAAATATAAACTGTAGAGAGTGAGACAGACTCATGTTTTGAAGTTAGGTTTATTTATCTGTAAATGTTATTTATCTGGTTTAAACATGTTTCAGGAGGTATTCCCATCTTCAGTAGTGCATGCTGTGTGTGTGTATGTGAGTGTGTTGTGTGTATGCTTGTTATGGGTTTGATGGGGAACCTGAGTCCACCATCAGGAGCTTTGCTTTGTGAGCAAGAAATGGTATCCAGCCAGCTGGGAGCATCCTGTTGTGTGAGAAAAAGTCCAGCCAGGCATATATATATATTTATATATATATATATATATATATATATATATATATATATATATATATATATATATATATACATAAAATGGAGTAAGGATTTGCCTGAAGAAGCCTGACCAGCTCATCAGTCTTTTAATGTCCGTCGTTGGACATAGATCTTACCCAGGATTCACCACAATTCTATATCGTGGGCATTGCAGAGCTAGTATTTTCTGAATTTGTCTAGTTTATCTCTCCATCTTGTATTTTGTTGACCTCGGTTTCGCATGTAATCTCTGGGGATCCATGTTGTGAGTTGTGATGTCCAGCTGTTGTCTGTCATTCTTGCAGCATGGCCTACCCATCGCCATTTAAAAAAAACAAAAAAAACTACACTAAATCAACTTATGTTTAATCCATCACACATCATTGTATCATATCATATTCCTGATTTGTATTGTATATATATATATATATATATATATATATATATATATATATATATATGGCTGCAGCAAGAATTGAACCTGCAACCGAGAGACAAGCCGCTTCAATGTAGCTTTGCTCTTACCATAGAGTTAAACGGTCACCAGTTATGCAAAGGCCAAGATAACTGTTTTAACTCTGAATTCTCATTTTGTTCATTCATAGTCTAGATCTACTCTTTTTGTTTCTTTCAACAGAGCTAATTATGTTATTAAGAAATGGATATACGATCCAATAGAATGAATATAGATTATGTTATATCATACTGAAACTCTATTTGAAATGATCTCTTATTATTAAACGGTGAATGTATTATTTTCCCTAGACAACATAAAAAAATTTAACTATATATATAGTCCGATTCAAAAAAAAATCTTATTGTATAGATTTTTTCGGCAACAGGCTGTTTCACACTCCATGATCTTCATTTTTTTTTTCAATGTGATCAACATCTCTTGACTTGGAAATTGAAAGTACCAATCGCACTACACCCACTTTCATTCTAGCCTGCGTATCTGGTGTAACATGGTGTAATACAATATTTTTTTTTTACATGAAAGGTCAAAGTCACTGCTACACATCAATACAAGTGTGAACATGATAAAACTTCTCAATGGTGAACTGTTTCAAAAGAACAGTTTCTTTTTGGACAGCCCTCGTATATTTGCATAATTTCATCAATAAATCTGTAGCCTAATGAGGAAACAGGAGCAATTGTAAGAGAACAGAATCGAACGAAAGCAATAATTATAAACTTTCTTGCAAATCTGTTAAAAAGGAGTGACTAAATTTAGTGGTCCCAATGAGTTCTGCTCAAGCAAAATGAGGAAAATCTTATTAGATATTACCATATAAAAAAAAATATTCTCATGGTATTGTAACTGGCTGCTTTTTTGATATTTGAATCTGGTTGAAGTTACATGATACTATTACTACAAGTGCAAGGTGAGGTGAGAAAAGAACAGAACTAGTTAGTTGATTCAAAGCACTGCTTAACATGAGATGACTTGATACGGACACTGATACATCACAAACTCTTTCGAATTTATGATTGCTGTTAAATAACAGTTGAGGTAATCAACCAATTACCCCTAATCTGTTTCTTGCTAGCGGTTTTATTTTAAACTTGATCAATATTGAAGATAGGAGAAATGCCAACTAAAATCTGGCAACAAACAAAGCACCAAAGATGAAGATAATGGTCTACACAAAGTCTTGAATTCTAATAGTGCCTAATCTTGTGAATTACAAAACAGACATTTATTCCTTCTTTGGGGCGACAAAAAATCGAAGTTGTTGGTAAAATGTCAAAAAGCCAGTAGCCTGATAGGGAGAAGAGATAAAAAAAGAAAGAGAGAGAGAGCAAGGCAAAGAGAGCCAATTGCAGATTACAGGGGAAAAAGCCTATACTGTTAGAGGATCAACAATCGGAAATAAAAAATGGCTGAAAAAAAGAGTGTTACATGAAAATGGAAAAAAAATAAAAAGAAGACTGAAATTCAAGTGAAAGACTAACCTGAGTTAGAGGACAACTGGTTGTTATTCTGCTGATTTAGATGAGATCGAAGCTTGTCATGGGTACCAGATGCTGTACTGCTACCCTGAGACTTGTTCCTGGAATTGTTGAGGTTTGTAGTGTTGGCATTGCCATTAAAATGACTTGTGTCTTTTGTGGTGGGATTAGTGATGGTTGGACATTTACTACCCTGTTTGAATGAGGCAGGGAGCCTGGAAAAAACAAAACAAGAAATGGGATTCAGAGTCTAATTACATAAATGGCAGAAAGGAGAATTTGACTAGAAATGAATTCAGAAACATTTGTTAAAAACACACATTAAGGCATGGTCTGTTATTTTATACTAATTAGCAGCCAAGAAAAAGAAGTTTTGCTCATTTTTCATTCATTTATTTTTCAGTTGAGTGGATAGTGATTTTCAAAGCCAACTTAAGAAAACATCAAATTATTTCAACAAAATAGAATAGAAAAATTCAGAGAGATGCATTGTTTTATTTCGAACAGAAACAGTTTTCATAATTCAAGATCACCGAACCTTTTTCAATTCTCACATCCTTTTGAGATGACAAAATCTTTCTTGCAATCCATATTCTTAAGGCTAAAATGTTTTTCTGAGTCAAAATTGGCAAAGTTTATAATAAAAAGTATGAATAACAAAATGTTAAATCACATCAGATGTCAAATTTCAAAGTCTGTATTAAGATATTGAATCATAGTAGCCCCACAAATTGCCTGCCCAACCAACCAGCCAAGTAGGCAACAGATTCTTCTCTCTTTGCTTGTCTATATGTGTGTGTGTGTCCAATCACTCTTGGTCACACTTTCAAGGTTACAACCACTAGGCACCAACTTGAAACAATTTTTTATTATATTCTAAGAAAAGTGCTTTTTGGGGTCTTGATGGTCATATTGGACCAACAAAGCCCAAATCTGGTATTTTTTAGATAATTTCAGATAAAAGACCTATATTTAATTCCGATACATATGAGGGCTTTGGTGATTCAATTATGTGAGTTACAGATATTACTGATAAAACTGAATTGGGATATGACGGAGAAAGAACAAAAGTATATCTCAGCAATAAACGGAAAACAAAATGCTTGTTTGCCACTTTCTTTTTGCACCTCCAAAAATTGCCTCGCCTATCACTTTGGGGTGTTAAGAACCACTAATAGGTATAATGCTCACCTCCTGTGGTATAACTATATGCTTTTAATGTTAATCAATGAAACAGAAAGACCTGTGATAAAAAATCTAAAATGTGTAGAGGGTGAGGGTCAATATTAACAACTTTTTCTGGAACCAATTTTCCTAATATACCTTTCCTTCCTTTTGTTTTTCATCTTCATCTGTACTCACTTCAACAGCAATTATATGATAGAGAATGTACACGATATTGGTATTTGAGGATAGACTAGGATTTGATAATCATTGAAGATATTGTAGTAGTGCAAGAGTAACTGAAAAGAGTCTAGACAGGTCAATAATAACATTTTCTAGAACCAAGAACATTTCTTAAATGCACTTATCCTTCCCTGTGTTTTTCATCTTCATCTGCACATACTTTAATAACAATTAGATGATAAAGAATCTTCAGAATTTCGATATTTGAGGATAGATCAGGATTCAATAACCATTCAAGGTACTTTTCTTAAAGTGCAAGAGTTAATGTAAAAGTCTAGACAGGATTGATGAATTTTAATTTATTAATAGTAATTACCACATTTTCCCTATCAAATTCAAATATAGGTATGTCTTGTGGATAAATAATCTATCTATTTATCTATATTTATATATATGCAAGCATGTTTATGTATGAATGTAAATTCCTTGTGAAAGAGAAATAAGAAGAAAAAGCATCTAGCATGTAAAAAGTTTTCTGTATTTATTCATGTATAATTCAATTCCCTAAAGTAGAAATCATGAATAGATTTTATTCTTGTGTATAATGCAGTATTTACTCTGCATAGAAGGTTCGAAAAGATCTGTTTTCAATTTGTGTGACAATTGTATTATTATCAAGATGATTTAGAAGCCAGTGTAAGCCGGAGACTTGGATATTTTTGGTCACTTATGAGAAAGGAGGGAAGTGCTAGATTTAGACATGATGAGGCCCTAAGCTATATAAAGCTTGGAGGGCTCTTGTCAAAAAATAATGCCAGAAAGTCTCACTAAACTTGTGAACATATATGCCAATTTAAATATTTTGAGGCCCTTGCAGATTGTGAGGCCCAAAGCAGTAGCTTATTTAGCCTCAATCCAACATTGACAGACAAGGATGAGAATTTCTGTTACAGAACAGTATCCACTGAAAGATGGCCATTTATGAAAACTAAAAAGGTTGCCAGTCAAGTAAAAGCATTTATTTACACAGGTAAGCCATTTGTGAGCTGAGACATCAAACTCATTGAGGCCAACTTTTTTTTTAAGGATTACAAAGTGAGGGTGGCAATAAATGGATGGATTCAAGTTTTCTCATTTTCCAAGAAACCCTCGGGAGTCATACATCATTTTGAAGGTTTTAAGGTATGGATTTCATTTACGGCAAAATTATACAAATATAATGGTCTTGTAACCTCATTATGTATTCCAAATTGCAGCAAAATTTAAAGCGCATCAACATGTGCTCCCGGCCTGCGTGAGTTAAGAGTGGGACCATTTTATAGAGCTTTTGTTAATACAAGTAAACAAAATTGCCAAAATACTACACTTATGTATTGTGTCACCATACCATCCATTTTATATTTTGATTCTGATTTAAAACTTCTCGCACTCTGCACAAATAACATACAATAGGTTATATTTTAGAAGCAAAGAATATTATGGTAAAATCATTGCTTCTTAAATCAGCAATTCCAGTACAAATAGTGGCATAAATTTGAAGCCTGAAATGTTCAGGATGTAAAACAAATCTTTTATGTTTTAGTCTGACGACAGTTAATCATCAAACTGTAGAACGTCTAACACATTTGTGATGTTTAAAATTTATTGCATCATAAAGTAGATGAAATATTTCTTTTTATTTTTCCATTTTCACAACAGACAATCACGTCATTGTAGTATCTGAAACACCCATGGGACTTGAGCATTTACTGCATTTTAAAAATGTTGAAATTAAAATTTTTTCCAGGAGAAGAAAAGACTGTAGTTTTTTGAAAGAAGATGGTTCATTTTTTGATAATAAAAGTTAATCGAGTACTTATCAAAAATAAATGTATTTATGCCAGGGTGGAATTTCTATGAAACACAGATACTTGAGAGGAGAAAATGCTTTCCCCCCAAAATTTCTAAAAATGGAGGCTGAAGTTAAATCTGAAGAAAAGTTTCATATCTATTCACATCATACCCAAAGAAAGCTTCAAACAAAATGAAAACTAGATTTGTTAAACACTCACTTAACCAGAATTCAGTTTTCTACTTTCTCAATATATGAATAGTAGAATGAAATTCATAAGATATACTAATCACTGGATTAAAAGAAATAGATTTAGGTAAACCTCCAAATTTGAACAACGTAAATTATACTGAAAAATATCTCCTAAACCCTATAGCCTCCAACTATACCAAATGACATGGTTACGTGGGTACATTAATTTGTGATTAATTATTTCCACATAAGTTATAATTGAAACCAATTTTTTGCCCCAAATCACTTGTAATTAATCTTTCTATAGATAGAGAGTTCAACAACAATAAGGTGCTCAAAATAACTAAACACGCTAATGACAACCAAAATCTTGATTTTTCAGAAATGATTCTGGGTACTAAAGGGTGAACAGTAATAGAAAACTATGAAATTTAGAATAAATATGGATGTGACAGTTCAGATGAAAAGAGTTAAAGTTGCATTAAATTTCCATCTAACATTTGGGTGGCTGACGTTATAAATTGAAGAGAAAGGAGATATTGACGCAGTGGAAACCTTGCTCTCCCAAGGGAGATTTTCAATCTGATTTGCAAATATTAGGGGAATAGAATAAAAGTGCCTATGAAATGATGGTTGCATGTGAATGTTCAAGCATTTAATGGTCCATCAATTTCATTCGCTGATTCCCATAATATCACTGAGCATGCTCAGTGAGAGCAAGTCAGAGCAAGATTTATGGCAGGTTCTTATACAATGTGGCAATTGGTTTGCTTTGAACATGTAGATACATAAATCATTCGTGGGGTGTCTAGACAGTCAGGCGTACTTACACAAACACAAAGATATACATAGATACGTGTGATTTTACAACTACAGGGTTATGAATTCATTTATATAATTATAATAGAAGTATGTGTTTAAATATAAATGCACACAGACGAGAAAGAGAGATGAATATATATGTGTATGTATCTCTATGTATTTATATATACATTGATTTGTAGGCAATTATGTTTTATCTATAACAATTGCTGTTGAGATATTTATTATTGTAATTTCAAAAAAGATATAAGTGTGGTCACAAACTAATGTACTGTTAGTGTAAAACCTTTCAAGAGCATATGTTTGCATTTAAAGGTGTTGTATGAAAGTTATAGGCCTTCAAAGTGTGTATTCCTCTTCTATGACATTCTGTATATATAGGTACATCAATAAGTCCATAGCATGATGATACAAAAAAGCATTTATTTCACACAACATTTTTTTAGCATACTCTCCTTCCTTGTCAATGTGCTCAATTCAGTGGTGAATATATTAATCACATAGATCAAACATCATACAGTGAAAATTTCAGATCAAAATTCAGCTAATAACTATGTCATCTTATTGATGCAATCTCGTGTATGTATAAATGTACACACCTAAATGTATACATATACATACGGATATAAATACATATGCTTACATATTTGCCACTTTTCCTTTTGCCAGTGGCCTGTCTTGGAGCTCTTATACCTTTATTTTGCTGTTTGATAGGGTTCTCCAAAATAATCCCCAGATTACTGTAACCTCTTTTGTTTAAGGAAGAAGTGCCACTAATCGAAAACACCTAATTTGCCCCTGAGGGCAAGGGCCAATCCTCCCTGGTAAACAATATCTATGCATAAACACTTTTTAAAGTGAGAAGGAAAAAAAGCAGTAAACAAAATAATTCAATTTGGCAAAAGATCTTGTGGACGTATAAGTTGCTTATAGAACTCGCTCAATTCTACCTGGGAGGAATATTTCACCAAATGAAAGTGCTCTCTCTTTTCAAACTGCTATACTGGATTGTAGGTACAGAGAAAAACAAAAAAACATTTTGCGATCTATTCATGAAAAATAAGAAAAATAAAACCACCGCTTCAAAGTTTACAGCCTCATTTATTTAATTTATATTTTTATTTCCATGTGCTGAAAATTTGTATGTTGAATATATAATTTAACTCTGGAGAATAAACTAAAATAATATTCAATATTTGATTGACAAACAAGAATCAGAAAATTTTGTCAATATTACACTGTTTTTCTCAGTATACTTGGAAGAGTTCAATGGAAAATAACTTATTGCATTATAATACATAAGTTGATTGCATACTGGAAATGAATATATTTCATACGTATTTACTTCTGGCATTATGAAACAAGGTGTACAGGAATGGTTTCAGAAACATGAAGACAAGTTCACTGTGTTGCCCTGATCACATAACTCCCCCAGATCTCAATCCCAATGAGCACTTATAGGATGTGGTGGACCAACAAGTCAATATGGACCAGCTGTTAACATCCTGGCAACGGATTGTAAGAGCTAGTTTGCAGACACATGGAAAACCAACACCTCATAGAGCATATGGTCATGATGTTTTGGCTCATCATAGGTTATATACATATATATGTTTCATTTCTTTTTTTATCTTTCTCTCTCTCTCTCTCTATATATATATATATATGTATGCATATGATATCTATGTATTCTATATGTATATCACAATACAGTCTGTACATACGTACATGTTTATATATATATATATATATATATATATATATATATGTACATACATTTACATATATTTTCTTCCTCTACTTACATATATATGATATTTATGCATTTTATATGTACATTACAATACCATCTGTATACATACACATAACATAAGCATGTTTATACAGAACATTGTCACATATATATGTGTATGAAATACATATATCTACTCACGGGAATTGTTTTGGCCAAATCTACCATGACAATAAGTCACATGAATTTGCACACTGTTGTGGGCGGAAATAGCACGATCACACGCACACACACACAGAGGATATACTTTTTCTCGATTGTTCCTATTTTCCAACTGAATGGAGCCATCATTTAAACACCTAAACTATCTAAGATGGAGACAGAAACAACATATCGTTTAATTGGTCTAAAAGGAGGCCAGGCGTGAATGAAATGGAAAATATTTGGGTGACACTGAATGTCCGCAAAAAACAACTTTTCCATCAAATCCAAATTATTTACACAACATCAAGCACAAGTCATATACAAACAGCCCTAAACAAATAAGCAAACAAAAATGGAACTTTACAATTTAATAATAATATTTTTACATATATTTTGTTAACAAATTAATATATTCATACTCAGGGCCAACCCATCCATTATGCAAACCTGTGCACAAAGGCCCTAAGGGTACACTCTAAACTGAAAAAAATCACAAGTTAGAATACAATTGGAGGTGTAAATTTTAAGCCTCAGGCACATGAAAGCCTTGGGCAAATTTCAAGTCCCAGTCATGGCACATGAAACCTTTGTGCCAGCTCTGTTCATATTTGCTTTCCAAGAATAATTTCTTGGAACTTGAAATTTCTTAAAGTTATTCACAACTATAGCAATAATATTGAATTGGTGCATCCATTTATATCAAGTTTTCAGAGGAAGCCATTTATTATAATCATCGATAGTATTATCAAACCGATATTGTTATCAAAATCGGTCAGTCGCAAACACTTCATATATCTGTATGGATCATATCAATTTTTATAGTGCAAAATAGTTTACATCAATGAATTTATAGCATTGAATGCAAATTGTTCCAGTTTTGATACTTTTAGCTTTATGTTATCAGCTGGTTATTGTGATCTAAAATTCCCTGTCTCAAAGTGATCACAATAAATGACTTAATCTGTACTATAACAAAGGGAAAATTCAACATTTTCCTGCAGATATTTTTTTATAAACTCTTCCTCATAAATATCAAATGAAGAATGAAAAAGTTCTTGTAGATGAGGCACGATTATTTTTATGACCTGAACATCTATTTCCATCTAAAAATGTCTTGTTATTTTTGCATTCTCAATTATAGCTTTTTCCATTTTCAAAATGATATAAAAGTCCAAGTGAAATTTACTGTAAACTTGAATTTCTCACATGATTTCCTGGTTCCTAATACTATATCTGGTAACAGACAAGAAATTCCTAGAGGTGGGAGCGGGCTGGGGTCTTTTCCCCGAATGATTGAGTTTAAGTACAGATCAAAAAACACCAAACATACTATTTAGTTTTAGAAAATCTATGGTTTGAGGCCAAAGAATGAATTGTAAGAGTAATAAACTCAAATTTTGTCATTGAAGCAAGCGGAGAGAGAAAAAAAAGACATAGTTTATGGTTGAATGAATATGAATTTAATGAAGATCGTCTTTACAATTTTGTTAAAAGATTTCAATGAATTATTGCTTTCTGATTTATTATCATAAATAGCCTGTTGGGAATTCGCCTGATGTAGAAGTTGTAACTTATGCTTCATCAAAGTGGAAATCATTAATTTTCATCAAAAGACTATAAATAAAACTCCCTCAAAATTTATAATAAAAATATCATAAATTTAAAACATCTTTCGTTGATTTGAAACCTTGTTATTTTAAATGAGTATTTTTCTTCTTTGTAAATGACTACAGTGAGATATATAACCAAGTGTTAGCTTGGTAGTAAGAGTCCTAGACTATTAAAGTAAGGGTTGAATTAATGCGTTAAATCAACTACTGGGTTTTTCACGTCTGTTGCAGGTCCACAGATGGCTAGCTAGGTGTATGTGGGAAAAGTGCATGGAATAGCCCATAAGGGGCACAAAAAAAGGTTTAAGGTGAAGTATAGCATGTGTGTGACTATCATCACCTTTTAAACCAAGGGTTCGCATGTCATGGACCACTGAGGTGGGATGACGGAAGCAAGTTTTGCGAGATCTGTTGGAATTCAGCTTCTCCTAGGTAAATGACAGCGCTACCTGCAGAGGTCTGCCTTCTCTTTGAGGTCTACAAGTTTTGAATACATACAATAGCCCAATGGCTGAATCATACATGATTAGTGACGGGTAGGTATGGCTTCTTAACTAGAACTCATTATAAAAACTCATACTGGGCTCTAAGATCAGAAGAAAAAAAAGAAGTTTTATTAGCTGTAAAGAACATTCAACATGTCAGCACTATATTCAAAGTCAAAAGGCCATTAATGGAAATGTATAACCAGAAGTAGAAGGGTAATTTATATTTTTTAAGATTCATAAGACTATAATTTAAAACATTTTCAAAGCTGCTGACTAATGACATTTAATAAATCCATGCAAGGATTTTATTACATAGTTTCACTTGAATTGTTCATTGCAACTAACCGAGAAAGTAGGAGTTTTGATTTCAGATGGAAATATTTAAACTCTTTTATCTGGAAATATGAGTTGGCACAGGCAGAATTGACTGGACAATCTTTTTTTTTTCCTGGATTAAAAACAAAATGATTGTTTTCTATGAATATGTATATATATAGTTGAGGAAGAAAATGGTGGTTGCCACTATTAATGTGTGAGTCTACATTAAGCATACCTAATAAAAATATAATGAAATATATTTAAGTCTATGTGAAGGCAAAAAATTACTTTTAATAACCCATTGTACTCAAAAAGACATCACACCAAAAATAAAATATAAGAAATGATTTCCTGTCTGATGAAAACTTTATTTTCATCCTTTTCAAAACAACTTATTTTCCTGACCTCAAATATTGTTATTATTATTAATTATCCAATTAAACTTGGACTTTTACTTTCTTACTCTTTTGACTCAGAAGTGTTTCAGGCTTGTACAAACAGATTCATGAAAACTGTTCAATACACACACATACACAAGGCACACACTTCAGAAAATGAACCAAATATAAAGGTTTCAATTAACAAAATAATTAAGGTATCCATTTCTCAGCATTTTTAGACTGCAGATTCATCCATCTCTCTCCTTTTCTTTATCCATTGTCCTACATTATATATGTATATGTGTGTGTGTGTTCTTATATAGATCTACACACTCACCCCTCACAAGACTGAAAAAGATTTCCAGAATGAAGCAATTAAGATCTTCATCCTTGAGTAATTCTAGATTTTGATATCTTGCAAGTTTAAATATAACATGAAAAGCATAAAAATGTGACAAAAGCCTGAGAAAAGAAAAATAGAAGGCAAACAAAAAGATCTTCTAATGGGTTGATAGTCTAATGTTTCATAAGAACATGATATACTGCCAAATAGCCTCTACCAAATTCAGCTATATGACAGGCATAAAATATCAGACATGCATTGACAGAAGTGACACATTTTCTACAAAGGATGAAACCCAAAAGTTTCTATTTCAAAAAGCAGAAATTGAAGAGATCTAATTATATGTTGATTAACTTGGACTGGCCCTTATCTTGGTTGTAGAGTAATGATGTTTTAGTCATTGTAGCATCTAGATGTCTTCAGGTGTCCGTCATAGATCTGGGAATTTCGGACCAAGCCCTTTATTCAATCCGAAGGGGTAGGTCATACTCATTCCACCGTCCATGCCAGAGGATATCTTGTATCAGTTTATTCTTTCTAGTTAATTTGACCTCGGTTCAGTGGAAGAGGCAGAAAAGCAATATCTCAAGGACGAATTAACTAGGAAGAACGAACTGATACGAGATATCCTCTGGCACGGACAGCTGAATGAAAACAATGAATTGGATAAAGGATTCGGTTAAAAATTCTCAGAAGGTTATCAATTACACCAGACACTTGAAATAGGCTGGAAGGTACAATGGCCGAAATGTTGCAACTGCTACAACCGAGCAGGGAGGCTAGTTTGAGTAAATCTGTGTAAAATATGAAAATTCCTCATTTCAGGAATTCATAAAACGGGAATCTTATTGGAAATAAGCAATGGTGAAATATGTTTCAGACCATCCCTGTTGTTGATGTTTTTCAGTTTCTCCGTGACTAACTCGTGAACGTTGGTGTTGAGGAGAGCTGTGCATAATGAACAAAAAGTAGAGTGATCAGGATTTCTCCGAATCGTCAACAAACAAACAATGTAAGTAAAAAAGCCATTAGATGCTGGCAATATACAAGATCTGCCATGTTTTTTATCTCCTGAATTTCTTCCCTTCGTGTTTTTCATCTATTGCGTTTCTTCCCAGTCAATTCTTTTTCTGTAATCATTATTCCTTTTTTTCTTCTTTCATTTTACTCAATTTTCTTCTTTTTTTTCTTTCGTGTTTATTCTCAGTTCTTATTTTCTTTTTTTTTCATCCCACTCCTTTGTTTTCCGTTTTCTCCCCCCCCCGACTTCTTTGCCTGTAGTCTTTTTTCTTTTTTTTTTTTTTTCTCCTTTGTACGAGTTTTATTTTTCCCCCAAACTTTTCATTTTTTTCTCTTCTCCTATCTTTTACCAACCTCCCACACTATATGAGGGTGGATTGTTAGGTCCATTGCAATACGAACGGTAATCAGCTGAATTTTGATCTGAAATTTCCACTGTTTAATGTTCGATGTATATGCGATTAATATTCACCACTGAATCAAGTACATCGACGAGGAAGATCATGATGAAAATTAGATATTCGTAATGTAAGATAAATACCATTTTTATGATTAGACTGCAGACTTATTGATATACCTACATATTTTTCATCCTTCCATTCTTATTGACAATGTTTCTTCTGCCTTCCTTTATCACTTGTAACCTTCATATTTTCCTCCTGTCCTTCCCACTCTTCATTCAAAGAAACACTACTTTTACATAGATTCAAACCCTGACAATACAAGTTATCAATAAAGAGAAATGGGGAAATATATGGAACCAGAAAAGTGACATAATCAATCTGACACAAGTTGGCAGTAAACAAAGGAAGCAACTTATTTTTATGCCTCCATACATGAGAGTTGAGAAAAATAACATGTCTGATGTTCAAATAAATAGCAGTATTGCATCTGGTGTCTCGGCCAAAAACTGATTCTGGCCATCCAAGATGAAGAGCAGAAAAACAAGATGGATGACACTTAGACAGCTGAGCAATCATTAAAAGAGAAGAGCTGGCTGAACAAATAAGTCATGATTGTCTAAAGAACAATAGAGAAAGAAAAGATAGAGAGAAAAAAAGACGAGTGCTACTACTGTCTTGTGAATGACTTCACAATGGCATTAATAACAAGCCTAATCAAAAGCAGGTAGGTTTTCAAAAAATATAATCATGTTGAAAAGATGAAGAGACATTAATAGTAGTATTAGTGGTAATAATGCTAACAGTTTCTTGTTAATAAACTATCATTATGGATTTTACAAGTAAGAGTTGTAGAAGGCCGTAATCATAGCAGGAAAAAAATATTAGTTTAGTACAAGTGATAGAGTAGATAAGTGAAGGCTAGTATCTTTGGAGATCTATCTTAGGTACACAGCTTGTTCATCTCTTTTAAAAACCTTTGACTCGTACAGAACGAATCATAGGGTAGTGGAGATGACATTCACATTATTTTGTCCATCAATTTCTTTCCTTTATTTTACTTGAACAATTCATTATAATTCAGTTCTGGCTTGATAGACCTCTTAAAGCTTCATCAAAGCCCAATTAGCATTTCAGGAAACATGTTCTCTATTATATCCATTACTCACCTCTCGTAATGCCAAAAAATAGTTGGACTTTTCATCTACTAAACTAGTTGGCGATCAAGCCTGAAGAACCCTGTATAGTCTGCTATTTACCCATAATTGCAGGGAGAAGAGACGGATTTATACCTCTCCCAAGGGTATTGGAATGAAGTGAATGCAAACTGCCTCAACCAGATTGGCTTGCCAATTCCATTCTCTGTACTGCTTACTGTTAGGTTACTCACATCTACACACAGTTCACTGGGTAATAGAAGAAACATTTTTTCTTCCTCTGAAGTTACAAAGACACTTTTGCTTTGAATCTTGATGTCTTTATCAAACTAAAAAAAGTGAATGGCTATGCTGATTGTTATCAAAACAAATTGTTTAATGACCCATCTTGAATCTTATCTAATACCTAAAACAAAGTGTGAATGATATTCCCAAGTTCTTTCAGAATTCTTTCCAAGTTTAGAATTATTATTGATTTAGCTTTTTTTCAAGGAATATTGGAAGCCAAACATGTGATATATTTGCCATGAAGTAGGAAAGAAATCATACATTTTTAGATTTAATAAATTATGAGTATGATGGTAAAAATAAATTATTAGTTTCCTTGAAAAAATGATGGAGTACCATGAAAAATTAGTCAAAATAAAAAAAATAAGGAAAAACGAATTATCATGAGTTTTCTCAAAAACACAAGGAAAAAAATGGACAGAAAAACATTGCATTTTGTTGGTTTTAAATTTCATATGAATTTCAGAATCTTTTTGATTTTGTTTTATTACTGTAAGAACATAGATTCCAGGTTTTTTAGACAAATTTTTAATGTATGTATTTCAAATCTACATTTTGAAAGCTCTTTGGGATGGAAAATATGCCTACATATGAAAGTTGAAAAAAATCTTCATTTTTATAGAGAAAATATTTTTTTCTAATGTAGTCACAAAATCACTCAATTCAGAGATTAGAGTGCAATGGAACTAAGACATGAATATGAGCTATTTCCATTTTCAATTCTCACTTCCCTTGTTTCTTCCTCTTTTTCTCTTTCAATTTTCAATTCTCACTTTCCTTGTTCCTTTCTTTCTCTCTCTCTTTCCATGCACCTTTCTCTCTCCAGTCTCACTTCCCTTGTTTCTTCCTCTTTTTCTCTTTCTCTCTCCATTCTCACTTTCCTTGTTCCTTTCTTTCTCTCTCTTACCATTCTCACTTTCCTTGTTTCCTTCTTTCTTTCTCTTACCATTCTCACTTCCCTTGTTTCTTTCTCTCTTTCTCTATCCACTCTCACTTAACTTGCTTCTTTCTTTCTTTCTCTTACCATTCTCACTTTCCTTCTTCCTTTCTCTCTTTCTCTTACCATTCTCACTTGCCTTGCTTCCTTCTTTCTTACTCTTTCCATTCTCACTTTCCTTGTTCCTCTCTCTCTTTCTCTTTCCATTCTCACTTCCTTTTTGCCTTCCTCTTTCTTTACCTCTCTTTTTCCTACATCCTCTTTTTCATTTCTGTCCCCACAATCCTCCCCCTCCCCTTTCTACAATTTCATCTTTTCTCACTCCTTCAATCTTTCATTCTCTCCCTACCATCTCTCCTTTTAACTAGCAAAAGTATTATGTAGCAAACCAAGATGCTATCACCCAGGAAACAAATGTAAAATGACATCTACTGCATCACAAAGAACAAAGAATAGTCTATTCCTGTTATTATAAAAATATACCATGTATCATATTCAGAATATAAGCATGTTGAAAAGATGAAGAGATACTAATAGTATTAGTACTCATTCATTTCTTGTCCCTTTCAGCCACGCAGCTTAGACAGTTTTGGGAGGTGGGGGAGCAATGACAGCTTTGGTTTGTGTAATATAACAGTGTAGAGTTCAGTCTTCTCCTTGGGGTGATCAACACGATAGCCAGTCTTTCTACATGATCTCCAGCTGCTTACGGCATCTGGTATTTCCTGACAGTCACCCATCTAGGTACTGACTGGTTGATAAGCTAGTCTCATAGACCATAACTGCTATAGTGAGTTTGATCTTTATTGGATGCCCTATACATATGTCCTTGTGCCAGACTGAATGCAGTAAATATCATTATTAAAAAAAAGTCAAGCATAATGGGTGCCTCATGATGAGACAATGGTTCATAAACCAGCCAATCAGATCATTTACTTCTGCCAACATAGTAAGAAGAGGTGTATGTATTCACTCATATGTATATCTATTTGTCCATATAATGTCTGCAAAAGTTTTCAATGAATATCAATGATGTTCTGTTGGAGGGTGGACCACTGACTAAGAAACAACTGATTAAATCTTGGTGCAGATCCAGGAATTTTCTTAGATTGAGAGATATTTTTCCATACATTTAGACAATAGTCTGAAACATGGAAAATCAAAACTTACACAGTTACCTCACCTACATATTAGCTATTACTAATACTAACTGGGGTTTCATTCAATTTCAAGTGACAATAGCATTTGCAGAAGAATGCAGTCTCTGAGTGCTTTCTAATTACCACTGCAGTTTTGGCCTTGTGCTTGACTAAGGTAAGCCTAGATTTCTTTGTTGTGAACCTCTTCCTGAGGTCATCCAACACCTACAGACCATTGTTGGCAATAGAAAAGAGATATATGCTTCACCTCAGACAGGTTCACTACATTGGTTCTTCTCATTTGTATCTGAGATCAGTTTCTAAGCAACTTGGTCAGTCAGAATTAAGCAGAAGACTTAGTCAATATGAACAACAAGATGGGGGGAAAAAATAAAGCAAAAAGATTCTGATTCTGGTCTCTACTCACAACAGAAGGCACAACACCTTGGATAATATTGATGATTATTTCAATAACTGACAGCCACGACTAAAAATGAATGCTTTTCAACGTTCCTTTTATACTCTGAGAAGACTGACCTGTTCTTACTCGATTCTGGGTTGGCCATTGATTTTATGGGTATATCGATCATGTCCATATTCTGATACAGAATGCTTATGTAATATTATAACTATGTGTAGTAGGACAAGGAAGGTGTTGATGGGTTGCTGATAACAACATTGTCAATCTTAGGTTGGAACGTAGCATCAAGTTGATGTTATGTGGGGAAAAAAGAAACTTTCTTAAAGTAAGTGGACACATGTCAATATTGCAGACCCTCCTTCAAGTCTGCAGATGTGTTTACATACATATTCGTGAATTCATTTAAAACATTTCCCAAAGACCATTGAGTATACAAGCCAAATTTGATTGAGCTGTGCTAATTTTTGAGGGAGGGGGTGACAAACAGAGCAAGTTGTTTTATATGATAGAAAGTTATGAGGGTGGATAAATAAGTTAGTATCCTGACACATAGTTATCAGCTGAATTTTTAGCTAAAATTTCCACTGTATAATGTTTGAACTATGCACTGAATAAGGTGCATTCAGAAAGAAGGAGATTAAGTTGAAAAATGAATATTTGTTGTGTAAAATAAACCCTTTTTTCCATCATATATATATGTAGATGTATCTATATATATATATATATATATATTAGATACACACACACACACACACATATATATATATATATATATATATATATCAACAATTAAAGATAATGGGGCTACTACACGAAATTTTCTACAATTATTTATTCTTTTTACGTTGTCCAGGTCAAATGATGCATTAACCGAGCAATAACAGAGAATCATTTTAAAAAGTTTCAAAATGATATAACATAATTTATCATTATTCCTTTCAGATCATATAACAATTTCTTTATATATATATATATATATATATATATATATATATATATATATATGTATATATATATATACACACCAAAGGTCTATAACTGGGATGAGAATAGATTGCCAATGTTGACAATAATTTCAAGTGAAGTAAAAAATATCAATAATTTCAGATGCAACTTGCAACTAAATGACTAATAAACTGACCATCTGTTTTTCTACTGAAGTTTTTATTTGTCCATTTCTCAATGATATATATATATATATATATATATATATATATTAGTGTGTATGTTTACACCAACATACATTTGTACATTTATGTAAATACTTATGAATGTGAAAAAGTATGCACAAAGAATGTGAGGTTATCTTTGAGCTTATAGCTTTCATGTCAATAATGAAGAAAAATCTCAATGAAAGAGGAAAAAAAGATACATTGCAGGAGATGGAGAAATAGAGTTGTAGTGAAAGGAGAAGAAAGAGAAGTAGGAGGATCACATGAAGAGGTAGAGGTAAGACTAGAAAAGAAAAGAGTGGCAGTAGGAGAAATAGAAGTGGTAGGAAGAGGAGAGATAGAAGTAATAAAGAGAGGGGGAGGAAAATGTGGATTATAAATCAAAGGAGAAAAGGGGAGGAAAATATGGAAAAAAGAAGGAGTAAAAAGCTTAAAGAGAATAATATTTTTCAGATGTTAGCAAATCATATATATAAGAGCCATGTCTGTCACACTTATAGCATCAGTAGCAGACAGAGGCTTCTATCCCTTTCCACCCATTTATTAAACTACATTTTTTTTTCTCTTCTCTCTTTTCCTATTCCCTTATTAAATTACCTAACTTTCTTTTCTCCTATTTCCCTTCCTACCGTGTCCGTCACACTTATAATATCAGTAGCAGCCATCAGCTGAGCTTTTTTTTTTGTTGACCAAAAAGTGTCAATGGAGTGATGGGTCATAGACTAGAACATGAGAAAGAGAAAGGGATCAACAAAAATAAGAGAAAAAACTGCGAAAGGTATTGGAAGGAAAGAGAAAAAAATGAAAGAAATAAAAGACTCCCCCCCCCCCAGGAGAACAGACAAAAACCAGAAGGAAGGAAAGACAGAAAGAAAATAGAGAATAGACAAAGAATGTGGAAGAAAGAAAAAAAACAAAAAAAAAACGAAGATGAAAATGTCCAGGAGAAAAGGACAATACAGAAAAAAGAAAAATGAAAATGAAAAGATAGGAGAACAGTAACAACAGATGATGTAGGAGAAGGAGAAATTGAAAACGAAAAGAAGGAGAAATTAAAGAAGAAAAGAAGTCCTAAAAATGCAATTAAAAAAAAGTAAAGAAAGGAAGAAAAAAACACTAAGTATAAACGATAGAAAGTGGTCCACAAGAATAGAGTAAAATATTCAGAAAACAGAAATGTCTTGGATGTCAAGAGGAATGAAAGAACTCCAATATGTCGGCAGCGTTGGTGGAGAAAGGAAAAAACCCATTACGTATCTATTAATAACCCACAAGACCTCTGCAGTTTGGACATGTAATAGTAGATATTCTCAACTCTGCAACGAGGAAGGAAAGGTAAAGGTTCCTGTTCCACCATTACGCAAGGTCATTGCATGGAATATCCGATCTTAGATAAAGCGTGCTGGCTAATACATTATCTTACTCAAAGTAACGGGTTCAGAATAGGAAGAAAAAGAAGAACAGTATTTTTAATAGCTCTCTGAAAAGTGAACCATTTACTGAACATACACATCTTTTTTTCAAGTCAAGGAAATGATTTTACTGGATCATCAAACCTCTGATTACAATGTCTAGATTAACAACATGGTTAGAAGTAAATGTAAGATCTTTTTTTGAAAATTAATGGCGGCACAGGTTTTGCAACTTATGCTTATTTGAAATTCTCATATACATAATTTATACAGGTTTCATCTACTATCTGCAAGTAGAGTGTTCCTATATAAAAAAAAACTTTTGTAAGCTGAAATAGCACAAAATGAAGACGCATTTACATTTGATTAATATAGGAGAACATTTTGAGCATTCTGAGACGCTCCAAAATGGTGATGATGGCATATTAGACTGAGTCATTGGAAGTTGGGATGGTGAGGGTACAGGAGACTAGAGTGTAGGAGAGAGAGAGAGAGAGAGAAAAAGGGTGTGAGCTGCCTCTATAACAGTTTGCTGCAAAGCAAATGCAGAACATTATTTTTGCTTTTCACCTTTTTTTGCAAAAGCCAAGCAGACTTTCAAAAAACTGGGGATAGCTGTATTTGAATGCCATAAATGAAAAAGTATAGTTTTGTATGGCATAAGGAGGAAGAGGATTAAGGACTTGAGTAGATGTGTGTATGGAAGAGAAAATATAAATTAGTGTGCACGTGCAACAGATAAAATGCTTATACTTGAATGAGGGAGAGTATCAGGAAGAAAGATAATACATAAGATAGCGAGAGGGGATTTTAGAGAGGGAGAGAGAAAGAATAAAGACAAAACAAACTTAGGACTGTCTTTTTTTGCGAATGTACATATATAAAAGAAAGTGCGAAATAAACAATAAATGTCTGAAAGGTGAGAGATTAGAGAATACAAAGGAAAAAAGATTTCTATGTACGTATGACAGGGAAAAAAGAGAAGAGAAACAAAACAAAGTGTGTGTGTGTGTGTGTGTGTGTGTGTAGATATATTTGTGAGAGTGTATGAGCATATGTTTTTATGATTATATGTGTAAACATGAGTGTCTGTGTGTGCATGTGAAAGTACATGGGTGTGTGTATGAGTATATCTATATCTATCTATCTATCTATCTATCTATATATATATATATATATATATATATATATATATATATATATATATGTCTGTATATATCTGTGAGGAAGTAAGTAATCGAGTCAAAGCAATGGACTCAATATACAAGGGATAAGGAAAAAAAAAGCTCAGGGCTAAGAAGAAGAGATGATTGTCCCCGCTTGAACAGTAAGCAAATGAGATGATCCAATTCTTTCTATACAAGAATCCTAGTTCCTCGGTTGACAAAAGCAAGCCCTGAGTACATGCCAATAGATTACAAAAAGACTCTGAGCAAAACGCTGCCAATGATTCCAGCAGTTCTCTGATAAAAAGGACCATTTTTCAATCTAAAGATGGTCATTGACAAAGAACAGGAAATTAAAATGGTTTTGTCTTTGGAAAATCATGAAGTAATGATAAGATAGCGTTATCAACAGAGATGACAAAGATACTAAGAAGAAAATCAGACAGTAATATCAATTGAGCATTGCGCAGGAATCCTTCACAGGCACGACTTGGTGCAGTAGGTAGCAACTCTGATAGTAAAACTGGTAAACAGTTTGAATTCTGGGTGTGGTTTCTGGTGTCACTTTTATGCTCAAATCTTTGGCAAAGGCACAACTCCCACCTTCCCTTTTTCTCTATTTCATTAGTAGCCATCTTGACCATCATCATCAGTCTTTCAACGTCTGTCATTAGATATAGACTTTACCCAGAATTCGACACAGTTCTCTATCATGGGCGTTGCAGAGCCAGTATTTTATGAATTTGTCAAGTTGTCAAGTATTCTGTTGGCCTTGGTTTTGCATGTGATTTCTGGGGATCCATGTTGTGAGTTGTGATGTTCATCGGTTGTCTGCCATTCTTGCAACATGGCCTGCCCATTGCCATTTAAGTTAGGATGAATGAAATTATTTGGGAGATGAATGAACTAATTTATTCTGATATTCTTTTTTTTCTAAAGTCAAAAAAAAGTAATTTAAGACAACATTATTTCAGTTAATATAATTATAAGTTTGAAGACTTTAGTGTGCTAACTTCATGTAAACTAGTAAAATTTTAATCATTTTTGTTCTATTATTTTGTCACACCTAGTTTTTTGAAAGTATATTTTTATGATTGTTGAAAAAACATGAATGAATTAAACAGATGGGAAAAGAGTTAATTCTTGCTTTTAATCATGATACTAAATAGATTATGTGTGAAATAATACACAAGGGAGAATAAGGTGAAAATGGTAAAAAACATGAGGAAATTTTCTAAAAAAAGACTTGAGGGTGTATAACACTGAAATAGTTTCAGAAGCACTTGTCTTGACCACACTCTAGCTATTGGAAGCAGTGGAGAGAGAATCTAGTGGTATATTGTGAAGAGTGAGGGTAGTATATTGAAGGAGGGTGAATATAGTGTTATATTGAGAAGAGTGAGAGTGTCATGGTATATTGAAGGAGGGTGAATGTAGTGGTGTATTGCAAAGAGTGAGAGTGTCATGGTATATTGAAGGAGGGTGAATATAGTGGTGTATTGAAAAGGGAGTAAATGTAGTGATATATTGAGAAAAGAAAGTAATAGTCCATTGAGAAGAGGGTGAATATAGTGGAATATTGAAAAGAGAGTTAGTGTAGTGATATATTGAGAAAAGAATGAATGTAGTGGTATCTTGGGAAGAGAGAGAGAGTGCAATGGTATATTGAGAAGAGAGTGAATGTATTGAGTGAAGAAAGAGTATAGTGGTATACTGAGAAGAGAGAGAATGTAGTGATATATATATAGAGAGAGAGAGAGGGAGAGAGAGAGAGAGAAAAGGTTTAACAAGTATAAAGAGTACGATACACTTAAAAACGAATTGAAACAAAAAAAAAACCCTTTTAGCAATACATTGTTCATCGAAGTTATAAATAAATTTACAAATGTAGATCGGTTATGGGTAGTAAGGTAATGTGGGATGGCCGAGTCAACACATTCAGGGGGAATGTAATAATTGTTATGAGTATTGTAGATACAGAGGAAGGTAGGAATAAGTTGATTAATGCACAGATCATTAAACACAGAGAACAGGCACGTCATTGAATGAATATCAGTATTAGTAACAATGTAAATGAACCAAAGTAATAGTAATGAAGGGAAACAGGGAGGGCTTGATAGATTTTTAAATATATATTTATATATATAAATATATATATATATTACAAACAGTCAACAAAAACTGTCAGTGTAGGTTTCCTTAGTTTTTGAGTGAATCTGGCTGACAATCTATGTGTGTGCATACTATGGAACTAGAGGCTTGAATATGTAAACATTTACTCTTTGTTATATCCAGAAAAAAATACCGATTATTTTGTTTTTTGAAAATTCAGACTTTTGTAGTGACAATAGAAGGCGGGAGAAGTAACTTACCCATTGATCTACCCTTTTTTCCAATGATTTTATTTGATCATCCCCAACACAGCATGCTACCAAAAGACATTGGTCACATAATAGTTTCTGTTCAGTGACTAATCAGACCTGTATTTTTTTTATGATTCATTACTCCCCCAATTTTTTTTCCTTCTCAGTGGGGTTAATTCAAACAAATGAACGTACGCAAAAAGAGTTTTTAGCAAGATAGAGATAAAATAATCCATTCATAGCCTCGTTCATTATTAACACCTTGATACTGTTATACAACCTTTCTTCACACTTTTGTTTTCCTGGGCTTTTTTCCAAAGTACTTGAATAAGCTGCCACTTCCTTCCTTGAAGGAATTGAAGACGGATGAAATCAATTATTGGGAATCAGTTGATTGCCTTCGTATAATTCAGCAGACAAGAATTGAAAATTGGCACACTTATCTTCAAGTGTACTTCAACTGTTAGTCAATTCTTAATACGCTGAGGTCTGCTATGGTAATTCATTCCTGTTCTATGTTGACTCAACTCGACTATCTTTACAAACTCGGTAATTTCCTTGAGGTTTATTAACCAGGTCTGTTTTGTATTTATACATATCATTTTATTAGATTATTTTTTCTCATCTCTATGCATAATACTCTGAAGCTGATCTGGTGACTTTCCAGGTCCAGTGAGGATCCAGGTTGTCCAAACCTTTTCAACCCCCAGTGAGGGAAAGCCTAATTAAGATTTGGAAAAAAATATCTAGACGAAGAATTCTTATAAACAAAATCCTCAAATAATCCCAAGTAATTAACCTTAAAAACAAAAAATGTATAATATCCGTTATGTAATTGGACAGATAGAGTAGAAGAAAAAAAAATAACCCCTCCCCCTGCAATGGTAACTCCAATCTGGAGCTTCTACTTCTAATGACTCTTTCACACCCCATGCACACTACAGTTACATACCTACATACACACATACACACACATATATATATATATATATATATATATATATATATGTATACCTCATTGTTTCAGTCATGTTCCTTCTGTCCTTTTTTCATAAGAAAGTAGGAGGGTACACAGCCGAAACATTGAAAAAAATAAACAACAAAGACAAAAAAAAGTAGTTTGACTGAATCACATACAGTGGACACATATTTATGGAGCAAAGTCAGCTTTAGCACAAGGTAACATCTTTGGAGCACCCTGTGAGGAGCAAACTCATGAGCAATGGCTTGCAAGAGCAGCAAATCAATCACCAGTTTCTCTGGATAAGCGAATAAAGACTACGAGATTCTATTTTTGAAAATCTGTCTGGCACTGCACTTTAAGAAAATTGATTAACCATTCATCCATATTTATAATCAGAATTCAAAATCTAATGATTTGACTAGTCATCCGTCTTGAATTTTGTACTCTTCTTTGACTCTATTTCATTCTGATTGGTCAATACTATAGATTCTCCTTCACTGAGATTTAGAAAGGAAAGATTTTTGGGATGATAATATAATACAGTACGTAGAGCTCCAGCTGCCTCTAATACTGAAGGCAGGTGAAGCCTTATACGCAAAAATAGAGGTTCATCGTTTCACTTGAACAAACTTTGTCTCTGTGCCTAGAATCTTAGCATGCTTGAGTGAATCCTGTCGAGTTATTTTCAGATTTTTTGATCTAACTTATGACAAAGGGAGTGGCAACTTCTGCTACCAAAGCCTGGGCAGTAATACAATTTCTGCAGACTTGTTTGCTTGTTTGTGAGAGTGTTCACTCACTCACCCTATCTCATCTCTGCCAAGCATTGTGGCATACCAGTGATCAGTCTCTCGTCTAGATATTGAGGATTCTATCAAGGTTCAATATGGACAAATATGCGGCTTGGATGAGCTGCTGTGAGCAGTGATTCCCCAAATGCCCTTGTAAACCATTTGTTTTATAGTCCGACATATACTAACACATACACAGGTTGACCTGTTTTTCTCATTGTCTATTTTTTGAATGAAACATTCTACATTTTTTTCAGTCCTTTTCCACAAGACAAAAAATCTAAAAGAATCATGAAGAGCAAAACAAAACTTGATGCCAACTTTTCACTTTTAATCATTTTAACTAAATCTTGAAGTAATAACATGTTATACAATTTGTCAGTGTTAATACAAGTGAATCTGTATAATAAATTAGTGTAGATAACGATGAAGAGAGGAGAGGGAAGTGAATGGGGCATCTTCGAAACAAGCCAGGCTCCTAATTTGAATGTAATTTGATTTACCAACAGCTTTCTGAGACTAATTATGTAAATAAGCGGGAGATATAGTGTCAATCAAATATCACATATAAAAGTCAAGTTGAGAATGGTCTGTTTCGTGGTTCAAGTAGTTATGTACAGAAGAAACCACTCATTGTGATCGCTTTGGGACAGACAGTCTCTCTTGGATAACAATAACCGGCTGATATCATTTAGATAGAATTGGAACAATTTGCATTCATTGTTATAAATTCATGGTTATAAACAACCTTACATAATGAAAAATCAATACGGTTAATATAGATGATTTGAATATAATTTTTAGTTTATTTTAGATAAAGTGTTTGGGACCGACTTATCTTGATAACAATAAAGGTTTGATAAAATTATTCATGATTATGATAAATGGCTTGCTCAGTATTTCCTAGTAGCACCAATGGTTGTAGTTTGAAGATAAATAAAAAGCTAATGTTTTCAGGGTTTTCAATGCTATTTTTTTGTTCAAAACAAAATATCTAAAGCTGTTCTGCAATTCTTTCTTTAAGCACAAGACGCAAGGAGCAAGGTCAAGAGCCTCTTGTGTTCCCAGGAACCTCTCCTTGACATGGTTTGGTCACATAATGTGGCATGACAGCCTACTACTGTATGCAAATGAGAGGGTATTGTGCCAAGATATTTGGCAGTGGGACAGAACCCAGGGGGAAGCGGGTTATGGCTTTTCCCAAGGGCATCAATACAAAGCGAACAATGAAAGCGTCAGCCAGAATTTGAACCTGGTTTGCCAATTCCATTTCCCATATTGATAACCATTTCACAACCTTACACCTTCCATATCAAGATATTTGTTTGAGACTCCTGAGACATTTATATCCTGAGATTTCTTTGACGGCTGAGATATAATAATTAGAAACTGTCAACCAATACTGCTAAAGAAAGGTTTCTTTAGTTTTTCAAGTTGGTTTGGCTAGCTATGTATGTTTTATACATACAGGCCATACCAATAAGACTAGGGGATAGAAAAATTGCAACATTTACTTCTAGAATATACATTTTTTTTTGTTGAAAATTCTGAAATAGGTTTTTAGCTGAGGTTTCGATTTGCTATCTAAGTTTATATTAAATTGTTCTTTAGTTTGTGCCCAAAAGTATTCATGCTTGTTGTTCTTTTAAAATTCAGCCTTTTTAAATGATCACTTCATTGCCCAACAATTGATCACCCCCCCCCTACACAGCATGATACCAGAAGATGTTGGTCACATGACAGTCTCAAACTAGTGATTAACCAAACCCTTGTATTTATAATTTTAATACAGCCATTTAGAATAGGTTAGTCTTGAAAGAGTTCACATATAAACTTGCTGCTATTTCTTGTAACTGATGTTCCCATTTAATCAGATTTCACCTTATATCCGAATAGATCTATGTATAAGACAAATAAAAGCCTATGTATATATTCCAGCATGTATATTTAAAGCCAGCTTGATTTATACAAGACTATCATCTGCTTGAAATATTTAATCATTTATCCTGAAAACAGGAAGATAGATTCTTTAAAAAAATATCAGACCAATGTGAACAGTGTTAGATTTAAGTGATGTTTCAGCTATTTTCAGAAAAAGCTAAGCAGGCAGAAAATCATTTAATGAAAATTATTTATGATAGAGCAAAGGAACAGTATAGAAAGTCTGAAAACAACTAGGCACATACACATATAATTAATGCATCAATTAAGTAATGCCTACAGAGGAAAAGTCTTTACCAATAGTGAAATGATAGAAGATGCCATTTGCTTGGTAGGGATTAGTGAATTACTTAATGTTTTAATATGATTGCTCACATGAATGATGAATGTTTTGAGGCTATCTTTGGTTTAATGCTATCCGAAGAGAACGGACATTATTAATGGCTAAATGTGACTAGAACTTTTAATGACTGGTTTTGAAAATGGCTAAAATTAGCTACATTTAATTTTCAGGTAATTATATATGCTCTAAAAAGTCTAATTATCCAATACATTGATCAGATATCAACACAATAATGAAAATGAAAGCCATCACATTGTTTTTATTTCACTGCGATCCTTAGTGGTCTTGAAGATGTAAAATATGATGGTCCTATGCAACATATTATTCTGATATTGAGGCAATAAAAAAAGAATTTAGCCTATTTTAGTTATTTCCTAGTCTTATACGACTATATTTTCAACATTTTGGGCTATAAAGTTAGCAGGAAATGAAAAAGCAAGACACATTTGGCCATTCAAAATGGTTGATCTCTTCTAAGGCAGCGTCAAACCAAAGATTGTGAAATCCAAATGAGTGACCTACAAATCAGAAATATGAGGTCTCTCCAGAAAGCATGCAGCCATTTTGATAATCTCGAGAAACTGTTGTGTGGCTCAGATGGGACCCTCCTAACAATGCCTGGACGGATACCCTCATGTGGAGTAAATCTCTTGACACTGAGACACCATAAAGTGAGCTTGTGTATTGTGAGGTGTTCACATTCACAATGACTGAGCAAGTCATTCTTTGGGGTTTCTAGGTAGAACATCACATCACCCAGAGTATCTGTACACTATATCCAGGATTTGATTGTCATTCCCAGACTCTCTGCTTAATATCAGAGTATAGTATCTGTGCACTCATTGAAAAGTGTCATAGACTATATATGCATATATGATTATAAATTGCATTATATCATATTGAAACTCTTATTCAAAATAATCTCCCACCATTACATGGTTAATATATTATTTGGCCTAGACAACATAAATAGAATAAACAATTAAAGGAATCAAACCTGCAACGGATAGGGTAGCTGCTTCAATGTAGCATTACTCTTACCATTGAACTAAAACAGTTGCCAGTAATGCAAAGCCCCAAATAACTGTTCCAACACCAAATTCACATTTTTGTTTATTCATGTTCTATACTGCTCTATATGTTTTTTTCTATTAATAAAAACGAGGAATCACATATTCATTCCTTAATACATATGTATATATTTATGTATATATTTCTTGTTTATCTATCTATATATATTCTGTTTTATAATGAGTGCATTTGTGTGTAGAATCTGACAAGATTAAAATATTTTTGACAATTTGGAAAATTTATCTAGTATTCAAATTTTTCAAAAAATCATTTTTGGAAGCCTTGTTTTCCAATTGTATTTCATTATTTCTGAAGAAACAAAAAAGGCACAACATATTAAATGAATTCTCCAAATCATCATGAATATTCTTATTGCATTTTTATATACATAAATAGTATAGCCATTGATAATGGGTGATCATCATTTGTATCTTTCAAATCTGTTTATTTGATGCTGATGTTTAAAATGTTCAATAGCTATTTAAATGATTTATTGCAATTATTGAATCCTAACCAATGTTTATAGAACTTGAGATATTGAATCAGTTTTAGAACATCAATTTCTTTCTAAAGTGGAGCAGGAGGTAATCAGTTTATTACTGAATAATTATACCAATCTGATAACTTGCTTTGTGTATGATGAGGAACTTGATAACATGTGGCAGGATAATTATTTTAACTGTATAGTGCACCCCAACTTAATGATGGTAATTGGCACAAGAGAAAACATCACTAATTGGAATTATCATTAAGCAATTGATTGAAATACAATGGAATGGCATAATTAATGTCAGCACTGACACCCTATTCAAAAACAACACACGGAAAAGATGTTTCTAAGTGATGTAGGTGCAAAATTTAGGTATATATTTCTTAGTTAAATAATAATACTGTATCTGTCAGCGTATAAATTGACCCTAAAGCTAAGGTGCCAATTCAAATTTAAACCAATATTTGCCGATTGTGTCTATGATAGTCAAGCAAATCTTGGGGAAGGTCCGCGTCCAATGAAGGACGCTAAAAAGCTGATTATGATGAAGGAAAATGCATAATACTTACAAAGTCGACTTATAAGTAGGCATAAATGGTAAGTATCTAGATATATGTATATCTGTATTCCATTACTAGTTTCTTTTGCTACATTATCATGTAATAACCTTCTTAACTATAATAATGATTTGTGTCTCTTAGTATGACAGAGTACTAATAAATAAACAGAGCGAATTATTATCGTTAAATTTCTTTTTGTTTGGTACATGATTTGGGACCCTTAGTGAGAAAAAAATGTAAAGAAATGGAAATAAAATATAGAGGCACTGTAAAATAATTGAAAAATGTTGGTAGCCTGAGTGAATAGAACCAGGCCACATAGTGTCTAGCAGGAGACTGTACAATGGGCAGCATTGTTAATGGACCAGTTGATCATCAATCAAGAGTTTCATTGTGAAAAAGTTGAGGGAGCCACGGGTATCTGGTTTTATTAGAACTCAAATCAATCACAAAGTAGGGGTCCACTACATGTTAAATGTTAAGTGAAAAGTGAAATTGGTAAAGCTCTATGAAGCAATCTTCAGTCATTTGCAGAAGACAGTTATGAGTTTTATAGAATACATAAGTACGATAGGTATTCTTAGACTAAGCCAATTTCGACAATTTTAACAAGTTTGGTTAGCACTCAGAGATGACTGAACTTGATAGATTGTTGGATGAGCCAGGACCGGGCAGAGGTTAGGGCACGTGGCCCAGTTGGCATCATAAGCCTACAAGTTTGAGCGGCTCAATCCAGAGGTGTAACAAGAGGGGTGAAGTCAGAATGCCAATAGCTGGTATTATATTTCCAACCTTGTTTAGGCCTATCACTAGTTTTGCCTACCTCTCGGACGAGCTCACTTACCATTAAACCAATACAGGGACTTACAAATGTACAATGTACAGCTGATCTCATTTTGATAGAATTGGAACAATTCACATTTAATGCTGTCCTCTAATGTGTTAGAGAACAGCATTTCCTGAAGAAGACTAAAAGTTTTTAATTGAAATGTTGTAAATTTTCCATCGAGTTAACTGAAAAATAAGGAGAAATACTTCTCTAAATTTTGTCCAGTTTTATCAAAATTAGTACGATCAATTCCTCCTTTATCATTTGAAAATACTGAATCTTATACATATGATCTTGAGATATGCCTTGACAATTCTGTTTATTGTTCTTCACCTGTACACGCCTTGGGGAGCATAGGGCCACAACCATATTACACTGGGTAATAATGCTGCAGTTTCAGTAGTAGGTAGATTTTTTTACGGGTTGTTGCTAGCCCAACACCCAACCCTTCTTTTTTACCTGTGCTCAAGTCCAGCAGAATGGCTTATGCTATGTATCCATAGTTGGAAAGAGAAATGGATCTATACCTTTCAAGGGCATATTATATGGGTTTTGAAAATTACAATTTGAACAGAAACCATTGCTATAACACTATATTACACTTTAATTTTTGAAAAAATCAATATAGAAACATCTGATCAATTTTCAATGATTCACAGCAAAACTACAACATGATACATTCTGATTGGTTAATACATGCTTTAACCTTTTTTGATTGGCTTCCATACAGTTTTATTTAATTCATTTCTATTCAAATTTGATTGGTTGCTTCATGTCTACGTATAGCATTAACCCTTTTATTCAATTTAGATAAATGTCACTTTATATCATTCAACTTTGAAATCAATGATGATGTGTTTGATTCTTTTTCCCTCTTTTAAGAATTCTGATTTGCTATAATAAAATTAACATAAGAATACTTTAATCCTATCTGATTGGCTAGTCTGGTATTCTTTATTTTGATTGGCTGCCACATTTTTTCTTTGCAACCAATAATCTAATCTGATTGGCTGCTACGTAACTATTTATAGCATCAATCTTTTTGACTGATTCTAATTTGCTGTTATCTGATTTTTATAGTATTCTTCTCTTCTTTTAACTAATCTGAAAATGGAGTAGTATTGATTTAGAAAGCAGGATGAAGAGAAAAAAAAGAGCATAGATATTCCATCTAGAGGCATAACTGAGGCCCTCGAGCCTTCTATATAAGGATGATAATGAACCACCAAGAAGCCAATACCTTCGCTCAGTGGTATCAGAGGACATCCCCCATGCAGATTCTCCTCAGAAAAATCTACATATTGAGAAGCAATGGAGAATGCTGTTTAAATGGTAACTGACTCTGATAGCATTTCTCATTTCAAGTACTGTTGTTGACTGTGTTGAGTAAAAACACAATTGAACAAAAAGTGATCAGGAGAAAACGGGGAAAAAATGGTAAAGCGTTGGTAGATAAAGAAACAAAGCAAAACTAAAAAAGCAACTGAGAAAAATCTGGAAGCTGTTTAGTAAGATATTGTCCTCAAAGTAAAAGCCGCCAAGTTTCTGTACATTGAGGCTGAGTGGTTTTCTATTTGTTAGTGAATGCATTTATAGAAGAAAGAAATTTCCTCTACCATGCTTCTATCCTCTTAAAAGCCAAAAAATATCAGCCTGTTGTTGGAAGCTACATTTGAGTGAATATATTCAGGTAGATATTTTAGGTATATACAGGTAAAAGTAGGAATTTGCTTGTGTTTACAGTGGCATATCTGTACAGACACATCAACAATCATATGTATAATTTGAGTCATTCTAAAGTCTGACATAGGTATGTATGTGAATGGATGGGCATCTCAGTCTCTCTCTCTCTCACTCTGATATGTGTGTGTATATATATATATATGTATATATATATACATTCACGCACATTATTATTCATTTACATTTCCTTATATACATATATTCCAATCTCTTTCACTTTCTCTCTCTATATATATGTGTGTGTGTGAGTTTGTATATATAGAAAATCATAGCACAGACAAAAATACATATGTAAGTACTTGTATAGAATGTTCCTCAAATCTGGTCACAATCACTACTTTATATCATTTACATAAATAGATGTACACACATGATTACAAACATACACATACATTTACCAAAATATATGAAGATATGTTTGTCTATATATATATATATATATATATATATATATATATATATATATTCCTTCACTCATATATATATATATATATATATATATATATATGTGCAATCTCTCTCTCGCACTATATATATATATATATATATATATATATATATATATATATATATATATATATATGGACACACATGCCAGCATATAGATACACACACACACACACATATATATATATATGTATTTACTTACATATATTATTGATTAATTTTTCTCATTCCTTAATACTGAAAAGCCTACAGAACCTTCCCAGAATTGCTGATTGTCTCTTTTTTCCCGAACAATGACAGCATCCCTAAAAGTGTCAAAGATTTATTGCAATCCTACAATCCATAGAGAAAAATAGGAATTGGTTTTCAGTTGGCACTCTCAGACAAAAACCCTCCTCTGCTGGCATCACTTCACATTGTTGCTGCCGACGCTGACGTTGAAAAGAAATAATTAAATGGAAAAAATTCCAGGGAGCCACTACGGTGTGAAACGAAATGCCAAACAAACAAATAAACAACCCAACAGATGTCGTTTTACAATCCGAGAGTGTGAAATGCACTACAGGAAATTAGAAGTATTGAAATTTGCAGAATTAAAAACCAAACCACTTGTTAAAAAGGGGTCCCCTCCCCTCCTTCCCTGTGCGGATTTTATTCTTGTTCACCAGACTATATCTCTCTTCTGTGGGAGGTAATGCTCGTGAGGTAAAGAAATCCCCCATCCAACTCTAATCAGCCATGTTGCTTGATGCACTTCTGACCCTTCACATGTCCTAGAAGACAAATTTTGACAACAACATTATCAAATATTCGTCTGTGATGGATTATCCATGACCTGGGCCCCTAGGCTGAGCTTTAGGATGGCTCCCTATGACCTAGCCACCCCCTGCCCTTCCCTCCATTGGATTGAATAAAATGACATTAAATTATGTTGAATAACTTATATTCTGGTATAATGTACTACATGTATAATATCATATAGTTATATGAATTAATTATAGACCTTTTATCCAGTTTAGAAAAAAAACAATAATCTTAGTCATATTCCAGTTATGAAAAAATGAATACAAAGGGATTGAAATATCATCCATAACACTCATGTGTATGGTCGATTAAACCACTTTTTGTACACTCATTTTTCTGCTTTCAGATCTGCCTCCCATCCAGGCCTCCAGGCTTAAGCCTAATGAGCCTAATGGTTAATCCAGCTCTAAGTACAACATTATCAGATCTACATCTCATGTTGACATATTTTTTACAAATGCTTGTAAAATCTTCAATGCCAATAGCATAGAAATATTAAGAATGATAATAACTGACTCATTTGGAGAAAATGTTCTTGTAATCTGTTGGCCAACTTCTTGACTTTTAGGAAACTCTTGTCGGGAACATCTAACATTATGCCTACTAATCTAAACAATTTACCATTCAAAAAAATGGATTAACACTTTCTAAAAATGGAAGATTCAACCACAAATCCAAGACAGAAATTGAATCTGCTTCATTGTACTTGAACACCTATGATAATTGGAGTGATGTTTAAATGTTAGTATCAAGGGGGATAACTACTGACCACAGTCACCCCCCCAACTTTCGGCCTCAGGTGAATTTTAAAATTCATTTTATATTGTATATGTCATAGTTAATTTCGGCAATAGAAGAGTTCCACTGTCAATTAGGAGCAGAATCAAGCAATTTATGACTTCAAGAGTAGAACAGTTATCCTATAGACTAAGGTGCATGAAGTGATTTCCCATTTGGAAGATCCGCATGACACAACCTTCCAAATCCCTTTCTCAACCTGTGCCATTTAGGATTGTATTGAGGCTTAACTTATATCTGTAATCTGCCAATATGAGCAACCAGTACAATCTGTGATATATGAGGTGGTGTAAAAATTTTGTGAGTTCAACTGAAGAAGGCCATGTTTGATTTGGCTTTTAATATCAAAGATAGGAAGAAGAGATCGGATTGTCTGGACAAAAGTTGGAATGTTAATAACTCTTCCTCGAGTGATAGACTTTGCAAGTTTGATAAACATAGCATTGTTCAGGCAGCCATGATCTTTAGTTCTGACCTCGCTTCAAGTTGAGGAGAGTCTTTTAAAACCTTGGTGAATTTTCCCAATTGCCAAATCACTACAAAGATGCCATTGTAGACTTCTGTGATTGTAGATGCATATAAAAAACACATTGTTTTGATTGCTATAGCTTTAAAATTGGAAATTTAATAGGGTACCATGTTTTGTTTTGAAACATCCATTTCTGACAAATTTGGGCTAAAGGTAAGTTCTACTTGCTCCATTTTTTTTACTGACCCTCATACATTCACCATCCTTCTAAAAAAATAAAAGAAGTCTTGTGAATGTTCTGATCAGTTTCCATTAGTTTATTCATCAACTCAAACACCAAGAATATTCATGGAGACGAGCAGATTACAGTGGCTTGGTTTTCAATTTGCGACTGGTGTATATTTTGATGTCACATTAAGAGTTCTAATTCTTAGAATTGAGAACTCCTTTGTTTTTTCAGCATACCCTAATGATGTTTCTGAAAATCTGTATTGATCATTTTAGATTACCAATTTTATTGCTTTTTTTTTTAGATATCTATTATTGGTGTAAGAAATACGGAAAAGGGAATGGGTTTTTTATTCACCATCTCACCTACTTTTCCCAATTTCAAATTTACAAATCCTCATGTAAAAAGGGAGAATATTATTTTGGTTTAAGTCCTCATTTTTTGCCAATAGCCAGAGTTTTCAAGTATGAGAAATCTAATATCAGCCTTCATCAGCCAATTGATATGTTTGGTGGGTGATAGTTACATGCTTTATAAAAACTCTACCATATCCCAGATGATGTGGAAAATATTTCTCACAAAATCTTCATACATATGTATGATTATAAATTGCATTATATCATATTGAAATTCTCATTTGAAATGATCTGTTATTACAAAGTGAATATATCATTTGACCTAGACAATGTAAATAGATTAAATGAATTGAAGAAAATGGAGCCGCTGCAGGAATCAAACCTGCGATGGATAGGATAGCTGCTTTAATGCCATGTTGAAGCAGGAAATCATTTCAAATAAGAGTTTCAATATAATTGAGTGCAGTTTATAACCATTATGTCAGATCATATACCAATTTCTTGATAATATATATATATATATATATATATATATATATATATATATATATATATATTTGTCTGAATATGTGAGCAAAATCTTGCTCAAGAGACACTCAAATTTGTAGGGAGTTTTAATGATGACTCAAAAATTAGTCATGTCTCTTTTGGACTGACAGAATGTCTGAAGACGAACTAATCTGCCTGAAACAGACAGATGACAGAGAGTCGTCGCAATGAAAATTGAAGATGGGGTGGGTCGGAGACAGGATATGCAGGTTGCTCTGTTTTGAAAACAAGCCCACCAAAAAGTCTTGTGAATTCCCTGAGGGTCCAGATGCAGTTTGCATATCTACTTTTTAGGCAGAACAAAGAAAGAATTTCTGTTACAAAGGGATTTAACAGTCTTTTTTTTTTGAGGGCTGGTAGTCATAATATTAGTTTTTGTTACTTATGAAGCCTAGATACATAAGTAACTGTCTGATTGGTTTGCAAGAACTATATATATATATATATGTGGCCAAACATAATAAGTACCCGATGCACTGTTTTTAAAAGGTTAATATTTTCCCTTAATAGTTTTTTTTTCAAATTCATTTTGAAGCTTGGATACTCTATGAATCATAATAGAGAATGCTCAAATTTCAGAATAAAAAACAGAGCATTGTAGCTCTTAAAATAACAAAAATATCAACTTTTTAGAAATGGTGCACAGGGTACTTATCATGCGTGGCCACTCAAATAAATAAATATATATGTGTACGTATTTAAATCATTATTTTATTTAAAAATATTATAGTACAGTCATTTATATATTTGTGCTTCTGATCTAAGAGTATGCATGTATGTACACTTGTGAGATGGTGATATCAGTTTCATATGCACGGTCTAGTGGATAAACACAAGCGAGCAGTGCTGTAAAAATGGTTTCATTTCAAATAGTTTTCCATCTATTACATTATTTTACAATGGTTGATTTTTGGTTGAACCACTTCTTTTCTGAACTTCTGACTTTATCCAGTGCCTAAAACGGTTCCAGTTGGCCCCAGATCAACTTTATATGTCTGTAAAATTTGTATTTTCTTTCTGCAATAAAACCTATGACCTGGCAACCTTGCTCCCATTGTCCCACCTGGGTGGGCCATGGCATCAAAAACCCTTGGTTTAAAGGATAGGGTCAGCCATGTGCACCACATATGACACATAAAACTTGATCATGCAGGTTTTCAGGCTATTCACGTACTGGCCACGTTGGCACCCAAGGGCCTTTGGAACATGAAAACCTTCCAAAATTTTTGTTCTCAAACCCAACCCATGATGATGATAATGATTATATATATATATATATATATATATATATATATATATATATATATATATATATATATGCTGGCTTCTTTCAAGGTTGACAATGGGTGTAACAATGTTTTACCTTAGCAATAATTACGAGAAAGCAGAATCTCAGTGACCCACTCACTTCTCTATCTGACATCACAATATGCCAGAGATGAGACATGAGAAGGTATTTGCGGATGGGACAGAGGGACAGAGTACAGGGAGAAGTGGATTCATGCCAAGGGAATTCAAATTTGGTATGGCGATTTAATTTTCTTTGCTGATAACCATTATCCTACCATGACCCCCACTAATATATATATATATATATATATATATATATATATATATATATATATATATATATGTATACATACATGCATACATATGAGTGTGTGTACATGTGTGTGTGTGTGTATTTTTAGAACATTCATTTTGCCATGGTATAAGAAAAACATATCTGTATCTTATCATTAACTCATGTAATACCAAATTAATAGCTGCTGAATAAAGGCATCTCAGCAATGTGTGTGTGTATATGTATATCTATATTTATATTTATGTAATGTGTACAGACATAAATCTGTAAATAGATCGATGCATCTTAATATACATTAAAAGATTATGATTTTATTGAAGAGCAGAAATCACTTTCTGAAAATCCTGTGAGTTTATATGATTCTTTTAGATTTCTCTCTCCAAACACACTCACACAGAAGCGCAGCTGAGGGGGAAGGGGAATATTCAGACCCCCCCCCAGGCCCAAAATAGGGAAGAGACCCAAAAGTTTTTTAAATAGTAGTTAGCCTATTGCATCTCTACTGATAGGAGAGGGCCCCTCAAGGAGCCTAGCCCCAAGGCCCCCTCCCCAATAAATATCTAGCTATGCCTCTGCATACACACGTATATACATACACACAAATTCAAATGAATGCTTTTATTCAGAGAAGGAAGTATTCATAGGAAATCCATTGTCATGTATATAAGCAATAACAGACAGAGATAGGCATGATCTTCAGCCGACTTTGATAGAAGCCCATAAACAAAGAGAGAACGAGGCATGCAGTCCAACGTGCCCAGATATTGAAATAAAACTCAGAAATATATGCAGATGGGAATAACGGGACTGAGATATGTCGGTCGGGCTTTGCAGTTGTCAGCAGAGTGAAAACAGTCGGGGCTGCCTTGAATCCATCAATATTAATGTCACCAGCAACACTGACGAACAATGATGATGACGATGATGACGTTCAAGTGAGTCCACCTTATTCCCTCGTTTCATCCTCCTCCCTCTTTTGCCCCACTTACTGATGAAGAGAGGAAGAGATTTGCTGATGGTGTAATGCAGCAAAACCTCCCCACTGTCAAGTTGCTATGGTAACAACAAACACAGACTGGAAGAGGGTTTTTCACTCCGAGGTGCAGTAGGGAGCAGTACCCCCGCCCTATAATGATAATTTTTTTTTTAGGGAATGTTATGTCTGTTAAAAAACAAAAATTAGCAAATAGGAGAGCAATCCATGATATCAGACAAGGTATATGTATATATGATGGGTAAGACAATGTGATCACATATCCTAGAAAGCACAAAATGCAATAGAAACAAGAACTCTCTGAGGTGCCCTGTGCAAATTTGAAATTCCAGACAGAGGTACGAATTCAAACTTCTCTCAGAGATTATTACCCATTCTGTTACTCTCTGAGCATCTATGATTATCAGAAAACCATCAACAAAAGGATTTTAAAGGTGGAGGGTCCATTTTGAATCCAAGTCTATGTTAAAATGATCACTTAGTTTGTGTCCAGCTGCATTCACAATTGTGTTTTGAAAATTCTGACTTTTTTAGTGATCACTGCCCAATAAAAGACAAGGAAAGTAGCTTATTCATTGATAACCCTTTTTCCCAATTTTTCCATTGATCAACCCCAACATGGCATGCAGCCAAAAGATGTTGGTCACATGTCAGTTTCTATGGTGTAACGAACCAAACCTGTTTTCTTGCCTTTTACTGAAGTAGAGCTTGACTTGATCTCAAAATTCCTAGAATACCTTTTACTTTCCTTTATATCAGAGAAATGTATTTATACTGAGAAACAAGAGGCATAAATCGTATATGCCTGTATGTAAGACAGACTTTTCATTAAAGAAAAAAACAAAAAACTATGCAAATATTACATTGCATTCGATGCACTGGTATTATCACCAGAGGGCTCCCTACAGAAGTTCAATATGGACACTTATGGTGCTTGGTTGAATTACAGTGAGCAGTAACCGTCCAAATATCCATGTAAACCATTCATCTCATAGTCTGGCATGTATAGTATTTACATAGGAGAATACAAGGTAAAACACTAAGAGGAAGACACACACATGTAGAGCCCAATTATTTTCAAACTTTGATTAAAATATTTAATCAGAGATAAAATTAGAAAAATGCTTGTCTCAACAATGGGCTCTACAGTGAAAAACATGAGTTTGTAAACGATTATTCCTTAATTTGTTCCCTTCTAAATGTAAATATATAATATTTTTATTGTAATTTCTCTGTTATAATTATTTTTTTCCATTATAATCCACACATATAAAAAAAATATGCAAAACTGTGGCCAGCAAAAAATGAGATGGCATGACGAATTAGACGAGTTCAGAAAGTATTGGCCTATCTTAGAGAGGTCTAGCAAATGTTTAGGAACGGCTATGTCCAAAGACGGTTGCTAAAAGCCAAGGTGATGAAAATACTGATGGTTACTAGTTAAAATAGTACAGGTGAAATTGATGTAACATGATATATTATAAAAGATTTCTATAAAAAAGCGTTTGGTAGTTTCCTTTTTTATGAATAATTTAATTAGAACAATTCAAGAGCTACAAAGTTAAGTCTAATGGTTCCTTTGTTAAAACATAATTTTAAAGATTATAATAATTGTAAACAATGAGTTAACAAAGTAATTGACTTTGATATGAATAATTGAATTTGCACTGACGTTAATTTACATATTTACATAATGGCAGCCTTTCAGTGAATCTCAAATAATTTCGATGGAATTTGATCAGATGGCACTAACTGAGACTTTTGTTCACAGGTCTATATCCAAATATTTACAGAGTTATAATGCCATAAGTTTGGCAATTGGCCAATGAGAAATTTCAAACCCAGCTTCACTTGGATTCAAACTCAGACAGTACTATCAGACACTTTAAATAACAGGTCTGGTTAGTCACGCAATAAAACCCATCACCAATGTCTTTTGGCAGCATGCCAGATGGAGTGTGATCAATTAAAAAGTTGGAAAAACAAGTGATCAATAAATGAGTTACTTCTCTTGCTTTAGTTGAATCATTCACAAATCCAAATCTTCCAAAAAACAAGCATGAACACAGCCAGACACAAACTATGGTTTCAGAATATAACATTTTTTTCAGACATAATAAGGAGTACGCAGGATACACAGATAGCCAGCCAGCAAGCAAGCCAGAACCACTTAAAAACTGAAGAAACCCATGTTGATCAATAGACAGTTTTGGTTAGTGGTTTCTAATAATAAGCTGAAGATGATAGTCCAAATAATTCTCCAAACAGTAACAACACCTCGTCTCAAGAGCAGACAAAATTAATTGGGATGTGTAAAGTGTGGAAAAATCATTAGAAAATTTGTTGGTGCTAAATCATGTATGAAATATTAATGAAGCTTGTTTAAATGACTGTAAATAGTTGTTGGTAAGATGATATAATTACCAGACATGGTCTGGGAACTAGAAGAACAAAATAATAAGCAGAAAGAACAGAAGAGGTAAAAAAAAAGTCCACAGACAATGTAAATACAAAACATGGCCATTAAATAACAAAACTGGCCTTATACAAGTTGAACCATATTGTGCATGCATGAACCGTTGTATACACTGACCAATACAGAATCGTAGACAACCCTGGAAAGTGTCAATCCCCTTGCATCTTCAGATCCCTGTTGCAAATCACTTGAAGTACAAATGTTTTTCTGACCTGCTTAAAAAACGATCAGACCATTGATTTGAAATTTGTGTTGAAATTTAACAAAATGCCTACTGAATCTTTTCGTATACTATCTGAAGTTAATGGGGAAGAATGCATGTTATGTGAATGTATATTTGTGTGGTACAAGACATTAAGGTATTGTCCGATTTTTGAAAAGATCATTTTTACAACACGTCAGAGAATCATATTTATTCCAAGCAACGTGTAACACCAAACTGAACCCTGAGTGGATTGAAACCTTCAAGGGTTGTTACTCTAGTTATTTGGTCAATGTTTACCATGTTCATGCACAATGTAGTGTGACTTACTCAGGCCCAGCTTCATTATCTAATAGCCACACCTCATAATTTTGATCCCCATACATCCTATATGTACATGTGTGCATAAGAATGGGTTAAAGTGGGTAATTTGTTGGAGCAGGGGGTGCAGATGATTATAGCAGATAGAGGGGAAACAGTTGAAAATCAACACAAGTATCAACCCAAAGATGAATACATGTTTTATATATATCAAATCCTCTGTATATCTTTGGATATGGCACTAACCAACTAAAGCTATAACAATGTGAGGATAGCTCAATACTGCCCTGTAGTTAGAGTCTGTCAAACAATGATTATTGGAGACGAAACTGGCAAAGAAATTGCAAGAGCCTCCATGACATGTAGTAAACTTCAAATTCCAGGTAAGAAAATAAATCTCATGGAAATTTTTTAATACTTTGGAAAGTAATTTTGATGAACAAATCATGGTTGGAGAACCAGCAGATCAAAACATGAGAAGAAAGACAATAATGAAATCTGAATGACACAAATGATTTTTGGGACTCAAAATCACAAAATGGATGAAAGCCAAAATTGATTTAATGGTCTACTCTCTGAAAACAAGCAACAAAGCAACCTGATGATGATTGGAGAATAGGACAGTCAAAACAAGGGAAGAAAAGCAACCAAACTGAGAATAACTTCCTGAAAATGTGTCAATAACTTTGATCTGCATGAAAAACACAGCAAAAGATGTATGCAAATAAAAAGATCGAAAAGAAGCGTCTCAAAATACATCAGATTAGAAAATCAGTTCGTGTATGGCTACGATCTAGAGGAGGTAACTTCCTTTCCCTGGGTGGATGGTTATAGCGGAGTCAGGTGGAAGAAATCTCAAGAACCCACTCAGGTTTGTTTACCCACGCTAGAGAAAAGAATGTAGGTATACCCTGCTTTTTGAAAGTTTGTTTTTCACTACTACTTTGCTTTTACAAAAAAAAGTGAAAAACGAAGGTAGCATCCAGCGTTTGTTTTGCTGTAAGGCATCATAGAGACTGCCAGCACCTTCTTCATCTCTCTCTCTCTCTCTCCAACATTTCTTAACTTCCCACCACCCCAAACTCTGACAACTCAGCCTAATGTCCTCATCACCATTTTTTAAGTCTGGAGAAAGCTCAGACATTTTTCCCATATAAATTTATGATAATCGCTTCTTTGCCTAATACCATTTTGACTTATGACAGGTTTTCATTAGAACGCTCTGCTTTTGGATAGCAGGGGCAGGGGCCCGTACTTTATTCAAATGATTACAACTCTGCATTGGTGAATTCATCCCTGATTCTTTAGATGTCTCTATGTGCTTTGCCGACGTGTAACACTGTGACTATTGTTCTAACTAATTCTCACAATTCAGTCACATGTTTCACAAGTTGGATTATATCCAGTAATGCCAGGGACTGTTGGTAAGCATTGTTATGCACTGCAGGCCCTTCCATGACCCTCAGTTGTGAGGGGGTGGGGATTGCAGCTCCCACAAACCTGTCAACCTATTTTCTCTATCTTGTGAAACGAGGTTTCATATTAGCAAAAATTGTTTCATATTAATATCCTTATCAGTGTAAATAGCTTCTTTCTTTTTTTTCTTCTCACTATCACAGTATCAAGAATCAGTGTACAGGAACTTCCGAATTAAGGTTGTGATCTAGTTCCGGAAAACCACGACTGGAATAACATTAAGTGAAACCAATTTTATCATGGACTCAATTATGAAAAATCATCTCCAATATTTTATGTCATTGTATATTTATGCTTTTTTTTTTTCTCAACAACGTTATGAAAAACTCACATTGAATAAAACAATGTAAATCGAGGAGTTCCAGTATTTCACTCCTGACACATAATTTGCTGGTTTGGTTCTGAAGTTATAGCCAACAACTAATATATTGAGAGGTTCGAATGAAGGTATCATTGCAATTTCATGATGCACTGACCCCTCTATAATGATCATCAACAAAAAAAACGAGTTTTTAAAGTTAATTCTCAGTTTCTAATGACGTATCCAGAGTTTTAAAAATACAAATCTATAACCAATTGCTTCGCTGATGGTTATTTTAAGCGTGCAACTGGCTCAGCTGATGCTTGCTACTTATACTATGCTTGACAGACACGATAGGAAGGGAGGAGAAAAGAAAGAGGTAGTTTAATAAAAGGGTAAGGAGCGAGAGAGGAGAAAAGAAAGTTAGGTAGTTTAATGAGAAGGTAGGAAGGGAGAGGGAAGAAAAGAAAGTTAGGTAGTTTGATAAGAGAATCGAAATGGAAAGAGGAGAAAAGAAAGGTTATTCGATGAGGGATAGGGAGAGAAAGAAGCTGATGGCTGCTAGTGATAATATAAGTGTTACAGACATGGTTTTCATTATACTAGGATGATTTAAGGTTCTGATTTCTTTATGACCTCTTTTTATGACAGAGGGTGATAAACAGGTACTACAACTTACTCACTGGGGACCTGAAACTGAGCGCCATTTTCTATTCAATGATTGACTGGAGAAATCAAACAGAACTAACATGAAAATACACAAGAGAAGAATTATCATTTCTGAAAATTCATTTGTCAGTTCGCCCAGCACAAATTATGAACAGGTCTCGTTAGTCACAGAAGAAAACCATCACATAATCAATATCTCTTGGCAGCATACTGTGTTGGGGTGATCAATGAATAAGTTGCTTCTCTCACTTTTTGTAGGGTAGTGATTACCAAAAAGTCTAAAATTTCATAAAACAAGCATTAACGCTGTCAGACACAAATTGAGACCAATTTAGCATAAAGTTACTTTGTGAAACCTTACTGAAAACTTATTTTGGGTGGATGAATTTTGTAAAACTGGAAAAGATGAGGTTTTTTTTTGAGACATGATATGGGGTAAATGTTTCAATTTTCTGTCCTATAGCTCCATGTTGTGGCCTGTACACGTGACACACGCACAGATAGCCAGATAGAGTTACATAAAAACCAAATAAAACCTATGCTGACAGTTTTGGTAGACGATTTCTACTAGAAAACTTAAAAACCACGGCTGTCATAATAATCAAGGTGGACCGATCTTTTTTAGACCAATAAAAATGATTATAACCTGATGACTTGAAAAACTACGTTGACAATTACCTCTCTCACAATCATCACCAACATCACATCAGCTGATAATAATCAGAGAATGAACAGACCAAATCAAAATAAACTAAAAAATTGACTAATATAAAACAGTAAACTGAAAATTAAATGTCTAATGGAACAAATTTTTTATTAATGGCCAATATAATTCATGCCTTTGATAGCGGAATTCACATCCTTGCAATTTCTCACCCCCAACACCCAACCAACATCTCACCCAATAACATAATCAATTTGAAGCCACCAGAAATGCAGTCCATAATATATACTTATGCGACTCACAGATAGATATAAATTAGTGGCCGGGCCTGGAGGTTTGTAAAATTTACAAACACGAGAAGAAAGACACGTTGTATCCCGTTCTACAACCAACTGGCTTTCCGATGCGGTGAGACTAGAATTCGTGTCCGCTGCACGATTCGAAGAGCAAAAAGAATAAAATACCAATCATTTTATCTGGCATTATTGGGCTGGGGCTAACAGTATGAGGGAGACGGGACAAATAGTAATAATATAAATGAACAATATATATATCACGTGAAATAAAAACAGACGACCACCACATGCAGTTGTCTTTACGATACCGCAGCAGAGGAAAAAGAGAGAGAGAGAGAGCATTGTCCATTTGCAATTTGCCTCTCTCTCTATCAGTTCTTCCTTCACCTTCAAAATATCCACCTGACCCCCCCTCCCCATCCCCAAATTATGTGAAATGAACAATAGACTCTTTGGCCATACTAATGCCAGCGGTCAACACATGTGAATCAAAATGACTTGAACATGTGTTGAGTGGCCAGCGAAGATTCAATGAGTTGAATGTGCAAATGTATTTCCTTTCTTTATTGAGATATTTCCCTGTCTTTTTTTGCGGAGGGAATTCATGGATTTTACAAGGAAGGGAAATACATCAATGACCAAAAAAGAATATATGTTGTCCAAAAAATGGCTATGATTATAGAGATGCTTACTCATCAGCTCCAAGTTTCTTTATTCCTTAAAGCAAAAAGACGATAGGAAAAAAAAAAAAGCAACCACTTTACCAAACGAGCTATGCCACCAACCATTTTACCGCATGAGCTATGTCACTAACAGTACGTATGTTTGTGTGTGAGTGCGTGTTTACATTAAAGAGAGACTTCCTTCCTAAGAGCAGCATGCTAATAAATAAGGTGAGAAAAGGTTACTATTTTGGGGATGATGATATTTTCTGTTTTATATGGCAATAATAATGAAAGAAAATGAAATACTCCAAGTAGTATAGTGAGAAATAACAGAGGGGATAGCAACAACAACACATTTAACCATTTCCATTGGGAACAAGAGAACAGAAAGCCAGCCAGGGACTGAAGTGACTCCCATTGTTGTAGTGATGGTCGGTGGTTGGAAGTGACGGTCTTCTAGTTTCTTTTGTTATTATTCATTTTAAACCGTGTATTTTTTTTCTTTATCTCTCTTTTTTTTTTTTTGTATTTGTTCAAGTAAACTAATCCAAGGTAAAGTATCCCTTTCTTTAAAGGGTGTCAGGAGTAAATGAACGTTCTTGTAATATGACTGCTTAAAATACAAACACGTTCCATAATAACAAAAGGGAGTGAAAGGGTGATTTGCTGATTATTACGAGGAAGGAAAAAGATGTAAGAAATATATTAGACGGTTGTTTCCAGGGAAGGGGGAAAAGAAAAACAATGTGTGTGTTCACAATGTATGAGATATCAAATCTTTCTATGTGTTATGCTTGTAAGGCAGATATTTATCCAAAAAAAATAATGAATAAATAAAAAAAAACACAGGCCACATGGGCAGAGCTGATTTTACTAGTAAGTTCAGAAAACTAACCACGAGGAAATAAACATGGAGTTCAGTACTAGCAAAAAATATAGTGGATTGTTGTGTTTATTGTATACAATGCGATTTACATCATGCCTGCCTTGCCTGTGTCAACTGAGACAGGCAACAGAAGACAATGATATCTACATTCTTTGGACAAAATGCAATTTTCAACAAATTCTGAACTGACCCTATTGGTGTGCATAGAGAATGGAATAATTTCCTCCATAGTCTGGAGGTGCGATGCAAGGATTTGAACCCATGCCAGCTGGTCATGAGGTCTGCTAATACTATCACCACATGAGCCAGGACACCCACCCCCGGGGAATTGGACGTTTATGAAGTAGTGTTATTATTCACTTTCAAGGAACAGAAAACGGTGTGGCACAGGATGGGGGTAAATAAGCAAACGATATGTGTATATAAATATGACTGTATTTCTTAATTAATCAAATTTGCATGTTGGTACTTGCCTGCCATTCCTTGGGCTCTTTTAGGTTGTCAGTGGTACCCAGGTAAAAAATCTAGATTTGTTTTGGTAGCTGTAAATAATAAGTGTAAGTAAGAGTCCTTAAAGTGTATCTGATTCACTTCTCTGCCACTAACTCGAGTATTGGCAGAAAAGATGATGAAGCTACTGCCACAGTCAGTGCTGCTGCTGCTGCTGCTGGTGCGGTCGTCGTGAGGAGACAAGGAAGGGAGGCTGAGGAGGACTACGGCGGCTGCTGCTGTTGTTGTTGTAGTAACTACGAGTGATGCCGTACGGATGGATGAATGGGTGCTTGTGTGTTAGATGCGTGCGTGAATATTGTGGATGTTTGAACAACGAAGAATCAGTATTCCTTACCACCGCTACTTTCTCTTCTAGATCTTCACTTTCTTTCTTTCTTCATTTCTTTCTTTCATCAACTTTTCTACCTGTTTGGGGTTTTTTTGTTTGTTTTTTTCCCCCACCCTTAAAAGATTTGCTGACCGTCTTTTGCAGGATTTTATATTTTTCAAAGTTTCATTTTCATTTTGAAATGCCGTATTTATTAACTTATCTCTTTCCATACTTCTTTCTCTCTTTCTTTCTAGCTTTCACTTTTTCTTCCTCCCTTTCTCTCTCTCTGCATCCCTCTTTCTTTCTTTCTTTCGTTCTCTCTTTTTGACTCTACCAGCTTGTTTTTGATTTTACCCTCATAGATCTAGATACGTTGCCTTTGTTTTTTCACGTATTTTATTGTTGGTGGTACATTTTGGTCTTTTATTATAACTTGGTACTTTGCTACCTTCTTTTTCTTTCTTTCTTTCTTTTATCTGACCCCATTATTTGTAATTGTCATTCTTACTCTATTCCTCTCCCTAGATTTTAATTTCACTCTTCAGTCTTTCTTTCTTTTTTTAAAAAGTAATTTAAACGTAAACTCAAGAAAAATTGAACAGTTAAGAGTCTTATTATGACCCCCACCTACACCCCTCTGTTTTTTATTGCAGGGAGAAAGTGAGAAATGTTGGGAGGGAGAAAGAAAATGATACCGAAACAGAGGGAGAGAGAGGAAGAAAGAAAATAATATTGAAACAGAGAGTGAGAGAGAAAGAAAGAAAGTGAAGTACAAACAGAGTAGTGGGAGAAAGACAGGGAATGAAATAAGGTGGTTTTTACACACCGTTTTCTTCATCTTTCTTGTCACAACCACTGTGTTATGATTACGTACGACGGGCATGTGTGTGTGTGTATATATATATATGTGTGTTCATTTCGTTCGGATACTTGTTTTTGTTTTGTTGATTTGTGGGTGTGTGTTTTTTGTCATTTATTCTTATATGGGTTAATGTTTCTCTGAGTGAGCAAATATGCATTATTTTCCACTAGTGTATCATTTTCAACGTACGAACAATAGTAACGTGTTCTCTTTGGTAGTTGTTCCTACGATTCTCCGGTAATTTCTGGTTTGTCGGCTCTAAAATACGGTAGCATGAGATTGGCTTTGAAAATGGCTAAAATTGGTTAGATTTTTCAAACGCTCTCTTTAAAACGGTTAAAACTAGCTGTATTTTTTCAAATACTGGCTTCAAAATACCTAAAATTGGCTAGATTATTTTATTCCCAGTTAACAAAGAAGAAAACTAATTAAATAATGGCTTTTATTTTCGTTATTGTCTTGATATCTGATCAATACGTTGTATGATTATACTATCTGGAGAGTATATATAAAATCTTCTGCTGTCTGGGAACGAAACATCATCTAGCCATTTTTAAAGCCAGACACATACTACAGTATTTTCAACACTTATCTAATGCTATAAAGTTGGCAGGAAATTAAAAATCCAGCCAATTTTAGCTATTTTTTAAAGCCAGTCATGCTACCGTATTTTAGACCCGTCAAACCAAAGTACATTTTTGTTATAAGGTGTAAACGTTAACGAGATGTATACCATGTGATTCCCCACCCCCTGAAAAAAAAGGCATGTGTTCATGCATGGAAACCTAAAACTGAGAGAATAGTTTGTATTTACTGTACGAGTCATTTCATTCAAAAAAGTGTTTTTCAGATATTTAGGGAATGTGGAGATGATGATGTGTAAACTTCATCAAATATGTCTGTAATATGTGGCCGTGTGTGTAATGTACTGTAAAAGAGTAATACATGTATTGTGATGGAATTGTAGTGAAGAGTGATACGGGGAAAAATAATGGTAGGTCTCAAGCATCAGTCAAAGTAAGTGTTGGTGTGAATGTATTTTTTTCCTTGAATAATTCAGTTGTCAATCAATAATCATGAAAATTAAAAATAATGACAGAGAGAGAGAGAGAGTAAAAGAAGGAATGTGTTAGTCTAAATCTAAGTTGATTATATAAATATGTGTGTGTCAGGCAAGGATCCAGGGAGTCTGGAACCCTCCCTGCCTGCTCAAGCACAATTAGAAAGGTTGATCTAGATAATGAAATTTTATTACAAAAAACAAATACTCGCAAGTAAATAATGATAAATTAACCTTAAAAAGGAAAAGTTATAATGTCAATTGTCTGATTAGTAATTAAACAATGGATCATGATGGATGAAAAAAAAGCAATCCCCTCACCTCCCGCACAAAAAAGCTGGATCCGCCCCTGGAGTATGTTCAATAAGAAAAAAAAAATGTGTGTAAATATTAGTTCATTATTATCAAATAAAAGTGAATCTGTCCCAAGTTTTTTTCAGACTATTGAACTTGTTGTCTGTGTTATCAAAACAGCATTTTGGCTGACCCATTCTGCAGCCTTCTTCTGGTGAACTATCTGAATGTGATGGCGGTGAAAATTTTTCTTTTCGCTCTAATGGTAGCAATGCTTATAACATAGGATTCAGGTGTCTTCCTTTCCTTTCTTTCTTTCCTTCTTATCACATCACATTCAGATGATACACTTGAAGAAGGCAGTAGAATGGATTGGCCGAAATGTTGTGTTAACAATATAAATAACAAGAGGGAGTTCAATAGTCTGAAAAACTCTTCGAAGGTCAATGACCCTTCTCAAAACTATAGCCAGTATCTTGACAATTGTGAATCTGGTTGTAACATTATTGAAGAATTTATGCAGGCCTTTTACAGAACTGGGTGTCAAGAGAGTTTTAGTCTTGATTTTATTGAAAATTTAACAATTGATAGTGATTAATTAATGGGTGAATAAAATCTATCTATTTTATATCCCAATTGAATTAATGATTAAAAAAAGAGAAGGACTTTTCGGCTTTTCTAACCAATGGTTCTTACTTTTTACCAAAATTGAGCAACTTTCTAGAAACTCATTTTTTGTTAAATTGCATGATAAGTTAGGCAACAACTATTATTTCTGCGTGTAAAAATTCTTTGAATATTGTGTAGTGTAATAGCATAGGGGGACAGTGAACTAATGTTCTTCCAAATTTAGGTAAATCAGGCCCCCTTAAACCGAAGAGTTCCCATTTGCTTGTGTATAATAGTATATATACACATTGCCTTTTTTAAAAGAAAAAAGTGGCAATTTCTTCTAATCTAAACCAAGATATGTATGCTATTAATTAAATTTGAAAAAAAAACAAAATCATTCCATGGAACTATATATGTTTTAGACACAATATAGGGAAAGTAGTCCTGATTGTAAAGTTTCACACCCTTGCTCACTTAATGATAAAAATGGCGCACCGATAAAAACTATTTAATTTATTCTAATTAATAACAATAAAATTTACGCATTAACTTCTGTTTTCTTCCATTAATTCTCCTATTTCTTTTTATTTGATTTAAAAAAAAAAGATTTTGGGGGTTAATTTGGAGTCTTCAAAATAGACACACAGGGGGGTTAAGAGAAAGAAACGTGTGAAGAAATGCTGAAATGAAAAGTGAGAGAAACAATGTGTCCATTGCCCTACCACTGAGCCAAATGACATCAGTAGTTGGGCTTTGGTTTAGAACGGGAACTCTGGTTGCTGTTCGTGTGTATTACTCGATATAACTGTAGTGCCGAGTCCACTCCATCGCAGCAGCCGATAGAGTAAGACAAGAGGAATTGTCTCTTACGATGCCAATATTGTGACATAGTAGAAGTAGTCATAGAGTAGTATGAGGGTAAAGAAAGATGATCATCACTGATTGGCCAGGGTAGGGGGGGGAGAGATTATTGGAGAGAGAGGGGAGAAAGATGGACATTGATTCAAGGATTGAATGCTGGGTGTGGGTGACTATGGGCAAAAAACATCCCAGTTGTGGTGGAATATGGATACATTACGCATACGTACACACTCAATATCACATACACACACACAGAGAAACAGAAAGACATGGGTCACTTCATGGGCACATTAGGTTAATACGAATGAATAAGTGAATATTATAGCAGTAATCACTCTTAAATCATATCTGAATATTCGAGTATATGTATATATACACACATGAATCCAATCAAAGAAAATATTTACATTGTTCCAAGTACAATTACATTTAGATCAGTATAAAGATAAAATTATGTATACATCACAGATAGATATTGATCTCTCTTTCTTTTTCATATATTGATATACACACCCTAAAAGGCAATAATATTTACATAGGGTTGCATGTGTGTGTGTGTGTGTGTGTATAGTACAACTATAGTTAGATATATGGAGAAGATTACACACACAAAAATATATATATATATATATATATATATGTATGCACACTAAGGAAGCTGTTTATTATAATCATGGATAATGTTATCAAACAATTATTGTTATAAAGATTAGTCAGTCACAAACACTCGTTTGAAGTGATCACAATAAGTGGCTTCCTCTGAATATTGTTCACGATGTTATCAGCCAATTATTGTTATCAAAAAATCCCTGTTCATATACAAATATATATATACATAGAGAGAGAGAGAGAGAGAGATAAAAAATACATATGCATGAATTATTGGTTAATATTCTCATAAACATGAATTAAAATTACACACGCATAAAAAGGTAGAGTTTTACAAAAAGATTGTTATGCATGATATACAAAGACAAAATCCCGCAAAGAGAAACACCTGCCCGGGATGTCTTTGTGCCTAGGCAGCTGGTTGGTCAACCACATATATTGAACGAATTTCCAACCCATAAAGATGAAGACTCTATGTATGGCTATATGCGGCATGGCAAACCTGATTACACGTAGACACGCAGACACACAAAGTATTTCAAAAGTCATTCAACACAATAGGATTTCAGAGATCTTTGCTGGCCCATCAGACTAAATCTGTTTAGGTTTTTGATATTAAAAAAAAACAAAAACATCCAAGTTTAGTTCAATGTAGCAAACACCAAAAACTAAAATAATCGTACAGCTCTGGTTAGTCATTCAATAGAAACCGTCACACGACCGGCATCTTTTGGCAGCATGCCATGTTAGGGGTGATCAATTCGAGCTGAGAAAAAAGGGTGAATATCAAATAAATTACCTCTCTCGCCTTCCGTCGGACACTAAAAAGTCTGAATTTTCAAAACAAGCAAGATAACAGCGGACACGAACTAGTGACCAATTTAGTAAAAACTTCCGTTTTAGATCGTACGCCACACTCAGAACCTATTTCTAAGGTAGAATTTTGATAAAGCAATAAAAAAAAATTTTCTAGACATAATAAGGAATAAATGGCAAAGTTTTCAGCCTTTTAACTCCATTGGTGTGGCCTGTATGCGTGATACATATGTATACAGCCAGCCAGACCTACTTGAAACCTGGTGAAACCTATGTTGACAGTTTTGGATGATAGTTACTAATTGTATGAGAAGAAAAAATTGAGCATGAAAATCACTCCAATCTATGGGCAATCAATAACAGGTATAGATTACTGATGAACTTGCTGTTAACAGAAAAGCAGTTAATTCAAAAAAGTTTACATTGTCGAATTAAGAATTTCTTTTGAGGAAAATATCGACTGGGCACATCAATGTAAGCTGGAAAAGTATGAAGATCTACAAGAGTAATGTATAAGTCAGTGGTTTTGAAACTTTAAAAAGATAAAGACCCCTAGCAGACCCCTGTTTTTAGAACTTAGTTTTTAGACAGTAATTAATAAACTACAATAATAAGCAACTTGGACCTTTAGAAATAATTTTCATTTCAAATGGATTACAGCTATGTGAATCCCAATAGATGGTACAGGTTTATATATAATAAATATGTTTTTTGATAGCTTCATAATGGAAGATGTTTCTCTACCATAAGATTCACAATGTCAGATTCAATATTTAAGGTATTAATTTTGAAGTCATGATCAACTTTTAATCAGTTTTATAGTATATTTTTTGTACATACGGTAACTTATTCTTGAGCTCTGCTTTCTTAATCATAAACTAATGGTACTAATTTGGATTTTCAACTACAGACCCCCAACAATTATCTGATGGCTCCCAAGGGACTGCAAACCAGTTTCAAAACCACTAGTATAAGACATGGCCTGATGACCAATATATTTCCTATCAAAGATGCTGAGATTTTGTTGCCAACTCCATTTCAGCATGACTTGACTTGGATTGTCATCAACATATACTTAAAGAGGTTCCAAGATCAGGCACAGGCTGCATCAGCAGGAATCTAACACTTTCACACTGTGATGGAAAGCCTTGTGGTGTCATGAGGTACTCCTGATGCCCCCGGGATTAGTAGTAATGACACTCTGACCCCCAAACCATACCTGACCACATGGTCATCTTCGGATGAAAGCTTTGTTGGAAGCACTGTTCTGACAGCAGTAGGTGTATGGATTCATTTATTAATCTAAGATAGAAGATTCAAGGTGAATTAATAATGGAAAATAATACCTTGGGTAAGTCTCATTATAAAACAATGACTAGCAAGTTAGTTTTGGTATTTGGTATAACAAGACCCTCCTTCCTATTTTCAAGGCGCTCTAATAAAGGTTATCTTTTTTTAAAATCAGTTTTCTTTTCAAGTGTTTTATAAGATAACAAAGCCTTTATTGAAGGGCATAGCCAGGTTTAAAGTTAGCAAGGATATAAAAAGGTGCCAAGACTTGTACCAAATAATTTTCAATCCATTTTACATTTTGCACTTGAAATGAAAACACAAGGAAGATGTAGTTCTGAAGGAAATATACAATCATTGGTCATTTTGCATTTAAAATTAAAAGAAACAAAATTTTTCGTATCGTAGTCTAATAAACCTATGATAAGAACATATCAACTATTTAATATTAAAATGAAAACAAAACTATATGAAATGATGTATGAAGTACAGTTGGTTGAATAGTGTAATGAGTCTAGAAAGCTCTTCCAAGGCCACACAAATAAAATGAAAGAATACTAATGAAAAATAATGAGATTGGACTTTTATCACACAAGGAAAGTGAAGATTCAAAATTGTTGAAAAGGTGCCACTCTGAAGAATATGCCAGGGGATGGAGGTAAATGCTCCTCCTCTAGCTATGCCACTGGCTTTATTCTAAGATTTACACAAGAATAGAGTTTTCTGAGATGCTTGTGGCAGAACGGCAAAACCATTCTGAATCTTAAAGCTGAAAAATTTGTTCTAGCTTGCAATGAGTGAGTGAAGATAATTGAAGAATAAGAACAATTCTTCTTCTTCCTCTTCTTCTTCGTCCTTGTTTCCATGGCTATAGTGGCTGCCAGGGGCAACAGCAACATCCCAAACTGACCGATGACAACAAGTCCTTTGGCTCTCATGATTGGCCTTTTACCTTGGCATGCTGACCACTTAAAATGAGAATCAGAAGTCAGGGTTGACCCGTCAGTACTGCTGGAATATTTTGAGTGACATAACAAGGAGCAATTTATATATATATATATATATATATATATATATATATATATATATATATACAGAAATATAAGAATTAGTATAAGTTAATCATTAAAGCTGGGAATTGGATTGATAGATGAATGTTTGCTACAATATTTGAAAAAGAATAATAGCATATAAAAATAAGTTTTATTATTCACCTATCATATTTGTGTGTGTGTATATATGTATATATATATATAGAGAGAGATACGAACACATCATGTGAATATATATAGAGAGAGAAAAAGAGAGAGAGATACAAACATTATTTCTATTGATATTCAGACCATCCTCATCTTGGTTGTTTTTCATACAACGTTTTGGCCGTTGCACTCTACGGCCTTCGTCAGGTATCATCTGGTAGATTTGGGGAAGTAGCGAACCGAACCCTTTATTTATCCGACGGGGGTATATTGACCGTACTCCCCTCTTAGCGTTAGTAGTATTGTTATATTGTCTCACACTAGGATCGAACCTAGAACCATCAGATAACTTTACAGTAATTTGTCTGATGCTGTAACCACTGCGCTACGTGTCCATAATTCCGACTAGATACAAACATCATGTAAATAAATAAATATATATATATGTATATGTGTATAAATACATATGAGGAAACAAACATATGAAAATACATATTTAGTCACATATGTTGTATATAAATGGAAATGCTCAACATCTATTGAAGTAACGTTTTTCAGTTTATCTCCCTACCTTTATGATATGTGTACGTGTAAATAAGTGGCATAGCAAGGGTTTTCAGCAACTGAGGGCAAAGACAGCGCCCGGAGGCAGTTGCAATTTATTCTGGGGGTGGGGAGGCATAAAAGGCATTATATGCCAGAGGTAAGTTTGTGCCCTTTCACACCTGCAACTGGGGCAAACAGTTCCCTCTTGCCCCCCTCGTTACACCACTGGTTTAAATTAATATGTATCTTATTCTCTTCATCTCAAGATATATATCTGTATATTTACCCATTTCTCCCTCTTTGATTTTGATAATAATATCTGTTAGATAACATTATCCACTTTATTCGTAGGGAATTTGGAAATCATTTATAACACCAAAGTCCTGCAAATGTTATTCTGCATGTTAAAATGTAAAATGTGTTGTTAGGTAATTGCTAAGAAAGGCAGAAAATGAATATTTATTTCAAGTTGTATGTTTTGTGGCTTGTTGAGAGATGTAAAGATTTCCTATTGGAAATTAGTACTTATGTTTTTAATCTGTACGAAATTTTGGTCAAATCAAGCCCTCTGCCCCTCCCACTTAACCGAAGAGTTCTCAAACTCATTGATTATTGTTCAATGTTGTGCAGCACAACTGATTTCTCATTAAAATGAAGAGCAGAAGAGAAAAACTATATCTGCTGAAAAGGAAGCTCAAGTGAATGCAGCTTACAAACTCAGAGGCAGAAATGAACTGTAAGACTTGAATTGCCAAATGTGTATTAGAGAGAAAAGGATAACTGAGGTAGTGACAGTTGAAGGAAGGATCAAAAGTTATTGATACATCATAATGAACTGACTTACAAACAGCAAGAACTGAATATGTTCTTTCTGCTTATATGATTTCTGCTTTTATATATATATATATATATATATATATATATATATATTTCAACAAATATGTCAAAATATATACAGATTCATACATACTTGGTGACTCAGTCCCTTTAAAGGACTTCCCTTGGAACCTCACACACTTATCCCGTTATCTCTTTCATATATCAGAAGTTCCTAAGTCCTCTTTCAAGATCACTATCAACTGTATCATCTCTCCTCCTCAACCTCATCCATGGTCAGAAATCTCTCTTTCAATGGCAATTTTAGCTTTGGGAATAGCCAGAAGTTGCAGGGAGCTAAATCTTGACTTGGGGGTGGGGTGCTGATGGACTAGGGTGATGTGATGTTTTGTTTAGAAATTCATTCACTGTGGATGCAATGGTCACTTAATACACAAGCCCATTTAATGGCATCTCACTGCCAACTGAGTAAACCCAAGGGAGAGTGTCTGTTCAAGTATGTGTAGTTAAGTCCTCTAAAATTAGTTACCAATTCTCACTGAGGCTACACGACTGGTCCTTGAGATATTTGAAATGGTTGGATACTTACTGGACAGATCTTGTAAACAAATATCTTAGATGCTAAATAAGAAATAATGAAGAAAGAAGACAATAATAGTACTTGGGTATGGAAGGGAACGGTACTGAACTGATCTTGCTGCCTTGAAAATCAGTATTCACAATTATCAGTTTGGGCAAGATTATTCAAGCAAAACAACACACACACACACAAATATATATATTTATATATATATATATATATATATATATATATATATATATATATATATATATTACACTTACCACTGATGGATCTAAGATTTTTGGATGTGGTGGTGGTACATTTTATTTACTCTATCTGCCTAGACAATGAATATGATAAATTTGAGTTTTGAACATTATTTCAGGATTACTAGAGATTATTTTGAGTTTTCAATTCCTAAAATTTCTTCATCTAGATATCTAAAAAACAAATTATTATTCAGTTTTGCCTAAGCGGGACAGGAGGTGTGGGGGGGTTGTCCTTGCACATGCATACCCATAGACTGAGATGATGAAGTGTCTGAGGGAGATACGAAGAGACTGAGAAATCTCAATAGATGGACAGTGATACATTAATTTCATTTGCAAGATGGAACAGACAAATAAATTGGCAGATGTCATACTTAGAGAAATTATATCTGATAAGGGAAAATCTGACAACCTGTGATAATTTGATGAATTGACATTTGAGAGGCGAGATTGATGAAGTGATATTTTCATGAAGAACTGATCAATCTGAGTGAAGAAACCATTAAGAAATGCAAGAATCTTTTGTCTTTTGGAGGCAATGGGTCAAAAGGTGAAAAGAAAACTTTGAAACTAAGAAAGGCAATTTCTTTCCTCTTTCTTCGGATTTCTGAGCTGAAAGTATTAAATTAACGAAAGAACTGAATCTTCATTCATGTGGGTTTTGAAAGAAAAATTGTTATTCAGAGATTTCAGGCAGAGGGGAAGAGTGTAAAGTCTGACTTTAATGAAAACTGACATTTAAGATAAATTTGGTTATCTATTCAAATTGCTCTGAGAATTCTCTTTTTCAATTAGGCTTTCACTATAAGTATAACATTTGTAATTCTGTCATATAGATATGTGCACATTACAAATCACAAATTCAATTTATTTATATAAATATTTATATATATATATATACATATATATATATATATATATATATATATATATATATATATATAGGTGAATGCATAGAAACCACACAGATAGTAGTAAGTGTAAAAATGATTTTATATGTCTCATGAGATGCATGTTTATCTATCTCTCACTATATATATGTTATACTGAATCAATGAAATTGCCAGATAGGTGAAATTTAGTTATTCTTTGTAGGAGAAGTTTGATTCCACTTTTATTACATGAACTTTTGATCATTAAAAATTGTTGTATTATATCCTTGTTTGATTAAATAAACTTTTGATCAAATTAAAACTTTATCTATTGATTCTAAACTTGATTTCTTCTTCTTTTGAGAATTTTATGGAGATTCGTTGTCCTAAGTAGATGTAGTGGTCTACTTTCTCCAGCTTTGCATATTTGATCAAATGGGAAGAAGAGTATACAACCAATGCATCAACCTCTATAGCTGAAACATGGAACCTAACCAAGTGATTGACCCTCAAACTGAGAACCATGCAATGTGCACATGAGAGAATCATGCTCAACATCACTAGACAGCACAATACATTAGGGAAAAAACAGGAGTCAGAGACATCAGGGAATCCATTAGAAAACTCAAATTGCAATGGGCTGGTCATGTAGCAAGAATGGCAAACAATTGATGAACATCACGACTCACTAAAAGGATCCCTAGAGATCACATGCAAAACCGGGACCAGCATAATATAAGATGGCAAGACAAACTAGACAAGTTCAGAAAGTATTGGCTTCGTAATGCCCATGATAGAGGGGTCTGGTGAATCCTGAATCAACAACGGACGATAAAAGACTGATGGAGATGATGATGATTATTTATTTTTTTGTAAAAAATGTTAAAATTTTGCCAATTAGGTAATTTCACCAATTCAGCATAACACACACACACACATATATATATATAAATATATATATATACATAAACATGAACACACACAATCTATCGACCGAGATCTTTGTCTTTCTCTTTCGTATGTAGGTGTGTATCTTTAAAAGCAATCAGTATGTATACATTGCATTAAATTATGAACTACTGTTTTTCTTTTTGTTGTTTTGTTTCCAGAACCAAAATACATTACTTATTCAAATAGATAAGCTCTATAAGATGGAAATAAAGATGAAACTCTGTAGAAACATAATTCAAAAAAGTTAATTCTTTCCTGCTTTGAACTCAGAATCTCAAGTTAGTCTCCATCAGTTTATACTGTTTGGTAGCTCAGTGGTCAACAAACTGAACGAACTAGATAACAAATCTACCTTTCTATTACTGTTAAATCAATTTCTAATTCTGTATTAGACTATTTCTCTTGTACAAATGGTTCAGAAAATGGTAAATTTTAAATAAAAAAAAAATCTCCTTGTTATAAATTTGTATCTTTATTAGATTTCCTGAATGACATGAGGCGTATTAAATAAGCTATGCAACATAACAACACAACTGCCTCGTCGAAAAAGTCAATCATCACTTCTTTACCTTAAAGTAATTGCTACAACAAACCAGTTTAAACACTGTTGCTGGATTTAGGTTATTCATGTGTTCTGACATTTATATGTATCTGTGAACCTGGACTTCACCCGGCCCTAATTGTTCCGAGGTGAAACTAGAAATTTTGTGTACACAATCCCCTCGAAGATAATTTTTTAAAAAATTCCTTCCAAAATAAGTTTTTAGTGTGTGTGTGGGGGGGTGGGGTGAGAAAGGTGATTTACAATTTAAGTTTATGCTTAAGTGGTTCATTATTTTGTGTCCAGCAGTGTTCATGCTCAATTTTTGAAAATTCAGACTTTTTTTTCATTGTTTTGCTTGTAATTATTATTGTTGTGGCTGTTATTTGTTAATAGATTCATACAATAATTCATAATTTCATTGTTATCTATCAGCCTAGTTTGGATTGTATATGTCATTCTCCCCAAGCCAAAACAAACTTTTTACATAAACATCAATGATATGCCTATAAACTGGGATGTATCTAATCAACATCCTTGGTGAAATATCAAGTTCAGTGAGACAGTCATAAATCCAATGGACTGGGTGGGTGGCAGTGATTCATTATTTCCCTTGGAATGCTAATCTTTGATAGCATTCACTGATGATAAACTTTGTTGTAATATACATAAATATGGTTAATGGTTAACATGCAATAAAGTCATTTAGGAGTATGGGTACTACCAACAGTTGCCTCAATAGGCAGAATGGTGACAATCAGCCAAGTGTTGAGGAGTGCAAAGTACATTGTATGGCATGCTGAGTGCCCTGGTCATCCACAGCAAGCCATCCTGACTATGTCTTGCCTTTAGCCTGAGGCACACAGAGACATGAGACTGAGGCTGATTATGTATGCAACTCGCCCTCACTTCAATCCAAGTGCAAGTCATGACTTCAGATTTTACAATGCAAGTGCACCAGTCAAAATTGAAGACATATCTATCTTTGACTACAAAGAGCAAATGACAGTGACTATTATGGTAAAATGTTTAAAATAAGCCTCATGATAAACAGCAAACAATGTTGGAAAAAGTCAATGGAGATGTCTCTAATGTAATATAAGGATTTGGACATGATCTGATCAAGTGTGTGCAATAAAGATATGTAAAGGAGAGAAGTAGAAGGGGTAATAAATGTTTTGAGAGTTTAAGCTTTTACGTATTCAATATAAGTGTGCTTGTGTTTTCATTTGTTTTTTGTAACAAATCATATAACACTCTTGAAATTTATTTCTCAGAACACCATTGATTGTTTGATAGCTTTTCTTCTTTATATTTTCCTATTTTCCTTCTTTTGCAATTTCTTTCTAACTGACAGAAATATGCTTTCTATAACGGATTTATGTCGAAGCAAACCAAGAGTGAAGATGAGCCACCAAATTAGAATTGACGTTTCTTTAGTAAATTTTTAAACGGTGTTTGATTACACCTTTCATTGCCAAAGAAAGTCGGTTAATATTGGGTTTTCTAAAATCAGAAATATTTTGTCATATATAGATATGGTTTCCATAACAAACTTATATCGAAGCTAACAGAGGACAAAGATAAGCGAACTATTCAGAAATTATGTTTCTTTAATAATTTTTTAAATGTTGCTTGATAATATCTATCATTACCAAAGAAAGTCGGTTAATAATGGGTTTTCTAGAATCAAGAATATTTTGTAGTAGACCAATATACTTTACATAAGATATTTATATCAAAGCTAACAGAGCAAAGATAAGCAACTGAATCAGAATTGATGTTTCTTGGGTAATTTTTCAAACACCAATTGATAATACTTTTCATTGCCAGACAAAGTCGGTTAATATGGGTTTTCTAAAATTAGGAATATTTCATAATACATAAATTAACACTTCTTTTTTTTTCAAAAGAAAATGCTTAGAAAATTTTTTTTTTCAATGAGAAAAGGAGTTTTTCATTACGTTAGTTTTATCCTTTACCAAATTCAGACCATGAAAATATATCTTCTAATTATGCCGGCTGTTGGAGAGAAACCCGCTGTAAAAATGCACAGCACCCATCAGATGTGAACATGTGTGAGTATTGATCTAAAGTGTTCCCCCACCCCTCTGATTGATATCAGAGAAGGGAAGGAAGGGGACCCACGTAATCAGGGAAGAAGGAAGGAAGGAAGGAAGGGGATCCACGCAATCACTAATAAATTAATGAAGCTGATATGGAATTAATCTAATTGAGCCTCCATGGATTCTTGATGTCATGGCTGCTTAAACGTTTCCAACAGGGACCAACAAGTTCAATTGTTGGTAGTTACAGCAAGCAATAAAACATTTAGTTTAGTGAGATGACTTCACCAATGCTTTGTCTTTATGGGCCTATTGACTCAAGGAGAAACATAACTAACTATTTTAGTTCAACTGATAGTACAAAATAATAAAAATGATAATAATTTTTTTGGTGCTGATCATAATCTGGGAAGCCATAATCCTGTTGAAATCCCAGATGATCAGAACCCCTAAAGGCTAAAATCCTGAAAACCACAATCCTAAAAGATCAAAATATCTTAAGGCTGAAATCCCAAAAGCCGAAAAAGGCTAAATAAAGGAGATAGATGCTCTAGTTATTTATAGAGATCTTTCTTTGCTTGATATTGTTTTGGAAGTTTTTGATTCTTCTTCATGTCTTTCTTTCTTACTGTATTACCAACAAAATAATGGATGTGTGGTCCCCAAAACACAATGGAAAACAATAGGGCTATGATTACATTTTTAAAAGAAATAAATATGCTTTTATATTTCACAAAAAAATCCTTTTTTTAAAACTGTAAAAAGAATGTTTTTTTCCTGAACTATAATTTTTGGATGTGGTTTTGGGGATTATAACCTTTAGAGATTCTGATCTTTCTGGATTTCATTACTAATGATCATCCGGGATCCAGGATCTTGTCTTTTGGGATAATTACCCAAGACTCAAATTTCAATTTGTAAGATAAGATTGATATTTACAAATAAACAGTCAAGATAGTGAATTCTTACCAAACTGAGATTTATTGTTGACTCAAATTAAGAACCTTTAGGTTTTAACAAAACATGCATGAACTAACTTATTCTAATCAGCTACAACTACTGATCCTGATCCTAACTTCCACTTTATGTAGATAAGGTTATATTGGAGTTAGTTAGTTTCCTCAACTTGACTTGACAGTCTTTTGGTAGTGTGCCATGTTACGGGTGATCAATTATGAAGAAGGGGTTATCAATGAATAAGTCACTTCTTTCACCTTTTGTTGGGCAGTAATCACTAAAAAGTCTGAATTTTAAAAAATTTTAAAAAGCGGTGACAAACTAGGGACCAATCTAACATTGCTAACTGCCCCACCCCTAAGTACCTATTTGACGGAGATTTTGGGGGGGAAAAAAAAGATAAGTTTTTTGTAGACATAAGTAAATGGTTAAATTTTTCTGATGCATTTGTACAACCTATATGTGTGATACATACATACATACAGAGCCAGCTAGACCAACTTGAAAACTGAAGAAACATATTTTGACAGTTTTAGTTAACAGTTTCTCATATATTATATATATACACAGTAGCTTTATGCTAAAATAGAGAATTTTTCTTACCAGATCTTTACTCGATATAATGGCCTGAATTATATGTTCAATTATGCATATCTGTCTAACATCTATTTAGGGTGCTAACTTATATCTCTCCAGTAACATTTGAGCTTAGTGCCATAACAGGATGCATACAGATCTAAGAGAGGAATTAAACTGATGTCTCAGACTCTGATATTACTTATATAATTTCCCCAGAGTTTCTGCTCCTTCATCAGCCACAACAAAAATAACAAACATATCACTGGCTTTCCTCTGTCAAGGATGTAAATGGATATACCAGCCATTTCGCTGTTTAGGCAGATGAGGTAATTACAGGAGAGTTCCCATGTCCTAATTCTGTGACTTCAACTATGGTATGCAGTGAGAAGACTATAATCAAGATAACTGGTAATTGCTGAGAGTGAAGGGAAAGTTAGTTTCATGCCTTCACCATATGTATGTGTGTAAAAACGACATAAGCAATCACAAAGAGAATTCAAAGTCATTTTACAAATTCCATTTTTGGAACTGATAATTGTTATATCTACTTGGACACACACACTCACAAAAGAAATAGCCTTCTTCTTTGATTTGAGAATAAGACTGGAATGATATTTTTTAGGAATGTACTTGAATATCCATTTTTTAAAGCATTTTTTCATTGTAATTAAAAACTGTCAACATATATTTCTCCAGTTTATACACCGCTTAGCGGAAAGGTAAGGGTAACACTACGATGAAGCAACAATCTTGTCAATTGCAGGTTTGATTCCTGCAGCAGCCCCATTTTCGTTGATTGTTTATTCTATTTATGCTGTCCAAGCCAAATGATATATTCACAACATAATAACAACAAATCTTTCCAAATTGAATTTTCAAAGTAACATAATGTATTTATAATATATATATATACATTCACATATAGATATATAACAGACACATAAGATATATATGTATATATACATACACATATAGATATATGACAGATACATAAGATATATATGTATATATACATACACATATAGATATATAACAGATATATAAGATATATATATATACATACACATATAGATATACGACAGATACATAAGACAACGTATTTATATTATGTTGGCCAGTTCTTAAAATCAATTTGAAAAGTCAGCATAAAAAATGCTACAATCCTGTTTATTAAACTTTCTTTCAGGCTATGACTTCTTCTACTTTGGAATTTGTCCTTTCCTTGTTTTCTCTTGTTGTCTCCACTAATACTGAACATCTCGTTCTCATCAGCATAATTTTATTGGATGACAAGTCATTGCCAATTTTTCCCTTTTTTTTTAGGAAGTTCACTTAAAATGTTCTATTTTTGTTTTCTTCTTAGAGAATAGAAATGTTTTTCTTTCCAATTATTTTTCTGCATTTTGATACTTTTTTAAAAACTATTTTGTTTGCAACTTGGAAATTTTTGAGAAAGCTTTTTGTTTTTGCATCACTCTGTCTATCTCTTGTTCTGCTTAATGGTAATTCCACCTGGGTAGATGCCAACAGGTGAGAAAAATGCTAATAGGTGAGAAAAACAAAAGAAGATGCTGTCACATTTTTCATTGAGTCTGATCTTTTTGTATGTCTTTTGTATGTATATTATTTTTACGTACATTTTAACCTTCATGCCTGTGACTACTATTAGGTAGTTGCACTTAATATGCTACCTTTTTTTTTCTTCATCAAAGAGAATAATGCTAAAAGTGATAGATTTACTAATGTAATTGCATTTCTTTCGCAGATTCAATATAAACAAAGATATAATACATTATTATCGAAGATTTTTGAGTCCATGCCAGCAGTGGTGTCTACCCACAGAATGTGACTAATTTTCGAGTAGGATATCAAATTAGGGGATAATGCTGCTCAAGCAGCTGATAATGTCAACAAAGCATTTTGAGTGAGCACGACCACAGTGCGAACTGTTCAGCTTTGGTTCATTATGTTTAGGTCTGGAAACATGGATACCAATAATAAACACCAAGTGAAGCCCAAACCTGTTCTTAATGATGAACAATTATCAACAACAGTAGCTAATGACCCACAAATAACGATTAGAGGGTGTTGCGAACAGGCAGCATGCTGTGAACTCTTCATATTAATCGGGTTGAACTGTTAGAAACTATCATTTGCCAACCACTCAAAATGAGTTTCTTCAGTTTTTAAGTGATTCTCTTGGGCTGGCTTGCTATGCATGTTTCTTCAATTTGAATAAGCCACAATGATGGAGCTAGAGGGATGAAAATTTAAACATTTTTCCCTTATTATACCAAGAAAATACTTTTTAAGCCCTTTCCCCCAATAATCTCTTAGTGGGCAGTTTAATTTACAATGTGAGCTTGACAAATTGGTCCCTTAGTTTATGTCTAACAGCAATCACGCTTTTTTTTTTTATAATTTGGACTTCAATTTTTAATTGATCACCACCCAACATGGCATATTGCCAAAAGAGGTTGATCATGCAATGGTTTCTATTGAGTGACTAAGCAAACTTGTTTTACCTTTCATTTATATCGATGATTTTCTGGATAGTAATAGGTACTTTTCATATTCTTTAAATTGAACAATTAAGACTTTTGCATATGTCTTTTAATTTTTTATGGAACAAAGGAATCGTTGGTTTTGAAAATCCTTCTCAAGTTATAAAGAAACAGAGTAAAACATTTACGGATGACAGGTTATGATATACATGCCCACAATGCATACTTCTTATAATAAAATATATATCTTTTAAAATCTTGTCACTACTGATACCTAGGACATACAGTGCAACAATATGAGCATGTCCTCTGCTTAGTACCAGAAGGCAAAAACTGAGTCTAGCACATTGCCATAGATATTAATATTGCTTTAAACGAAATCATACTATCGAGGCACTTGCGAGTTAGGGGCAATATGCAACACATCACAAAACACACATGTGTGTCATGTGGCAGTGAACATGTTAATTAAATATTGATTACTTTCAAGTATGTTTTGGGAGTTAATTTTGTCCTTGATACATTTTTTCAATTTGGCATATATACTGTGTTATGCAAAGGAATGCGGCAATAAAGTATATTTGTTCCTATCTACCGTCCTATGCCTGTCAATGTGCTTTTCTAATTATGAATACTTATCTACATATCCCCTTGTAAACATGCTTACTGTTGATAACCGGGAGTAGAAAGCTTTGCTATTTGTTCATTTATGTCAGTATCATAATAGATCCAGAGTTTTTGTCACAACATTTCATCTTGTACATTCTTTGGTTTTCCATTATTAGCATAATGCACTTTGATACAGAGGAAGTCGCTTATTGTGATCAATTCGGGACAGGATCTTTTAGATAAGAATAACAGGCTGATACCATTAAGCAAGAGATAAAAATTGGAACCATTCACATTCATTGTTAGAGAATTACATTGATTGTCATATTATTAAATTCATTGTAATAAACAACTTTACATTATGTAAAATATAGTAATAATAATAATAATAGAGAAATTATAATTATTTTGAATTTACAATAAGATACTTGGGACTAACTGATTTTGATAACAATAACGATTGGATAACATTGTCCTTGATAATAATAAATGGCTTCTTCTGTGCTAGCATTCCTTGCTATTCATATACCGGTCAAATCAAGAGGTTCTATTCCTAAAGTAGGTCAGTTCATTAGTTTGACAAGACTGAAAGGAAAGTAGCCTATTGGGTGGAGACTTCATTAGAACTCAATTGTTCATATAATCATAGGGAAGATATTGAGATATTGAAAATTGACTTACTTAAAAATTAGAAAAAGACCAGTAAAATGGATGAGAGTAATAGGCAGTTGAAAATCCACTTTTTTTAAAAAATCCCAAAAGGCTTACGAATACAAAACAAAACATTTGATTAACTAAAGAAAGTACACAACTTGAAAAAATTTCAGTCAAGACAATTTGGCTGCAATAAATTGTTCAACAAGTTATGGCAATTCTACAATAGAAAATATATTGGCAGATTATATAAAAAGGGGTTTATTTTGCAGCAAGTGCAGAGTTTATAAGATACTGCTTTAGGGGTTCCTAATCAAGTAGTTGAAACCAGAAGAAGGCTTCATGCAGCAAACTTTTCTTTTTTATACACACACACTCATATATGTATATATATATATATATATATATATATATATATATATATATATATATATATATATATATATATATGTATATATATATATATATATATATGTATACTCACAAACATATACACATAAGTTCTAATGTATTTAGAAAAAAGAAAATACACATATATGAATATATGCCCGAGCAGTACAACATAAGTGTGTGAGCATTTCATGCATTTGAAATGATATAGGTAAACTGATATACATGTTTATGTATTGTAAATATTTTCATAGCCTTATAACTATATGCATATCTGTAGATGTTTGCGTCAATATATATATATATATATATATATATAAATATATATGCACACACATTTCTCAAAAGGAGAGAAGATAAACATATGTGTATAAATAAATGTTTTTGTAGAAAATTAGATGCTAAAGTAAACAGTCTGTCGGAGGAGACAAAGAAAGTTGATCATAGAAGAAGGAAAGAAAAGGTAGAGATAAATGTCAACATTACAAAGTAATTTCTAATGCATTAATTGCTTGATCTAATTAGCCTCATTAGGGATTTCTTGAAGCTGTTTTGGGATATCTGTTTATCTTGGGGAAAATTTTGGAAACTTTAGCCCTATGAGAATATTGCTTTGTATGTAAACATGTACCGTATATGCTGGACTATACTATGAATGGTTTACAAGGGTGCTTAGGGGGACTACTGTTTACTGTAATTCATCCAAGTCCCATAACTGTCCCTACAGAGTTTTGGTAGACAGCCCTCAAGTTATAATACTAGCACATTGGATGTAGCATAATATTTGTATTGTTTCTTTGAAAAAAAAAAAAATTACCATCTTATATACCAGAATATATGGTACATTTAAGTACTTGTGATTGTTTATACAAGTACTTATATCTGTTACTTTTATATGAGAGTTCTCAAGTGTGCATAATTGTATTTTCTGTACCTGCATATCAGGATATATAATCATATATTTGTGTATATCAATGATGTTAATTGCACATATTTGTGAGTATTTGAATGATAGAGTGGGGTTTAATTGATTCTCCAACAAAGAGTGATAAGAGGAATTTGCATCATTACATGAGGAAGAAGAAAAAAAAGAAAAAAAAAATAAGTGGGGGGAATCATGTTATAAAAGCCAAAAATGGAAAAAAAAAAAAAAAATGAATGATGTTAAGGAAATTTTAAATTTATATATCCAAGTTTTGAGAGAGAGTCTTCCATCAGACATTTGTTTGAGAAAATCGGATGAGAGGAAGAATTCCCACTGAACAGAGCCAGTCTGGAACATAAGTGAACTAAGTAGCCACCTAGACAGCATCCAAAAGATCCTAATTCAGCTAGTTATCTCAAAAACCAGTCTGAAATTATAAATTGTACATTAGTCTACATCAATATGAATCTGTATTCATACAAATATTTGAATGTGTCTGTATCAAAACTTTCTTCAACAGTTATGGAAAACCTCGTCTGTATGAATAAACTACCAAATTATAATATCGTCATCTAATATCTCAATTAGCGTGGTTAACTCATTCCAAAATTTTTCACACCGATCAATATTTCACTGTTCAAGATCTTATTATAATTTAATGTGTTTGTTGTTTCAGCTTATACTTAGTTACGTTAATTTGTACAGCAATACCTCAACCATACTACGTCAAAACAGACTGATCAAAACTGTAGTATTCAAGGTATTGCTGTACTCTTATTCGGATAACTCCAAATCTTCCCTGTACTAACCCAATGAGTTAAACTGGGTATTACACAATGCCATCATTCTCAAATAAAACTGAAGATTTGTCTGTGCTGTGCAGCCATATTGTCTGCTAAGAATGCTGGCCATAACTGAAATTCTCTATCTGACCGTATTACTCCAATAAGCTGAGGCAAGCAGAGATGAATGGATTAGGTTAATACAGATTTTGGTAATCATATTTAAAGGAACAACATATTTATTTCTTATCACCAGCATGTGCTAGAAAAGCAGGGAGATATATAGAGAGACAATCGGATGGATTGTTGGATAGTCACATTCTATACATAGGGAGAAAGAGATATATCTATCAATCTATCTGATATATATATTTTGAACACATTTAAATATACATAGGTAGAAAATGAGAAAGAGAACAAGGAAAGGAAAGAAGAAAAGGAGAAGGTTATGAAGGTCCATGCAATCAATTGGACAGATATATATTAAAATTAATGTTTTTGAGGAAAATTTTCTTGAGGATTAAACTCAACATGAATGATCTCCAAGATTAGCTTGCAAATCAATGTACTTACATGGGTATAAATAAATTCACATGAATATAATGTATATAAGTAGATAGATAGATAGGAACAGGCTAAGATAGAAGTGGGGAAAATGAAAGGGATAAGTGTATAAACAGATATAAAGATCAAAATAAACTGTGGTGGATAGTAGATAGAAATCAACACGTATGATTCTTCAAAGACAGAATAAAAACTAGATAGGGACATAAACAAATATAAATGTACAAGATCTCTATGGAAAGTACAAAGATATATAAGTAGGTCAAGAAGAAATTGCACAAATATGTATCAATTTTCTAAAGAACCTTTATTGTCATCAATCTTCTTTCAGACTCCAGAATCATAAACAGAAATTCCATAAATATATTCAAAATAGTTCTATAAGCAAATAATAAGTTTACATCCTTACTTGTAGGTCAGAGTTTGATATGTACGTAAATACGAACATAATGACGTACATATATCTATCAATAGTTGCATCAAAATATGGTTAATTCATAAAGGCATATAAATCATCAAAGTATACAAAACATACATCTACATACATATAGATTTATATACATGAGTGCATTCCTGCATATAAGTAAGTAGTTACATCAATCAGTTTGTAACTTAATGATGAAAAAAAAAACATTTATTTTGCACAGAAAATACTTGTACTTTTTCTACATAATCTCTCTCCTTGACAATGCACTTAATTCAGTGATGAATATTAATTCCATAGATCAAACATTGCACAGATCAAAATTCAGCTAATAACTATGTGTTAGTCCACTGATTTATTGATGCGCCCTTGTACATAAATTGATATTTATATAGAAGTGTATAAATATTGTTTATAAAAATAAATATATGAACACACACACCTATATATATATATATATATATATATATATGTAGCATATACACATCTTTTCAAAGATTTGTCTCAAAATTTTGAATCACAAGAGAAACTCACATGTATACTTATATTGAGCAATCTAATACTAGAAACATGTCTTTTCATACAAACTTAGGTGACATGGTTGTTCAATATGCAAGACTCTAGTTAGAAGCTTAAGAGCATTTTGCCATTTATTTTTTTTCCATTTGATCAAATGTTTTTAATCTCATGACCTTCTCAGTAACTTCTTGTGTAACTGAGATCAAACAGAAGCAAGACTTTCAAAGAGGATTATTATTATCATCATTGTTTTTCTTGTTCTTTTGCTAATAACATTTTTTTCTGGGAGTTCACATTCAGCACAGTAAATCCAGCTCCTCTTCATGTCTCAAACTGCAGAGAGAGTGATAGCTTAATGCCTAAGGTACTCCTTGGTTTGGTTGTCTGAATCTTCATCTAACAGAATATTCCTTTGCAAGTTCTCTACACCAAGATTCAAACTGAATACTAAATACATGTATGCACGACCTGTTGAAAATTCTTCTGAAAGAAAATCTCCCTAAGGATAAGGGGTTATAGCAAAAATCATGTTAGATAAAGAGGTTGATAGAAGATCATTGAAGTTGAGCAACATTGAGCTAGTACCTAGGTGGGTGACCATCGGGGAATACTAAGTGCTGTAAGCTGAGCGAAACTATGACGGGCCTGGCAAGCCAGAAGGGGGTCTTACTATCAAATGCCGTTGTGTACCTGACCTCGCAACCCTCTGGGTCAGGGTATAAGTATCGAATGATGATACATACGTAGGAAAAAAGGCAAACATAGTGTTCAGGGCTTGTTTGACAGCAAGCTTTTTTTCTCTCACACTCCAGTATCCTGTGATTGTCTCTTTGCTTTGAGCCATTTTGGCTTACAAAAGGTTTCTTGAAGGAACAACTTACTTTTGGATAGTGAAGGAACCTGTATACTTTATAATCTATGATGCATAGATTGGCATCAGAAAGAGTGTCTGGCTATAAAACAGCTATTATTGATTAGAGAGTGTTGCTTTAAGTTCAATTCAGCATGTTTTATGACAATAAGAAACCAGGTTGTAAAATTAATACTCAGTACGAAGAAAGTTGAAAATTTGACCAGAAAATGTATTGTAAAATTATTTATTCAATTATAAATCTATATTTGGTGAGTTGGTCAAAGGAAAAGCATTAATAAAAAAACACTTTTCTAACGTCTATAACAGAATACTGAAAACTGTGCTTCAATTCAAATTTTATCTATTAGAAATGAGAAGATTACAAAAAACTATTAACAAAAAATACTTTTCTTACGTCTATAACAGAATACTGAAAACTGTGCTTCAATTCAAATTTCATCTATTAGAAATGAGAAGATTATAAAAAACAACCACTTCGAAAGTTGTCTTCCTTTTTTGAACCAATAGAAATTATATAAATATATAGTTTTAACCAATCAAATGTTACCTTTATGTATGCTTTAATGCTTCTTTCACCAATATGATATAATGCTGAATGATACCATTCTTAACCAATCAAATAATACTCTTATATATGACAATGTTCTATTACCCAATCAGAAGATATTCTTTCACTTCACATAACAAGAGAAGATTAGATTTCACTAAATGAAGAAATTTGATTAATTATCTTATTGTGCCCCCCTCTTTCCTTGAAGCCAAAGAACAAGTGTTGCATCCCATTCTTTTTCTATCTTATTTAATGTGATCATCATTGCATTTTACTGAGCCAAATCCACTAATTTCATTTCATTTCCCTAAGGCTCATCTATCAAATAGTTTGTTCGTCAGATATGATGCTTGATATAATTTTCAAATGCTAATTGCATTTTTTTTTTTCATCAAGAGTAATTTCTTTAGATTTCTTATTTCAATCTCAACTTCAATTTGTGGGTTCTCGGTTACAGCCAAACCACGGATCTTATGCGATCCCCAAAGTTAAGCAACATTGAGTCTGTCCAGTGTCTAGAGGGATGACCAACTGGGGAGTGAGTGTACCAGGTACAGTGAGCAGCTGGAGATCACATAAAGAGCTTTCTATGGCGATCCCGTTTACCTTGCCCAGAGAAGCCTGATCACTACATTATACTTAATAATGCAAACCAAAGCCCCATCCCCTCAGAGTGGCCTGGCCGCAAGCAACAAGGAATAAATGGGTGAATTTAGATTTTCTGATCATCTTCAAGTAACATCTACATCAGTAAAAGAGAGAATCTTTGAGTGTAGCGCTGCATGGCTGAAATATCTTTTATTTTGGCAAAAAAGACTATGACTAAACAGTGAGCTAAAATGACAGTAATTAGGGTCACATTTTATCTGGAAGTCACCTTACATGCTGAAATACATGGTAGTTATTTAATACCATGTCAGAATGTTCAATCCAAGCTTGTTTAGTATCCACCCCATCTCAATTTTTGTAGCTTATCATTAGTATGATATCCCTATATCCTAGTCTGCCCTCAGTTCCATATTGATTTTTTCTATCTCTTAAAAGTTATTCCTTGTGTTACTCTTTTCATGGATCTCTATGCAATTCTGAGTTGGTTTTCCGTTCATTTAGTAAGTTTCCATACGTCATTGCTGGGATTATGCACCCATTTTATTTATATTGATAGGTTTTATGTGAAATCAATCCCAATTTCCATCTCTCTCTAATACAAGAAACCGTTATAAAAGTCATGATGATACTGGCACTTTACTCCAGAGATATAAAAATAGATTAATTCAAAGAGTTTTCTTTGAGAACATCTGTCAATGTGATGGCTATGTAAATGTATAAAAGATTGGATGGTTCCAAACTTTCTCCAAACTAAAGTTTCTTCAAAGAGATCCAGAGAAAGAAGTGAATTCTTGCAGAGGGTTCCAAACAAGAAAACTTCATTCTACAGGCCAGTCATAAGAAATGCAAACTAATTTGTTAAATGCTCTGTGCAGGGTGATGGTATTGGAGGAGATGAAGGGTGTGGACGTCCTATCCCCCCCCCCAACCAAAAAGAAGGTAGACGAAAGTAATCTGTCTAATGCAAGTTTTGTTAATGGGGTCTGAAAAAGATTTTCTTGAATGGAAATCATAAAAGCAACAGTAAAAAAGAAAGAAAGGGGAGAGGAAATCAATTTACCAGAGTAGTGGTCATACAAACAACATGTGACAAGCATTTATGGGATGATAGCTCAGTGGTAACATCTCTGGATGGAGTCATAGTGTCAAGGGTTCAATCATTGAATTCATATTCGTTTTTTTTTTATATATATTCTATTTTATAGATTGAATATTCAATCAAGGGGAATAACTTCTGGTCCGAGTTACTCTCATTGTACTTTAGGATTATGTTTAAATGTTTTTTTCGAATTCACAAAATAATTCCAAATTCAAAAAACTGTATTCATTGAAGAGCTCCATTGGGTTTAGGAGCGATTCAAAGTGGTTCATGAATTTGAAAATTAATATCCAGAGTTCAAATCCATTCTTTTATCTAACCCAGAAATCAATGATTCAGTCAGTAGTGCTGGCTAGGTAAAGTTACAGTGGAAGAGAGAGAATTGCTGCGGATATTTGAAGTATTACTGAACGTGCCAAGAATCATTGTATAGAGAGAGACCAATAAGTAGCAAACATATTTTGAAAAGAATATCGTACACCATTCTTAGGCATATTGACGCAGTAGTTTGCCAATGCCTAATCAGATCAACAGAGTTAAATGTGTCTAACCTAGGAAATCAATTTTTCTGTCTTCAGTTATTATTGTTCATAAAGCTCACCTACTGAACTGTAGAGTCTGAGCTACTGTTGATTAACAATACTTCGTTCAGAACTGGGTATCTGAAAAAAGTTGAGCTATGAGTTGATAACTTATATTTTCTAGCTTGCTTCCACAAACCCTTTACGGCTGGAGTGTGTCAAGTATTGCATGAACACCTTTAATGAGATGCAAATTAGAACAATGTGCAGAGCTCATTCTTCATTCATTCTTTTATTTGTTAATACGAGGTCTATCTTGGGAAGAAAAAAACCCCCCAAAAACTAATCATTTTGGATAGCTCAGGAACCAGTAGTGTCGCATTGGTGTAATTTGGCTACAAATCAAAGGGACCTTACTATGCATGCATGAACAGACACACTCTCCCATGGGGTTACTACATCAGCAATGATGCCATCGGATGAGCTTGTGTGCCGTGTGATCGTTGCATTCACAATGACCGAGCCTGCCCATTCTTCACGATTCATGCATGGCTTTTTCGTTACATTGTATAACCAAGTTTTTCAGCCTAACTACAGTCCAGATTTAGATGGGATAAGAGTGTGAGGTCCCAAGGGATGAATATTGAAAGGGATTAAGGTGCTATCACCTTCAGTGGTCTCTTTTTATTTTTCATTCTTTCTTTGATATTAAATGGCCGGACAGATCTCATATTTATCCCCTTCTTGTTAGCAAACAGACTTTGGGCTTAAAATTTAATCATTTTCTTGACAAACTGATTAATTGCAAGGGAATTTACAAAGATAATTATTCACTGCCTGCTCTCTGGTACACTGAACAAGTAGCTGTAGAAAGAGCTGAACAAGAAACATGAGTGATGAGCATGAATTGTATATTAAGCAAGTGATTTTAATGAGCAATCATTGTGTCTTTGCCAAACTGAACAAGTAGTTATAGTAGGAGCTAATCAAAAGTAAAAAAGAATGAGCTGAAGTTAACCTTTCACACCTTTTGGCAACATTGTTAGCCAAACAGAAAGTTTGTCCTGCCACTGTTATCAACTCAGATGTCAGAACGACAGTGCATTTGAATTTTGCGGTTGTGCTGTCATGTCAATTTCAGCCATACATGAATAGCTACACAAGTTACAACTTTCAAAGTTACTAAGTGTACAAAATCTTGGCACCCTTGAGAAAGAATGAAGAGTGCTGAAGGTTAATGGTCTGAATTTATTGATTCGTTCTTTTGATGCTCTGATGGTTGAAGAGGTAAAAGTGCTGGATGTTAATTGACAAAAAATCTAATTGGGGTGTGAATATGAGTTTCAGAGAGAACTTGGTCTTCATTGTTTCTCATTACGTTTCAGTTTTGACGATTTGGTCTCGAAAGGGTTAAAAGCGATGAGGGATGTTGAGTGTGACTGAATTCAGTGTTGGGAATTGGTGAATTGATTAGAGTGCATGTCATTTCCTCCAAAAGAGGTTAAGAGAGCAGACAACAAGCCAAAATGGCAGGAAAAGGAAAAAAATTATTGGTTAGAAATGGTTCTGCTTTTAACTAACTGCATCCTGTGATTTGACTTTTTAATCCGATTGCTTTTAATTTTATTACACCTAATGTGACTGGTACATTACATCACAAGTGAATGTTAAAATCAATAGGTTTTTTGGGGAATTGGATTTCACAAATTTTCACTGATAAAAAATAAGTGGTAAAAGTTATCATCCATTTTAGATATCAAACATTTATTAGCTCAACCAAATAGAAGAAAAAAGTAATGAAAATAATCACTGAAAACTATGATGGCAGATTTACCAATTTAGAGATTCTGATTAAAGCAACAAGAGGTTTCGGATTTTTTTAAATTTTGGAATATTTGCCTCTGATGCAATAAATCTGAACACTTTTTCTTCTTCTTATCACTTTTACTCATAGGAGTATATGCAGCCATTTTTGACATTTACAGCAATGTCTTTGTATAGATGAGAGAATAAGCAAAAAATACAGTGATTAACGCTATGGATTTGATTGTGATGATAATATGTTTTAATTAGGACTTGTTTTATCTTTTGCTGTTTGTGATGTAAATATGGCATTACGTTTCCAAATTTTACTATAGGCAAAATGAGTTAAATGCCTAGGAAATCAACCTCTTCTCTTGTCATCGAATCATGCTACAGCGAGGTCAGGCGTGGAATTTTCCACTTCTGACATCATGTTGGCTCTTAAAAAGTTTCAGATTTTGGAACAGTTCAGTTTTAGAAGTGGAGTACTTGACCAGTAGATGTAATTCCAATATTAAGGGAAATAACCTCTGATTGAAGTTACTTACCTTTGAACTTAAGGTAATTGGAAAAAAAAAAAATTTCAATTCATATCACTAAAGAGCTCTATAATTTTTATGCTATTCATAGAAGAATTCCATTGTCAATTATAAGATATTTTTCAGACATAGTCAATTAAAAAATAATGCATATTATCCCAGAACAGAAAAAAGTAAAATTATGTTGCACAATATAATTTATACACATATCTAGATCAGTGATATATAGTGCTTTGTGCCATGGATGTATAAAAATGTAAGAATATTTTAATGTCCATGAAAAGCAACAGGCAGTGAAAGCCATATGTGTCCATACCAATAGAAGTACCAATTCTATAAATAGCTATTGTTTATTTAGCTATCTACACATGGATTAGACTCAACTAACTTCGGAAAGAAATGTCAGGGTTTGTAATACACACAGACAGAGAAATTGAAAAGATTGGTAAATGGTATTTCAATGAATATTTCTCTTTTTTTTTAAAGTATAAGTCATTGGAAGAACCGAGTTGAATAATTCAAACCAATATTGGGATTGTCGATAAAAACACTTCCTTCACTCGGACATGCATATCATTCAAGTCGCATAGACATTTTGAATATCTCGATGATTGTTTTATTCTATTTTCTCATATCTATCTCATTCCGTTCATCAACTTATGCTATTCCTATCTATTAGGAAACCACAACAGTCAACACAAGCCTTTTCAGTTTCCAAGTAGATCTGGATGGATGGCTGGCTGGCCATCTATGTTTTAGTTGTACATTCATATCAATGGTGCTAGAAGGCTGAAAATTTAAGCATTAGTTTGTTTTTTTGAAAATTCAAACTCTTTAGTGATGAGACAATAGAAGTAAGTTATTTATTGACAACCCTTTTTTCTAATTTTTCAATAGATCATCCCCAACATGGCATGGCGCCAAAAGATGTTGGTTATGGGATGGTTTCTATTGTGTGACTAACCAGACCTGCCTACTCTATTCTATTCTGTTCATATCATTATAGAAGAATTGGAATAGTTTTCGAAGCAAGTGTAGGAGTGTCTTGCAAATTCTCATTTCTAGCAATGTACCCAACCTTCTTCTTCTCGATTGCGGCAGAAACACAATGAATGTTTGCCAAAAATAGACGATGGAATTACCACTATTAAAGGTGCTCAGAGCTCGAGCTCCGATCAATGTGTGATTCCAATATAATTCTTCGTTTTGCAAAGCCAATTCTACAGACTGCTACTGCACACTTACTTACAGGCTGGTGCCGTGGATAAAATGATAAGAAATTGGCCATTCAAAATTTTACTAGTGTTCTTCTGGTCATCTATTTATATACCTACATAGCAATTTAATCATTATAAGTATTATTAACCTATGTTCATAAGTGGTAAAATCTGTTACTTTTAAAGTGCCTCTAAATTATATTAGGTGTGTGAAAAAGTTTCCAACTGAGTATTCAGTCTCTTGTTTCCAGAGAAGAGCACTAAAGAACTTCTTCATACATATGTATGAGATAAGATTTATATATATATATATATATATATATATATATATATATATACTGCAATATTTCGAACTGGTGTTTATATCCATTAGAATATCATACTAAAAATGTACCTTATTAGACCAACATATATACCATCTGCCTCTCAGAGTGTACATGAGTATGTTGCACCAGAGTGTGAGTGTATATGTGTATTTATATGAGCATATATTAACCGAATTCTATGTGGTTCAATACCTGAATTGATATAAATGAACATCATATATAAGTTCTTTTCAAGTTGATGTCAATGATATATGATCTACTTTGCATTTGTCTGTCTGCATCTATTTGTGTACAGATGCACATGACTGGCAATCGTCAAGGTTGAAAATGGGCATAAGAGCTTTTTATTGCTACTGCCTGGGCAGTAAGGTGGTTATGGGAGAGTAGTTTGCGTTTATGCTCATTAACCTACTCTCTTTCCAATCAACCATCATTGACAGCATAAAATGTACATATAGTCAATATATCTAGCAATTGGATAGAGTACAGGAAGTAGTAGATTCATGCCTTTTTGAAGGTCATCAGTGCAAAGTGAATCTATGGAGCTTTAGCTGAAATCTGAATTTGTTTTGCTAATTTCATTTTCTGTACCAATGACTATAACGCTTTCTTGTACCTCTGCAGACACATATGACAAATGGACGTGATATATATATATATATACATATATATATATATATATATATATATATATATATATATATATATATATATATATATATATATATATATATACATATATATATATATATATATATATATATATATACATATATATACCAGAATTTAAATCCCCTCAACTGGACAGTGGAAAGTAATGTCCAGAAACAGAATCATGCCAGCCTTCTGAAGGCATTTACAAAACCGGGTAAGGCTTACTAAAAATCATTATATCTTGAAACCATAAGTAAAAAGTTTAACTTTCCTTTTTTTCACAAAAACATATATACATATATATATATATATATATATATATATATATATATAGGTCACCCCAGCTTTTAAAAAGTTTGCTTTATGCCCATTTTTGCTTTAACAAAAAAATGGTGTTTTGCAATACCTACTAAAACACAAACTTGGATAACTAAGCCTAACTCACCATCATCACCATTTTTCAGGTCTGGGAATTCCTAAAATATTTTCTAGTATAAATCACTGTTAACGGCTTCTATACTTCAATCTCATTTTGGGTTATGGAAGGTTTTTATTGGAATTTTCTACTTTTGGATAGTGAGGGAAATCTGTACCTATTTTCTTAAAGGAATAATCGGATCAAATGTAGAATCCATACTCCAGAATGAATTCAAGTCAACACTGCGAATTTTCAGTTTACACCGTAATCAAAATTTGATTTAATTTAATCAGAACAAGGATAAATTCAGACCGCTTTTTTTTCTTATATCGTTAAAGAGGTCTGAATTCTGTATTTCATCCTTATTTTGATTAAATCAAACTCTGATTACAAGGTAATCGGGAAATTTGCGCTGTTGTCTCGAGTCAGTTTTAGGGTCCGAATTCTACTTTTGTTCAGAATAATCAAGCATAAACATTAATTTCTAAAAGCATACAGAAAATATCAAATGAATCTCAAGAATATTCACATTGTTGTCATCGATTATTAAATTGCCCAATTTTGTTTTATAAGGAAAGAAGGAAATTTTTGTAAAAATTTTTATAGATGGTAAATGTTCAACCTGGCCAAAATCGATGCCGAGGTTAGGATCATCACTTATGTCATTGAAGACAGGCGGAAAAAGGAAAGGCTACATTTATTGAAATTTCAAGGAAAAGATGTATATTTTTAGGTAAGTAAATTGTTTGTATTGATTTTCTGTCAGTTTAATGAAAGGTTGAAAAGCTGATGTACTTGCAATAGAAGCAAAAAAGGCAGGAAAATGCAACAAGAGAGAGAGAGAAAAAAACATGTTCGGAAAGATAATTTTGATTACAGCTTTTTCAGGATTGTCTTTATTCTTGGATGAAAAAAAAAACAAAAATCATTTGTTGATTCTTAATATAATTATCTTGTGATTTCATGAGGAAGGGAAAATTAACAAAGATTTTTAATTGTTCTTTGAAAAGAATTAAAATGATGAAAAATGTTTGTAAAACAAAACAAAAGACAAAAAAGAAATATACCACGTAAAATTTATCAGAAAGGTTTTCTCTCATGAGTGGGAAAAAAAAGAAACATTCTGTTTGGAAGACAATCATAGTTAACAGGGATTTTACACAGTCATGTTAGGAGAGATTTGAATAAATTATTTACCCTTCAATATCTGCTTATAATATTTATTTGTTCTAAGCCATTTTGTGCTTGTTCAAAGGCTGGATTGAAATGATAAATAAAATCAAGCATGAAGTATTAATAACTATGTGAGAACCAGAGACCATATATATGCATATGACTGAGATAAAATCAATGCAGTTCTGTTAATCATCCTTTGCACTTTTTACATACATCTATATATATAAATATATGCATACAAGTACTCAGGCTTGCCAAGTATAGCTTGTAATTTATAACTAAAAACTGTCTTTAAAAATGGCTAAATTTTATATATTTTATATGTTATATTAATACTTACTCATAAAACCCACTAATCAAATGAAATAACTATGTAAATAACTCCAGAAAAAATAATGATAAAATTACTTGTACTAAAGTTACCAGATCTAACTGGCTAAATTGGGAAAAGATCAGCAAGATCTAACCAAAAGTTGGCTAATCAGACAATCCTGCGTGTATTTATATGTCTGTATCAATAAAAGTACCTATTTTATTGATAGTAAGCCGAGTAATATATCACATCTATGTAGAATGGGTAAGAGAGAAAATATTTTGATAGCTTTTGAGTCAGGATCATCATAAAGACAAGATTTTATGACCAACCAATTTGGTGACTAGGAAAAACATTGTTGAGTCATTCAGTTGCTGTGGTTCAAATGTCACTTGTAACATGATCCTCAGTATCATGGATGCAATGTTTACTCAGAATTCAAGCTTTGGAAGGGGTCAGGCCTCAAAATCTCATTGAAAGATCAAGAGTTCAGTGGTGTATGCAATGTAAGAGGTCAGTGGTGTATGCAATGTGTAATCAGGCAATTTTTCAAAAATCAGAAATAATCAAATTTACTAAAAAGAAAAGAAAATATGATCTGCACTGGAAAGTAACTGGGAAATAAATAGATATATAAAAATACATACATGTATATATACATATATATATATATATATACATATATATGTATAAGAGATTTGAGCATATATGTGTGGAGCAACTCAAAAGTTCAGGGAATTGGATCAGTGTGCATGAATGGAATGAAGCACAAAATATTCCTACTTACTTCCTATCAATTCTTCCATGATAAACTCAATGACTCGTAAATTTCATGATGCCCTGGCTGTTAGAAAAGCAACATAAAGTAGTGGGTTTGAATACTGGTCAATGCAAGTACATTCTTACTTTGTTAAAACTTTGCCTTTAGAGCTCATTCAATTCAAATAAGTAGTATGTACAGGAATTTCTCATTGCTGAAAACCATTTACAAATTTCTGGGTAGTATGGCGCCTTGCAACAAAAGTTAGAATTGATTGATACTATCAAAACAGTAACGGAGAAGGACAGTCTATAGATTTTGACAGGGCTAGCCCTGGGGTTCCCTGCATCCTGATTGAGCTTTTTGTTGCTCATGAGAATTTATTCTGCCAAATGTTTCTCTTAGTTTCACCACAACAGAAAGTATTTAACTGTCTGATATCCTGAAAAATCTTAATTCACATCAGGGAATTCTCTCATGTTGACTGTCTTAATTATTTGATTTATTTGATTTTCCCATTTTGTCCTTCGTAGCTAGAAAGATCTCCAGTTCTATACACATGACGGGCGCCTTGAGCACCTGTCCATGCCTCCCACCCCGGTACCAAGGGACCAGAGGTTATGTAATCACCCATGTTTGTATATCTGCCTGTTAGTTTGCATGCACAATTTATTCAATTTTCAATGGAGTTTTGCGGAGGGGTGGGCCATGGTCAAGGGATAATTGATCACACATTGATTGGACATCTTTTGAGATGTAATAACACAGTATAGTTATTCAGTCAAAAAGAAATAATCGAATGTTAAAATGAAGCAAAGCTCTAAAGGAATGTCTCTGATGGAATAATTGTTTAAAGCTTTTGTCACGGCAGAGTTTTGGATCTGTAACAAGATCGTTATGTTCTTAGTGACAATGACATTGGTTGGGGTATGCGCTCTCTGAGCACTTTCTAGTTAGAGATTGATTTCCCCTTTTGGCAGGGCTAAGTGATCCTTAAGAACCCAGAGCCAAAATGGTTAATGATACGAAACATGCAACAGATATTTAGTTCAGGCAAGTATCCGTCTCTTAAGATCCACATTGAATTTCTTGTAGCATGAAGAGTAATGAAACAAATATCAATCCGACTCAGTACCTGATAGCATTGCAGTTTATATACATGATCTGGTGAAGTAAAACCATGGTGTTCTTACTGCATGGGAATACTTCCTGCCTTAGGTATCCCCACTTTGAGACAGGACACCAATTGTTTGGAGGCACTGCAGGTGGGAGACGTGTTCATTGCTGCTCCCACTTGTAGGGGGATGGGTGCACAGCTCCGCCGCAGTTATCACCCCCAACACTCAACCCCTACCGGTAAGGAGTTACAATGTAACGTAACTTCTGATGCAAATTGTCATGCAACAGTCAAGTCCAAAAGATGAAATCGATACTGCACTGTGTGATTGATAGGAGGGAGGGAGTGATGATGGTGATGGAGGCGGCAGGGGAGAGTAATGAAAGAGTGGAGAGGGGGGAAGAGAAGAGAGAAATATGAAGGAAGAGGTAGTTAGAAAGAGAGAGAAAGGAAAGAGCAGGAGGATGACGAAAAATAGAGCAAGAAGGAGATCAGGGATAGAGGAAGAATGAGGAGGGTGGAGAGAAAGAGAAAGGAAAGAGCATAAAAATAGAGCAGGAGTAGAAGGGAGAGGGGAGGAGGGAAGAGGATGGTGAGAAAATGAAAGAAAGGAGAATGAAGAAGGGGAAAGAGGAGGGTGAGAAAAAGAAGGAGAATGAAGAGGAGCAGGAAAGAATAGTGGAAGGAGAGGATGAGAGAAAGAGAAGAAGCAGGAGGAGGTGAGAGTAAAGAGAGAAAGAAAAGATGAAAAAATGAGAGGGAAGGAAAAGTGAGAATGGAAAGAAATAAGGATAAGAAGAGGAAAGAGAAACAGAAAGGAACAAAGAAGGAAAAGACCTGAAATAAAGAGAAATTAGGATAACAACAGGAAGAGGAGAAGAAAAAGAAAGAGAGAAAGAAAGCGTGTAAACAAGCATGAAAGTCTATCGATGCACGAGTTCTCTCTCTTGTAGTTTCAGTCATAAAACCTATGAGGAAAAGAGAATGAGGGATGATGGGAGTGTTTTGGTATGTCAATCAGTGCCGATCATCACCACAAGAGATGCTCGTGCATCTAAAAAGACAAGTAAGGGTTGACGATGAAACTGATAAAAGTGGGAGGGGATGAGGGAAGGAATATACAGAAGAGTGGGTCAGGGCCACGCAAAGAGCTAGATGTGAGAATGGTGCGGAGTGGGGAAGCGTAATAGGGGATAGCATTAGAGGAATAGAATACAGGTATGCCCCTCCACCCCCAATTTACAATTCACTTCAGGCCATCTCACTTTCACGAAAGACCTCAAGCTGTCATAGCTTTGAACTGTTTTTATGATCATCTGTACTCTATCTTGATTCATTTTGTGCAATCGTCAGCAAGATGTGTCCTAAGGTATCAGAAAAGCCTAAGAGAGCTCGTAAGGGTGTTATGCCCAGCATAAAACTGGCAGATATTTGGGAAGTTTTTTTGGGTCTGGGAACATTCAAGAAATGTTTCCCATATAAATTGATGGTAATTACTGCTTTGCTAATTAATGGACAGTATGAGAGGGGCGTTGGGTTCTGTTCTGATTTTTAGGTTGGGGTTTTGTTTTTTTGTTTTTTATTCTTTTCATTTTTAAAAAGTAAATATCTGCAAGTTATTTTGGAATAAGTTGACATAAACACAGAGTACAGATCTAAAAATTCAAGTTGACCAAAACAGCAATTTTCCTTTTCATTTTGATCTGTGAAAGATTTCAGCGGAGCACTCAACTTTTGGGCAGTGTGAGAAACCTATATATCAGGAATGAGCTTTTCTAGCTCACTAATATCTATGTGGGTCCTTTAGTGTAGAACATCATTCACTTTCATACTCACGAGTATATAATCAAGGAAAATATCATCTATTACCTCTTCTGACAAAGCAGATGAGACAGAGATACATCTCTCTGTCCATATAGAATAATGATGGTATAATGGTTAATAAGGAAATACTATTTAGCAAACAAGAGCGTCCTTTTTTGTGTAGCTTCAGTCAAATCAACCATGTATCATTACCTGTGTTCTCTAGAAGATGGCAAGAGGGAGGAGATAGAAGGTGGAAAAGGGAGGAGATAGAAGGTGGAAAAGGGAGGAGATAGAAGGTGGAAAAGAGAGGGGAAGGATGAGGAGAAGTGGAAAAATAGAGATGATGAGAGTTGAAGGGGAGACATTAGTTGGAAGTGGAGAGAGAGAGAGAGACGAAAAGGAAGAATCATGGTGGTGAGAAGAGGGAGAACTGGGAGGGGTGAGGAAGGGGAGGAACGAAGGAAGAGAGATACATAGGTGCAGCATGGTGTCGTGCTAACTTCCGATGATTGAAAAGTAGGTTATCGAAAAGCAGAAGCTCAGAGGGGGGGGGGGGAGTCAAGATCAGAATCAAAGGCAAAAGTAAAATTGAATCAATTGTGATAAATAGAAATGGAAAAAAGAAAGAAATGAACATGCTGCAAAAATAGATAATAGAAATTTAAAAAACAAAACAAAATAAGATCATTGACTGTCATGGATGACAATTTTCAACAGTGACCATGACACATGACCCAAAGCTTCTGATTGGTCGATTATAGGCACAGTGATCAGGGCTGCCAATTTGGCCATTTTATAGCTAAATTTGACAAATCTAGTATTCAAGATAAGTATTTGACCATGGTCATTTTGGTTTGGTCATACTTATCTTCTGTTTTATTTTGATTGAAAAAAAAAGAATTGAACAATTTGCCATGAATTGAAACAATTCCTAAAAATGCACATTACAATTTTTGGGGGGAAGTGGGAGTGGATTTGAAATCATTGAAGAGGTCTAGAATGTTTGGGGACCTCTACTTTAGGATCGAAAATGATTGAGGCGAGTTGACTTTGTTGCAGCAGTATTCTAAATAAATTCTCATTTTTGGTATGTCCTGCAGAATTGCAATGTTTTGTAAACAATTTTGGCATTTAGCCATTTTTAGCCAGAAACGTCTTCAACTATCTGGCAACCCTGTCAGTGATTCAGTGATTGAGTAACAACGGAAGGATGGAGGTGGAGTCGAAGAAAGAGGCATTTTTCTGCCGTTTGTGTCCTCATTAGGAAAAGATTTCGGATTGACAAGAGGGTTGAAAAATTCAAAACAACAATTTAGAAAAAAGAAAGAATGAAACAAAAATAAAATGACAATCACGTGAATGAAGCAATTGCAAAGAGATTATTTTTAAATAACAGGGATTTTAGGTGAAATTGCATTCCTATATATATTTTGTTAAAAAAGGAAGGGAAGGAATAGAATTGGAAAGAAAAGAGAGAGAGATAGAAAGGAAGAAGGGACCTTTGGTGTATGGGAAAGAAAATATAGGAAAGGAAGAGAGGATGAAGATGGAAGAGGGAAGTAAAAGAGAGAGGTTGAAAAGAATGAAAAAAATGAAAAAAAAGAATGAGGGATAAGAAAAAAAAGAGAAATATGAACAGAAGTGAGAGAGAGAGAGAGAGAGATGCAAAAAGGAGAAAGAGAGAAGCAAAAGAGAGAGGGCGCAACAAATAAAAAAGAGAAAGAGATGAAAAGGAAAGAGAGAGAGACGAGGCATGAAATAGAAAGAAAGAGAATGCACCTGACACAAACTAAAAGAGAGAAAAAGAAGAAAATAGAAGAAATGATCAAGGATAAAATCAAAATAAATGATGAAGGATAGAGAAAAAAGAAAGATTGAAAAATTTGATGAAGGAAAGATGGAAAAAGATAAGTGAATAACAATGAGAGAAAAAGAATGTGAAAGAGTTGGGAGGAATAAATCTGATAGATGAGAAAAATAGAAGACGAAAAATACGGTAAGAAAGAATATAGTTGAAAAAAAGGAAGGAAGGAAGAAAGAAAGAAGAAACTTAGGAAAAAAAGAAGGTAAGAAACAATATTGGTAAAAAAGAAATGCAGAACCTTGAAGAGAAAGAAGGTAAGAAAAAAATGTGGGTAGGGAAAGTGATAAGAAAGAGAGGGAGGACCTTAGAAAAAAAGCAGGTAAAAAAGAAAAAAGAAAGCTTTTTAAAAATATACGCACACACATTTACACTTGTATAGCAGATTAAGTGCATGTTCATGTCATATGATTTGATTAACAGACCTTGCAGTAAAAGTTCAGTACTGCCTCAAGGGGGAGAAAAGAATAAGTGAAAAACTCACAAAAAAAAAGAAATAAAAGGTTTACAAGTGATTTTGATTTTTAAAAAAAGAAAAATAATTCCTTGGTTTTACATTATCCTTTTTTCTTTCATTGCCATTGTGTTTTGTCAAATTCTCAGAGATTCAGTTTCAGAAATTTTTCCGATTCTGTTGAATAAAAGTCAACAAGTCTAAACAACAGGAACATATAGTATTTCCTGGAATAGCAGCTCCAAAATGAACAACGGAAGGAGGGGGAAGGACAATATTTGTCATCAGAAGATCACAAGAACTCAACACAAATCGATTGAAAAATGTAGGTCACAGAGGGCTTAGATGAAATATGACAATTTCTGACTGAATTTCCGAGATGAGGAATTATCATTCGTTGTTTTTAAGGCCAAAATGTTTCAGCTGCTGTATCCCCCGGCCTTCTTCAGGTGTCAGTCATCCACGTGATGCCACTTTTGCCCATTCTGCTCAAATGGAGAGAAGAAAAAAAAAAAAAGAAAAAAAAACGAGGTCACTGCTTATTTCTCTGATGTCCCCATTTTTCTCTCTGAATTCAATCAGGTGGATCAAGCCGAAGTGGTATTACGAGGACAAGAGGCATCTAAAGAAAGCTGGAGGGTACAGCAATCGAAACATTGTGAATATGGAAATCAAAATGAGGACAACAGTTTGAATAAATCAGTACATGATAAAATATAACAGTTGTTTAAGATCAAATACATTTTTATTCTGAATGAAAAAACCCAATTTTATCCACAAAGCATCTAGATTTGCTAGTATAAAATCTTGAAAGCATTTCAATTTTGTAAGAAAGGAAATCAAAGAAGCTTTTGCTATATAAAGACTATTTGGGGAATGAACTTCAAAGATTTGATCAAGAACCTCTGGATCTTCAACACTTGAATTCATGAACTACTTGAAAATCCCTCCAAATACGGTGGAACTCTTCAATGGATAGAATTGAAACTCCTTTATCAATTGGATGTAAAAAAAACTTGAAAGTTACCTAAAAGTGCAAGGAAGTAACTCTGAACAGAGGTTATTCCCCTAGATTCAAGATCTGAATTTTTTTAAAAAGTTGAACGTGCATGTTTCAACAAATGAGCTATGTATGTAGAGAAAAGAAGTTGCCTTCTCAAAACTCAAATAGCTAATCCGAAAATTCTTCTGTCAGACAAAAAATATAAAGTTTAAGAATTCTTAAATATCTAATCTAAGGGAAAAAAAAGAAGTTTGTTTAGCTTAGATTTCTATTCCCCATTCTGCCACGAGTCTGAATAACTTGAGCTGAGTGAACACGTGATTAGAAAATCATTTTCATGTCTACACGGTTCTTTTTGAATGGCAAGCATTGATTAGACTGACAGCTGATGGGATGGGCTCAAATGTACCACTTTTTTAACTGTCACGTCTGAATGCTGATTTCATATTTTTTCTGTCATTGATCAAAAGGAATTCTCTCCCCACTCTTTGTACGCCATCCCAAACTGATGTGAAGCCTTCGTAAAGGAACAGCGGCTCTGCTGTTTGGGATGAATTCTACGGTTTGGCTGATTCTGTAGCAGGAAGTGTATCAAGTAGGGACTTTCCTATGGTCATGCATAATCCAAATGAATTGTCCACTTCTGACAGGATAGTCGGACAAATTGGTAGGTTGTCTGAGTAGAAAGTCTTGGACTGAGCAGTGTGGTTTAGGACCAAAGATTTAGACTTTGGATGCCAGGAAGATGAGAGGAAGGAAATGTAAAGGGACAAGAAGAGAAAGAAAGAGATTCTCTCTCTCTCTTGGGTTTCTGCTCTTTTTTTTTTATCTGTCTTTCTCTTTCTGGCTCCTCTCTCTTTCTTTTTCTAACTCTTTTTTTCCCCCACTTCTGGCTAAATTTATTGATCTTTATGCTTCCTTCTCCTATCTTCTCTTCTCTATGTTAGATAGATATGAACAGACCAAGAGAGAGAGAGAGAGATAATGCAGTTTTATACAGAAAGAAAAGTGGATTAATCATTCAATAGAAACTGTCATGGGACCAGAAACATTTGGCAGCACACCATGTTAGGGGTGATTAACTAAGAATTTGGAAAAAAGGGTGATAAATGGATAAATTACTTCTCTCGCCTTTTTTGACTGAAAATGTTTGTATTAAAAAAAAAAAATGGAAAAACATAAACACTGCAAACACAAACTAAGGGATCAATCTAGCATAAACTTATGTTGTAAATTGAATCCCATACTAGAACCTATTTTGGTGGGAATTTCCCAAAACCGAAAAAGTTTCTTGTAGACATAATAAGAAGCCCTCTAGCTCCAACAGTACAGCCTATGTGTACAGTATTAGATAGATAGATAGCATGCCAGCAAGGAACACTTACGAACTGAATAAAACCATTTTGACTATGTTTACAGTTATGGGTGACGGTTTCTAATTCAGATAATTGTATCTTGACGAACTAGAAAACACTCAGAGAGTACACACCTCTTCCAACACCATTTTCACTTACTGAAAACTAAAAGTAGAGGTAACTGTGTAAGGATCTACTACGAAATATAATCACTTCTTTTGTAGCATATTGCTCACCCTTCCACAAAATTACATTGAAGTTCATTGAGAAATATTTGAAATATTGTGATGCGTAAAGACAGCTAGGATGTGAATGGATCCATCCCCAAATTTACCCACTTCTTCCAGAGCCTACTGCCACCCATCCACAAAATTTCATTCAAATTCATCGAGAACCTTCCGAGATATCGAACGGGCAGTCGGACAGAAAGACATTGGGCGATACGTATAACTCTCCAACTTGGTTGGTAGTAGTGAGGAGGAGAGATCTTTTTCAAATTTTACTGTTGTTAAATTATGAATGAAATGAAACTGTACGATCTCTGTGTGTAATGAAGGAGTAAAGCATAGAATGCACGTGTTACAATCCCAGACTGTAAGAGAGGCTTTTTGAAACAGTCACATGCCTATGAGAATTGATATAAACTTATTAGGGAAGTAGGATGGCTGTTGGAAATGGTGAACAGAACAGATGTTGGTGGCACTTTCAAGTGACGAGGAATTAACCTGTCAAGCGCACACATTCACAAAGGATGAGTTGAATCCATTGTCCTCCTTCTTTCAGCCAATATCTGGAATGACCATAGCATTGGCTTTTAACTTTATGTTTGATCTTCCATTGTCATTGCAATTCTATTTTCTTATCATCCAATCATATTCAGGCACAGATTTAGGAAGTCTTCCACGGGGACCAGACCGCTCCTGCTTAGGCCACGTACAACAGGAATTTTAAAAAGAATATGAACATGAAGAAATTCTATAAATAAAAAAAGTCAAATATACCCCAGTAATCATAAATTAACCTCAAGAGCAAAAATTGATTATTTTGTTTTTCATCTTGTCTTGGTAAGATATCTGTTTTATTCATTATAATTTTTTCTTATTGTTTCCACAGTAAATTTGTTTGATCTTTCTTTCTTTCTTTCTCTTTTTTTTTTACTTCACTCTTTTGTCAATCACAGAGCTAAAAGGCTGTGACTCGATTGTAAGTGAATAATTTTTTTTCATATATATACATACATATGTATATATATATATATATATATATATATATATATATATATATATATATATATATATATATATACATACATATGTATATATATATATATATATATACATACATATGTATATATATATATATATATATATATATATATATATATACATACATATGTATATATATATATATATATATATATACATACATATGTATATATATATATATATATATATATATATATATATATATACATACATATGTATATATATATATATATATATATATATATATATATACATACATATGTATATATATATATATATATATATATATATATATATATATGTTCATGAAAATATTTTTTCCCATCTGGATCCCAGCCTGCGCATATCCCAGCCTGCTCGAAATCCTGGATCTACCCTTGTGCAGGAATTTCCAATTTGGAACTTACAGAGATGATTATGAAGGGAAGAAGACTTTTGCATCTATAAATGTAAGTCAACAAATATACATAAATATCTGTGTGTCTCTCTCTATATGTATATGTATAGAGAGAGAGAGAGAGAGGGAGGGAAAGTGCATGTACTCATATATACATAAATGAACATATTCATACATAAAATTGCAAGTATACATCTATACATGAATCAGAAAACCTCTGCACTTATAAAAACGTATATTTTTTCTTTCTCTTATATATATATATATATATATATATATATATATACACACACACACACATGCACAGATACATACTTGAACATAAACATAAGTGTATATCTTCCAATAAGTTAATTGTTAATGAACAAATTCAAAAAAAAAAAGATTAAAAAATGATATAGATAATGAACCACTGAAATAAATTCAACATAAGTCATAGCCAGAGACATGTTCTGATAGCATATTCTCATGCACTGAATGTGAAGAAAAAGGAAGGAAAAAAAGAAAGAAAGAAGCATGACATGGTGAAAAAAAGGAAGAAACAAACAGGAAGAGAAAGATAGAAAGAAAAAAAAGGAACAAAAGAAAGAGGGTAGATATTTAGTAATTGCAAAATGATAAGTAACCTTGATTTTCCTTCTTGCTCAGCTGCAAGTGCCAAAGATTTACCGAAGAAGTTAAAAACTTTTTCATCAATTTTCATTGTTTATCTATATTGAATTTACAGCTCTGTCTAATCTTTCCTATTTCCTAATTAAATAAATGAGATTAAAAAGGTGTTTTCGTTATTGATGTGGGTTTCTATTTCAGAGCCAGTATAACCACCTGTAGTACTTGTTCCTTACTTAACATCTTCGAGAGAGAATTTCTTCTGACCATCAGAGAGTGATCTATTATAACCTCTATAACCCGTGATTTATATTTAACAAGATAGACATTTTCCTATCAACATTTAACTCAAACATATGTCCCACTTTTATCCCCAAGTCAGTTTACATATAAATGTAAATATATAAATGTCTCCCTTCCTCTCTCTCTATATATATATGGTTGTAGTAATATGACAATGTGGAAAGGAAAGATTGAGAAAAACATATTTTATCTCAAAATTTTAAAGAACATTATTCTGAGATGAAACTCACATTTCTCAATATTTGAAATTACTTATACCATTGTCAGATTATCCAAAACACATACACACATATTCATTTCTTAATATATAGCTGTCGGTTTGAAAGAAGCGAGTAGACCGTGGATAGACAAGATGAAATTTTGGGTTGAAAGCTGTTATTTGGGCCTTTGTATCCCCGACATCTGTTCACCTCAATGGTAAGAGCATTGCTACATAGAAGTAGCTATGCTATTGGAGGCAGGTTTGATTCCTGCAGCAGCTACATTTTCTTCAATTGTTTATATGTCTAGGGTGAGGGATACATTAACTGTGTAATGATGGGAGATCATTTCAAATAAGTTTCTACATAATATAACGCAATTTATAATTCATATATCAAGCATGTGCAAATATATACATACAGATATCCAAACTTATATTGACAAATATATATCTTTATGCATGAATATCAAAATCTCTGAACATATATAAATATATATTCCTTCAATTCACTCTATTTAATATCTTTATACATACATATGCAAATACTTATCTTTTTAGATATACATAACTATGTACATACATACATAATACGGACAGACAGATTAACATTAACATATCTTTCAATGTTATTGTTTATACAGAGATTCTGGAAAAAAAGAAACCTTATGATATTGACTTCTTCCTGAAACAAATGACCTACTTTTATCCAGAGTCAATCATTCGTAGATCGCTTTATGCTGCTCAAACAGTGCTGGTCTGTTTACTGAAGTTCATCTATAGAGAAACAAATGGATGCCTCTCAGGTGTCCAGAAATACAAACAGTGGTGTGTCAAAATTTGATTACTTATCTTTACTCTTGGAGTTATTTGTCTCTAAATGTATTTTGAGCTGTTATGGGAGATTCTTGTCTGTCTCCTTAACCTGATTGCCCATGACAGAAACATGATGGTTTTGACAAAACAATTGAGTTACCAAGGAGACAGCCCGTTCCTCTAATACCAAATACAAAGCCAGGGAAAAATATAAGATCCTGATATATATATATTTGTGAATATCTAACATGGGATCTTTACTAAAGCCATCAGTTCCAAGTTTATCACCAAAGTTGAGCAATGTTTCTTCCTATCAATTCCAAACGGGTGACTGACTGAGAATTCAACTTGACTTTTAAACAAACTCAAACTGTACACAACCACGTGTAAAAAAAACTAGTCTTAGCAAATTGTCAGTCCAGTGCCATGGATAAGATGACTCTTCTGATTATAGCGTTATTCATCCTGTTTCTTACACATATCTATGTATGTATTACATTTGTATGAAAATGAAACTGTTTCGAATATACAATGAATGCACTGGTCTGACAAGTAGCTAAGAAGAGTTATCTCAACTTGGGCAGCAAACAAGTTAAAGTATGGACAAATTTGTGTACAGCCTGAATAGATATCATATAATCAAGTCTTAGCTCTAAGAAACCTTTCCTATCACACCCACTTTTAAAATCCCAACACAGTTCCGAAGTTAAGAAATAAAAACAGCCATTGAAATATGCCAGAAGGTGATTAAAATTAATTAGGATAAAATGATCGTTATCTCTTGACAGGAATATCAACATGGATATGTGTATGTGTGAGAGATAGATGGAAGGCGAGTATTTTTCAAGCAGATTCACATAGAAATATCAGCAAACAAACAAATATGGGGACGGGGGGGGGTGTTATAAGAAACTCTGCATTGGAGATTTTTTTGATTTCCTGGTTAATCCCAGTGAAAAAATTCATGGATACACAAATTTACATATAATTTCAAATAGAGAGTTGATTCTCAGCCACCCTGTATATTTTCTCTACACAGAAGTGCATATGTAAAATGTATTTAGACGTAAGATGTCTTCCTAGCTTGAATATGTACAAATTGCACATGTGCTTTCAAAAAATAGATACATATATTTATCATTTACTGATATACACATGCAAAAAATATACATGGGAACTATCAAGTGTTTTTGTGCTTATATATTATATCCTCTTCCGTGCATATCTATGGACTCAGAAATACAAATATACAGAAAGATGTATATACGTAGACATATGCAAAACATTTATTTATATGATAGGGAGACAAACACAAACTTTCATGTATACATCAATAAACGTGTTGATTTATTTGGATCAGTATCTTCATTTTTGTTGCTTTTAAGACAACATTTTGACTGGTTGGATCTCCTTTCATCATCAAGCGAATGTCACTTCCCGGGACCTTTTAACCCTTTATTTCAGTCATTAGTGTATACTGTTGTAATCATTTATCAAAGTCTAAGCCCTTACCAAGAATTGAGTATTCTCACTTCATGCTGTTATGCGATGTGAATTATATTAACAGTAAAACTAATTAAATACTAATTTCAATTCCAAGAGGTATGGAATGGTGTAACAGTTACCAGTGCAGGAAAAGGAATCGGTAGGCCGAGTTCTATATTCAGCCAAGGTTTTTTACATTCATTTTGCATTAATGCCCATAGAAAAGGCATGAATCCACTTCTCTTCCCAGCTATGGGTGAAAGTAGAGCAGTTTGGAACACATAAGCTTTGTAAAGCAGTCCATCTAAGACCTACAGCACAACAGTCACCATAACTGGTCCCAAACCTAGGTAAAGGAGGAAGGATTGGGCATGGGGCAAGCAACTCCATCCTGTAAAATCTACTTGCTATTGAAACTGAAGCAGAGTTATTGAGGTCTTATGCTCCACAAGGAGTTTACAGGATTAAATGAAAAATTTTAAAAAAACAAGTTCAATTCCAGGGAAGAGTACTGTCAGGGGTAAACAGGTGATTAGCACAGTATAATTCAGGGTTCCACTTCAAAGTCTCCTGAAAGCTAATGGATTCAACATTATCCTGATGAAGTCGAGCAAACATTGAGGTGAAATGTTATGCTAAAAGCCAGAGAGCCAAGGATAAATTATCAGATCAAGATCAGTAGGAGTGTCCCTGGTGAGGGAGATCTCTGACAAGGACACAGTTAATCAAATGTTGAGTGTCGCCTCCTAATTTAGCAGAAGGTATGGCATGTTAAAATATGACTCAAGACAAGGCTGCATGAAATATGGTTAATTTTACCCGTACTTCTCTTAGTATTTATCCAACATTCATCTTTCAAATGTTTGTGAATATCTCAATAAAAATTATGTCTGATATAGTCAACATTTGATAAGTTCTTACCCTGGTGTAACAGTGAGTGCAATTCTTTTAAGCAATTGTTAGTATGTGGATATTATATAACTGCAGCACTATGCCAATGTTGGCTTAGTTCAATGAATATTGTCAAAATTTATTAATATGCATTATTGAGCAAAAAATTGATATGGCTATATTGAGTAATATAGAATTTAGTTGTACTTATTATTGGCCCATACTTTATCTACATATATGCAGGGAGCAATCTCATGGTTATATGTCCAAAATTATCATAACTGTTATAAGGACGCATAGTCAGTTGCAACAAAATATTGTAAAATGTAATGTGTACCTATATATATATATATATATATATATATATGTGTGTGTGTGTGTGTAAAATTTTTAATGAGTGTACAGATATTACACTCTGATCCTAGCAGAGGGCCAGACAGCAATGTACTGATCATAGTAGAGGGCCAGACAGCAACACTTTAATCCTAAGAAGTGTGCACAGATACTCTGATTCTAGGTAGTAGTGCTGATACATAATCCTGTCATTTTTGATGGGCACTCTATCAGTCGTTGTATATAATGAGAATAGTTCAACAAAGTCACAGCAACAACCACCAGCATTGAAATACACACAATGAAGATGAAGATAATACTGCAAAAAATGTACAGAATAGAGCTTTAGGAATATTCTAAAATTTTTTCAGAGCAGATATGGAAGATTTTTTTTTTTGTAAGAGTGTTTCTCTGAGTGAGTATGCTAAATGTTGTCTTATTTCATTGTATGTGTATATTTTGCTTAAGTTTACATGTGTAAGCTGAGCTAAGTGTTGGTGTGCATATGAAAATCTGTGTTTATTCTGTTGTCTCATATCTGGAGGAGGGGGACAGAAACGTGCGATATTGTGGTAAATGCGGTGAATTAGTGCAACACTTCCCACAGCTTATCTTGATATAAGGCACAATAAAACGAAAATGTATCAAATGAAGAGCTATTGTTTATCATTTTATGATTAACAGAAACAAATTGATCTTGCGATAAGTGTTGGAAAGAATGGGAAGAAAAAAGATGCCTTCTCGTACTTGTCTTAATGTTATTATGTGCCATGTATGGGAAAATGACTGTTTTAATTTGAAATTACTACTAAACAACCCAACACAATGTCAACAGCATTTCTGAGAATGAAGTAATAATTAAAGGAAGCTAGGGAGAAAAATCAAAAAAGGTTTCTGCTCTGTTACTCATTATATTCTAACTAATGATGTTGTATTCCACTATGGAAAGATTTCGTTGTTAATATTCATATAGCGTAGAAAATATGACATTTAAGCAATTTAAAAGTACATTCATCACATATTTTTCTATGATAAAATTGATAAATAACATACACGTAAAGCAATTACTTTAATGTTTAAGTTAAACATTAAATGAACATAATTTTCATGTAGTTATTGAACATTTTTACTTTGAATTTATTGTTTTCTAATGGAATTTTTTCTTTAACCGCACGAAACTATAGAAAAGTAAATATGTTTCGGCTGTGCATATGATATTGTACTTAAAAAGTGTAACTTTGATTTTTCTAGTTGAATATGTGACTTCTATTTCTATTACATTTATTAATATACGGGAATTGTGATTTACGAGTACCATTAGTACAAAAAAACATAATTATGGATTTTGCGTTGGAAATTTTGATTCTATGAAAACCGATGCCTACCGGGCAATTTTAATGCATTGCGGATTAAATTAATTTTGGAAAACATACTTGAAGGCAAGGAATATTTGATTGGGAATCTGAAACATGACAGCATTTATTGATATTTTCACATTCGTTCACCTCATCTTCTGTACATACAGTCCTATCCATTTATCCATTGAGTGAAATGACATGCAACCAGTGGCATCACCTGGGTTGGTGTCACCCAGTGCGGTTACTAATGGTGTCACCCCATGAATCTCCATCTGTACTAACATGTCCAGTAGCTATGAAAATCTTTTTAAAATTAAAAGCAAGTTTATATCTAAAAGAATTTGATTCATTTCAGCATCCTTCAAGCTGGCACCAAGCGAATTACAGGCCACATGACATTGAGAAGAAACCGTACAAACCAAATTGCAGTTACAGCTCTTTTTAACTTAATCAATCATAAAAGCAACACGTGAATATTTTTTTTTTTTCTTTTTTGCTTGTCAAAACTACATCCTAAAAAAAACATTGTATCTATTTTTAAACAGTAACTGAACTTAAAAAATAAGTCTAGAGGTAATTTAATAATGAGAGGCCATTTGAGAATGATTGGATAATGATTCTTCTACCTTCATATACATTGCTCTCCCGATCTTTTTCTTGAATGGTGCTTCTTAAAGCGAAATGTTTCAGCCTCCCTGGATAAATTAGTTTTACAAGAAATGGCTCTCCAGGCAGGATATTGGAAGCCAACACCAGAACCATTGACGATAGCATGTGCTACGTTAAGCCAAGATATAATGACTTGGAGAGACAAAGAAGCAGGTGCAGCAAACAATTTTTTTCTAGGTATTTGATATAAACTTTTGCTTGTAACTATCTTTATCTATCTATGATAGTCATGTTATATAACCAATCTGTTCATACCTAGAAGTATTAATAGTAGTAATATACTTCAGATATCAAATTTGTTAAGCTTTAAGACTTGGCCAAAACACAATATCAATTATCGTATTATTTTCTGATACACTTTTGTTTTCGTAAATATGTTTCAGTGTTTAACTCAGGAGAGAGAAAGCATGAAATTGCAGTAATGCCGCTACGAGGCACACCTGCTTGTAGGGAAGCACAAATGATCAAAACGAGGAGTGATAAAGGAATGCAGAAATCTGAATCAAAGGTTACTGTCTTTGATGAAGAGGATGTAAGACAAAATCTCAAACAAACTTACTGCTCCATTGCCTGCAGATTAAAGCATAGAAGACTGTGGTGCAATGAGGACATAAGAACATACAAAGAAGACAGTAAAGTGATAAGAAGGTAAAAGCATGAGAGAAATAAACCATCTTTTATGAATAAATAAACATTGAATGCAAAAAGTCTCATAGGTTGATTGATTCAAAGTTTCAGTTGAAAACAATGCACTAAATTTGAACCATTAATGAAATTTTAGCATAAGCATTCAGGAGGCACATTTTGTCAGCCTGATTTAATCCAAGATAATTAAATATTTTCTAAAAAGGTGGAAAGATAGACAAAATGATCTATCCACCTATCAATCAATCAATCAAGATACTTTTGAGCAATTAGTAATAAAAGCCAATGATATTTGAAGAAATATAGATGAGAAAGAGAACTTCCTATCAGGGGGAATGTTAAGTTCAGGGTAAATTTAGAAAAGGAAGCAAATGAACAGGAGGAATATATGAAATCGAGAAGAAAACAGGTCTGGTTAGTCACTCAATGAAAACAGTCTTTTGGCAGCATGTAGGAGGAGCTGAATTAAAAAATATCAAAAAAGGGATGATCAATAAATAAGTTACTTTGCTTATCTTATGTTGGGCAGTTATCCTTAAAAAAGTCTTAATTTTCAAAAACAAACAGTGGCTAGACATAAAGTTTGGTATGAATTTACAGCTAACTGAACTTCTCACTAGAAAATTATTCAGGGAGAAATTTCAAAAAACAAAAAAAAGTTTTTTCTCTTATACATAATAAGAAGTAAATGTTTGAATTTTCAGCCCACTAGCTCTATCGGTGTAGCCTGTACATGTGATATGTAAACATACCTAGCCAGCCAGCCAGCCAGCCAGCCAGCCAAACCGTTTTAAAAACTAAAGAAACCTATGTTAATAGTTCTGGTTGATGCACTGTATACTTAGTAAGAAGAAAAGACAACAGATGGAGTGAAAAGGTTATTGGATTGGTGCCCCTAGGAAGTAAACACAGTGAGAAAAGACCAAACACAAGATGGAGAGATGAAACATGGCAGAGATTAGTGCAATAGTGCAGTCATCATAGAATGAGTTAGGAAAGGCTTTTGTCCAGCAGGGGACTTATGACTGATGATGATTATTATTACTTGATATGAATCATCCATACAAGTTTGGCTCAAGGGGTAGAAGAATGATCTAAAAACAGATTGGTGTGAGATGTCAAAATACTTCTCCAAGTATAGTATATGATCTTCATTCATATTTTTTTAGATGACGCATTATCCATGATTATTAATTTTTGACTCATATTTCCTTTCATCATGACTTCAATTGCTTTTTATAGCAACTACTCAGACCATCAGTCTATAGCAGTGTGTAAACAGCAAAGATCGGAGAGAAAGACTCAGCCCAGGCGAGACTTGATCTTGCATCCCTTTACCTTGGGAAACTTGCCTCTGTACATGTTATATCAGAGTGTTTGATTTAATAGTGTTTTTATTCAGCTAAATTACTGGAGGTGTTGACTGCATACAAAGAATTCTCCCAGTATTTCTTTTTGGTAACCAAAACAAAATAATGAAATAATGATAAAAATTTCTTTTTCGATTTCCTTTCAACTTGAATCCGACTGTGACACATTCACCACAAAATGCCGAGAAGAAATCTCAACTTGCTGTTGGCCAAGAAAATTACAAAGAAGACCAGAAACTTGGAGTTCAAAAAATAGAAGGCTTCAAGACTTGAGGTAATTCAGTCTTCAAAGGTAGAGATACGTTTTTTCTTTGTTTTTATAATTGTGTAAGGAATCAAGAATTGCTGCTATCAAGTTGTGCTCAGATATCTTTTTGGTATAAAATCGTGGAGTACAAAGTAGACATAACTGCATCAAAGTCAATATTACTCAAAACAAAGCAATAAAATGTGCAACAAATAAAGAAAAAAGAGCAATGTTATAACTGAATCTCCATGGGGATAAGAAAATAAGAATCCCCAAGGGGAAACAGGACATAGATACGCATTAGATAGATCAATGACTCATATATTTTGTAATAAGTAACTTGATTTATAACAGAGTAAGCCATAGACAGAGGCATTTATGAATATTATATATTACATGATTTTAACAACAAAATGCCCTTCCAAAGAAATGAAAATTTAGTAGAGACGATTTAAGCAACATTCCTCCTCAAATATAACACTTCATTTCTTTATTGTGGTACACACAGCTTCATACATAACCATGGTACAAACAGTTTCATACATAACCATGGTACAAACAGTTTCATAAATAACCATGGTATACACAGCTTCATTTATAACCATGGTACGAACAGTTTCTAAAATAACCATGGTATACACAGCTTCATTTATAACCATGGTACAAACAGTTTCATAAATAACCATAGTATACACAGCTTCATATATAACCATGGTACAAACAGCTTCATACATAACCATGGTATATACAGCTTCATATACAACCATGTATTTATATCCATAGACACATAATGTGTATGTGTATATAATTATTGCATGTAGAATGGATTACTAGGCGTAGACAGCGTAAGAAAAAATAATTAAAGAAAATGGGGCTGCTGTAGTAATCAAAGCCAGCAGAAAGGTGCCGACTGTTTAGCTCAATGGTAAGAGCGACGCCACATCAAAGTGGCCACCTAATCAGTCACAGGTTTGATTCCTGCAGCAGCCCCACTATCTTTGATTATTTATTCTACTTATGCTATCTAGGCCAAATGATGCATTCTCTGCATAATAATAGGTAGTCATTTCAAATAAATTTTCAAATAACATGATGCATTCATAATTATTCTGTCTGATTATATGCCCATTTCTTAACACTATATACATATACATATATATATATATATATATATATATATATATATGTGTGTGCATGATGACTTTGCGCTATATATATATATACATATATATATATATATATATATATATATATATATACATATATATATACACATTCAAATATGTTTTCATATATATATATATATATATATATATATATATGCACATATGTACTTATGTATGTGAGAAATACATTTTATGCATATAACATTGGATATAGCAATCAATATTGCCGAATCAAGAATTTATTTGTTTCTCAATAGAAACCTCTTCATAATGAATATAAACCTTCCTTAAATCCCTTTAAATGCCAGAACCACACACATCACTCACCTTCTAAGCCGACTTAGGTCTTTCCCTCTTTTTACTCCTTGTAAATCTCCATGTAGTTCGATAGAATACAGGGGAAAGAATAAACAAGCCAAACCAGGAACCAAGCATTACACAAAAGGATTATGGATATATATATATATGTGTATTTACATAAAGGAAAATCATATATGTATATATATATATATATATATATATATATATAATTATCTATGTATATATATATATATATATATGTAAAAAATCATACATACATATAATCATACATATATATATATATATATATATATATATATAAAAAATCATACATACATATAATCATACATATATATATATATATATATATATATAAAAAATCATACATACATATAATCATACATATATATATATATATATATATATAAAAAATCATACATATATATATATATATATATATATATATATATATATATATATAATCATATATATATATATATATATATATGTATAATCATATATATATATATATATATATGTATAATCATATATATATATATATATATATATATATATATATATATATATACATAAAACTAGGGAAAATCTTCATTGAAGAAAAGGATACGGAGGATGTTTGGTTACAGATTAAATGCTTCAACTTAAGTAGTCAAAGTTAGACTTCAGGTAGAGAAATGTCGTGACATTTCCTAAGGTGTTAGAGGGATAGTAGAAGATGATGAGCCATATAAACTGGTGGTAGCGCTGCTTTAGATTCAAGGAATTATTTTTAGTCCAATATCCTGATCTTTATGTTCCAATTCTAAGGTTTCAACCCGTGTACTCTTAGGATCTTTGACATTTTTCACTGGACATATCACCGGCAAAGATGATATTTTGCTGACTTTTGAAGATCAAGGAAAGAGCAAGAACTAAAATATACAAATCCAAGTCCCAGTTTTGATTTCTCTTGAAGTGTATGTATTTTTACAATATATTGTCATTGAATTGAATAGTTGTAACTCAAAAAAAAGGTGAGACAGAAATACCTGACACTTTTTTAAATGTCGATTCTCTTGTCAGAGATGAGTTCATTGGCGCTGGCTGTTTGACCAGTATGGATTGTTTGTTGGGTTGGTACAACAGGACTTATACATTAAAAATTATCATCAAAGCAGTGTAATTGCTTCACTTGAAGAAGACAGTGTTACTGTGGTCAATCACTATTTGCTATTGTAAAACATTCTGCTGTGCCAACCAATGATCTGTACTGTCTGAACTTTAAGATCATCAAAAAGCCATCATGAACTCAATTGTAAGGGAAACAATATTTCAAAAAGTGTAATGGTCTCCATGCCTCTCTCTTTCTGGAGTTAAGACGATATATATCATAAATTTCAAGAGTTGTAGGTTGACCACCAGAAACAAGACCTATTCGCTTATGCCAATCTAACATTTCCCAAAATTCATCATAAATCCCTGCCCTACCGAAATAATGGTTAATGTGTATGATATCTAGTCCAAGGGGAACTAAGAACTATGCAAAGCTGGTATTCAAAGTTGCTTCAAGTCTCCTGAAGAGTGTGAGCATAAAATTCTTAAATGCAGAACAGATTTATACAGGGTTGTCATAACTTATGTATTTTCCTAGACACAACCTCCATTTAGGCTTCAAAATTACAGTCACACTCCAAATAGTTACTCTGAATTGGTGAAATTGCTTAATTTATTTATTTATTCTTTGTAAAAAAAAAAGTTTGATTTCACATTGATTACATTTTATCCTTGTTTCAATCAAATACACTTTTGATCAAATTAAAACCACATATTTATCTTTTTTGTGAAAAAAGTTTGATTTCACTTTGATCACATAAACTTTTGATTATAAAAATGATTTTTTTTATATCCTTATTTTGATCAAATAAACTTTTGATCAAATCAAAACTATGTGCTTATTTATTTTTTGAAAAAAAATTAAAACTTCACCAATTAAGCAATTTTGCCATTACATATACATTTATTAACTTTATGGAAACATACAAAATTAACTATCATGGTTACATAGTGACAAAGAGTGTGTTGAGAAGCATGTTTTCGGGAACGTACTCTTTTCTTAATGTTCAGATATGGTAACCCTAGATTTGTAGGTCATATGTAAAAAGATAGGAGAGAGTTAGCACAGATGTAATAATGCTCAAGAACATGTAAAAAGATGCTGAAGGCATGAAACACGCCTCTGATGGAAGACACGTTCTAGTTGCACTTATAACTATTAACACGGTGATGGCGGTGGGGGGTGGGGGGTAACAAAAACAAAATAGAGAAAAACTTGTAGATTTTTGTTTTGGAGGAAAATCTTTTCAAAAAGCCATAATGAGTGTCACGCGTTTTTCCCAGCATTGTGGTATTGTCTGTAAACAGCGTGAAATCAAGTCAAACACATGAGAGAGAGGGAGAGAGGGGGGGGGAGATTGAAAAATGAGATGAGGAAAAAAAGGAAGAGAAAGAAATTACAATAGGAATAAGAAAGACAAAAAGAAGAGAAGAAAAGATGAGAAAAAGAAGGGTAGAGGCTTAGAAAAGGAGAGAAACTAGCAGAAGTAGAATGAAAAATAAAAGGAAGAAAGACAATGCAAGGACAGAGAAAGAAAGATCAAGGGGCAAAGAGAATGAAAGAGAGGTTAAGAAGTAAAAGGAGTAGAGAAGAAGAGGCAATGGCGCTCTTGAGAGAGAGAGGAAGAGGTAACAATGAAAGAAAAAATGAAGAAGAGGTCAAAGAAAAAGGGGGGGAATAAGAGAAAAAGAAAGAAAGTAAAAGGAAATAAAAGGGGCAAAGCTTCAGAAGAATGGAGAATGATTTTTAGAAAAAAAGAAGGGAAAGAGTCACAGAAAAAAAAAAGAAGGCAAGTAACATTTATTCACGAAAGGAAAAAGCACAAGAAGATAAACAGTAATGAAAAAAAAGGATAATTGGTTTGAAGAAGAAGAAGAAAGATCATTCAATGGATAGGAATAAAGGGGGAAAAGGGAAAAATGAAAGTAAGGGAATGAGGAGGGCGGGGATGAGGAGAGAGAGAGAGCAGAAATCTGAGAGGGGGGGCTAGAGGAGATATGGGTTCAATAAATTCAATAAATCTTCTAACAGCAACATTCAAATGGAACATAGTAATTGCCATAAAGAAACTTTATCTTTTTACTGTCCATTCAACTGGTGGAGCATTTGGTGGAAAAAAATGGCTATGGCAACGGCTAGAGGCTTGAGGAGTGGAGCGGTGAGTGTTTCAAGAAGGTGGGAAGAAGGGGAAGAAGAGCGATATTTATTGGAATGATTGACAGAATTAATGGCTGTAGAAGTGAATGTTCATTTTCCCTCAACCAAGCATCAATTGTTCTCTATATAGAGGCCCCACTCCACTTTCCTCTACGCAGCACCCCCACCCCCGTCCGCCCACTCGTGCCAAAATCAAATCTTGGACGGATGATGATCCCCACTTTAGGGACATACAACTCTTTCTTTCTCCTACCCTTCTTTGGAGCTGTCAGACTCCCTTAAGTACCCCGAATCTATTCCCAACCCAAAGTGAAAAAAAATTAGAATCATATTGGAAAACCAATCAAGCGAAAGAGAACTTGTACAACATAGGAAAAAGAAATGTTGAAAATTTAAAAAAAAAGGGGGGGGATTCTGATTTGATTTGTTCACTTTAATCAGTAAAGGCTTTTTTTTTTAACCCCCCACCCCAACCTTACTACTGTCTCTTTTATTTATGTTTTCAGATGTTCTGTGAATCAGTTTGGCTATATTCTGTGGTGATGATGGTGGTATGATGAGCATCATCATTACTATATGTACTCATTGAGTTTCAACACCAGTAGTAACTGGAGACTTTCACTAGAGTTCAAGTGACAGCAAGTCTCAATATGCCAGCATTTTCCTCTTCTAGCTTGTTTCAGTAATGCTGTCATCAAGACGTTCTTTTTGAAATTCCAATACTTCCAATCTCTTTTTCTTATCGATATTACACAATGTTGCTTGTTTACATGTAAGATCATTATGCCTTTTGATTATTATTCATTCTCCTCATATCATTGACTTAACAAAAGATCTTTTGCTGCAGACAAAGAGAGGAAATTCTCACTTACCAGAAAGTTTCATTAAGATCAACATGGCAGCACTTACCTGGAAGAAGGAAGAAAAAAGATATTATCATTAATAATGATGATGAAATCAATTTAAGACAGGTTATATAATAAGATCATTTCACAACTTTAAACTCTAAAGATGTAAGAAATTTTTTGAAATCTCTATAATTTCAATCAATTAATTAAAGTAAGATTTTCAAAAGATTTTGTATAACACAGAATCAGATATAATATAATCTGTAAATTTTTTCTTGTGGAGATCATCAGTTGTTTACCAAGTAACTGTTTCATAGGTATATATATCATATATGATTATTAACAAGGATACTTGGCATTGCCAAGGAAAAAACCCTGAACTGACCTTTATAGGTCACCAAAGGTCAATGCCATCTATCCTATATTCATCCTGGCATCAAATTATCCTTAAACGTAATGTTGTAGCCTGTGGGGTGCAGCCGTCCCCCCCCGGAGTTTTGAAAATACCCAAAAGACACTAAATTGACCTTTATAGGTCTCTAATCCTATAATCATCCTGAGGTCACCTTATGTCTATTCTCTAATATGCAGACTGTAGGGTGCATCGTTTCTCTTAGATTTGAAGCTAACCTGACCCTAAATTGACATGAGTCGGCACCACCAATCCTATGTTAATCCTGGGTTAAAATTACACAAATTGTACATACATTTTCATTTTGTAGGGTGTTAGGAGTCTATAAAATAAAGTAACAAACAAGCAAAGTGTGTGTATACACATTCACTCACACACACGAAACTACCCTATTTGAATGTCCAATAACAGCTACTAAAAGATTACTATCCCAAGCAATGACTAGATTCTTCTATCCCAAACTGGATGAATCAGTAAATTTCTATCTAGAAAATCTAGAACAATATCAGCAAAACTTCTCATACAACGATATTCATAAAAATACTTACCAGTGAACCATTATTAATTTTATTTCTTTCATTTCGAATCTTGTTACTTTTTATCACAACTTACCCAGACCTTCAGTCTATGGCAGTGAGTAAACAGAGTGGATTGAAAACAGACTGTTGGTCTGAGTAAGTTGTGATCAAAATTAATAGAAACACAGATGAAAAAGATACTAATCAAAAAATTAATAACGGTAGACAGTGCATTTATTATTATTTTAGTCTATGTATACCTTCAAATATGGCTAATCCCTCCCCCAGGGAGTTGTATGGCTCCCATTGAGAATGGCTGATGTAGAGCATTATCATTTTATCAAAGAGAATGTCTTCTGAGAAGAGCTGAAACCAGGGATAGGTTTATGGAGGGTTAGAGATGGACAGTAGTTGGGAAAACGTTTCGGATTCTTCATCCAATTATCTATCTTTTTACTTATGCAATGATTTCAGGGATTTTTTTTTGTGTTTTTTTTTTTTTTAAATTTCTTTTCTATCAGCAATAATGATTAAGGAGGAAAACAAATGAACAAATAAAAAATCCCGGAGTAAAATCAATGCACGGATCACTGGATCATCACAACAGGATGCTGGATAAAAACACAAGATGAGACACAGAAAACGTTTTCAGAGAAGCGAGGTAATAAAAAGAAAAAAATTACTCAGAAGAAAAATGGCATCACCCTTTTCACAGAGAAATACATCATCTTTTTTTATAAACATTCTTTTTTTACTATATATATATATATATATATATATATATTCGAAGATTCCTGTTTCTTCCGCAGAAAGAACTCAATAAGCAAATCTTTATGGATGTAATCAACTGGTTGCCTTGCGGAGTCACTGCATGAACTGACGCTATTGAATTTGTCAATGAAGTTTCTAAATCTAATTACTGATGGATTTTTTTAAAGTAAAATATAATCAATGAATGCAATTATTTTGTTAATGGGAAGATCAAAGAGAATAGCATTGTGTGTAAACGTTTGAAGTCTTTCTGATTTTGCAAGGATGTTCATTATAATTCATTGCATAATGTACATATGTGTCTCATATATTTCACATTTCAATTTATTACTTCATCCTGATTGCCTTATTCATCCTTCGTGGGCAAAGATGACCATGGCTTCATCTGAGGTAATGACTGTAGTGAAAGAGAGTTGTGCATAGTCAACCTCATTCTCTCATAAGTCTGCCTGGATCAAATGGTAAGACGTGTCGGAAAGACTGGGATGCGTTGGATGATTAGAATTTTCGAGAAGCAGTTGTATTGCAAACAGAAATAAATTTTCATTGTTTGTCATAAACCAGCAGATAAGGAGAAAGTGAAGAATATAAAGAAAAGTACTGGAATTTTGAAGAGACTTGGTATTATTTGGTTTTGAGCAATGCCTAACAAAGAATTTTGATGTGAACAAATATAATAATAGACATTGATTATAACCACAATCTTTAATATGCCTTAGAGCTCAAGATATGCATTTCTGCTGCAGTTTGACATTTTTAGGCTTTCTCACTATCCATACGAATCTTCCCTGGAGAAATAGTGTGAAGCAATCTTTTGATACTTTGATCATCAGGTGAGCTGAAAACTGTGCTTTGCCTTTGAGTTTGTATTCATGCATGGATGACAGTGCTGGATTAAGGCCTGGCATAAGGGTCTGCAGCCCCAGGGCCTCTGCAAACTGGATGGTCTACAGAGACTGGGTGAAAAGTTGTTTCATTTGTGAATGCTGAATAGAAGGAAATTCATAAATACTCTATATTATCTATTTAAAAAACGGTCGAGATATTGTATGTATTTGAAGTAAACATACTACAGCAAAAGAAAAACTATTCTCTACACATATATATTGTATGACGGTTTGTGATTTCCGAGAACGACTAAAACAGACTTGCTCTCATGGTAATTGGAAACGATGTGCTCAAGAACTTACAATTTATCGATTTTTTGGAGAAATTTGCTTCAAAGAAATTACACTAAGCAAATGTTTGAATTTTAATTATTGTCAGCCTTGTTGAAATGAATTTATTATTCTTCAACTTTTTTTTCCTTTTGAAAATATTACTGGGGGCCTCATAGTACCTGTAACCCAGGGGCCTACAAAGTCTTAATCTAGCACTGATGGATGGGTATGCCTGAAGGTATCGGAGCTTTAAGGTACTTGCATTTCAAGACAAAATTATCTCTACATGACTCAGGTTGTCAATAGTGGATTTAAAATCATAAACCTAGCTTAGAAGTGCAGTAAATTACAATTAAGTCTTCTTCTGCATTGGTAGACAATGGAACGGCACTAAAGTGATCTCTCCTGTACACAAACCAGGATGAAGCATATGGAGATCTTAGGGTACCAAGAATTCTCTTCTTGGTCTCACTGATGGAATCCAAAGGAGAGCAGAGCAATACATATGGCACCAGTTTGGCTGCAGGAGCTGCCTGAGGGAAGTCAAAGTTGGCATTCAACATCCCTTATGGGGTCTCTGCTCTCTGGTTTGGAATTCTGTTTCCAAGACAGGTAGCCAATGATGGCAAGAAAACCCAGACTGCTCTGCTATTTACCCATAGCTGGAAGGGGAAGAGATGGATTCATGCCTTTCCCCAAGGGTATGAGTGCAAAATGAATGCAAACTGTCTCACTTATGTTCAAATTCAGTTCTCTGATTCCATTCTTTCGTACTTCCAACTGTTAGGCCACTTGCACCTCAATCAGGCAATGAGTATTTCTACTTATCGCAGATTTCCCCACAATGTATATGTTCATAATGAGGCTTGATACTTGAACAGTTTGGTAGATGAAGTAACAAGGTTCAGTTCTATGATAATAGAGAGCATAGCAACTGAGAAGTTAAAGTTTATGCAAATGAAGTAGTCGGCCATGTAAATGATCAACCCCATAAGGAGATGGTCCAGGGGGCAATTGCTGAGAGTCATTTATCTGGGGGTCAGTTATCCTGGGGGCTATTGTTCCAGGGGGGCAGTTTTTCTTGATATCAACAGGTTTATGACATGAGCCACATCTCATTGTTGTACACCATCAAAAACCTTCATCAGTTGTTATCATGTGATATAATTTGCGCAATGCAATTCCCAAGGAAGAGAGAAAACAGGAGACAAATGTAGGAAGCAAATGTTTTATTATTCATAAGTGGAAAAGAGACAAGCATTCATGATGTTTAGATATTAATGAGGTGAAGTGAGAAGTATCATTGCGACTCATTAATTTATAATCATTGAACTTCTTTGTAGTCTTCATGTAGTGACTTTTTTGTGTTTTTTCATTAGTAGTATAAGCATGCCTATGTGTGCAGCCACATAGCGTTATGTACACACACACATATATATATACATATGTATATATATACACACACATACACATATGTATATATATATATATATATATATATATAGCCTTTTTTCTGTCTTCACAGACAATGGAACATCCCCTCCAGGGTGGATTCCTAGGCAAAGCCTATGCTGAATCCACCTTCCGGCCTTGCTGATGTAGTCCAGAAAAAGTAGAGAGCGATACTTCTGGCATCAGTTTGGCTGCTAGAGCTGCCAGGTGAATGTCAAATTGGGTGTCAGACGACCTTAAAGGGACTCCACTCCCGGGTATAGAATCAGTGTTGTCCTTCTCCTACACTGGTTGCCTTCCACAGGCAAGAGAGCCCAATCTGTCCTACAATTTTGCTTGTCGTGGGGAGTAAGGGGTGGATCCATGCCTTTCCCAAGGGCATTAGTGCACAAGCGAACATAAACAGCCTGACCTGAGTTTGAATTTGGGTTGTAAATTCCATTATCTTTGATGTTACTACCATGTCAATTACACTAAAGTAGATCAATAGTTTAATAGATCCATAGTCTGACATAGAAATTAACTGAATTTTGATCAGAAATTTCTGATTGCATAATGTTGGATGTATGTGATCTATGGGGAAGCATTGTAAGTAAATTGCTAAGAAAGAAAATTATGTTGAAACAAATATTTATCATGTAAAATAAATTTTTTCTTCATCATTAGGCTATATATATGTATATAAAATATCTTTGTATGCTTGTACATCCATTTATATATATATATATATATATATATATATATATATACTTGTGTGTATCGACAAAGAAACTGATTCTAAGGATGATGTGAGCTAACATCAAAATACCGACAAAATTAACTCTGCTTGGTGTTTTTTTAAAAATCAAACTACCATACCACCTGTCAAAAGTGATAGGATTATTCATATACAGATCTGCACCCCTACTTCAGATCAGAGTAGCTGTGCACTCTAAATTGTTACATCCCAGGACTTTTGCCTAGGATTAGAGTGTAGTATCTGGGCATTCATTCAAAAGTATTACTATATATATATATATATATATATATATATATATATATATTCCATTTACACTGTCTAGGCCAAAGGATACATTCACTGTGTAATAATGGCAGATCATTCATATCAAGTAGAGTTTCAAAGTATTATAATAGATTTATAATTATTCCGGTTGGATTATATATCCATTTCTTAATAATATGATTGTCTGCTTTGGGAAATAAATAGAGCAGATACAGACAGTGAATGAACAAAATGAGAATTTGGAGATGAAGCAAATTTGAGCCTTTGCCTTAATGGCAACTCTTTGGCTCAGTAGTAAGAGTAATGCTATCTTAAAGCGGCTACTTATCGGTCGCAGGTTCAATTCCTGCAGTAACCCCATTTTCTTTAATTGTTTACTCTATTTATGCAGTCTAGACCAAATGGTACATTCACAATGTAATAACAGGAGATAATTTTAAATAGAGTTCTAAAGAAATATAATGCATTCATAATTTTTCTCTTGGATCATGTATCCATTTCCTAATTATATACATATATATATATTTATATATATATATATATACATGGACTCTACTTATAAGAGTGGATTTGAGAGTTACTATATGCAAATAATACATGCTTCCCTCTTGTCACTCAACCAACAGATTGTAATGGAAAGTAGTTGATAAAAAAGAAAACTTGTCCAACAATACCACCAAAGATGATGGGATGCTTGTGAAAACATGTGAAGAACAATAAAGAAGATATAGTGTCAATCAGATTATCAAGTTTGTTCACTCATCTTACGGTTATTTTGAAGTTTACAATATTTTATATTTGTTATCAATTTTATTCTTGGACATCAACAAGTTTCTACAAAAGATGATCGAGATTAGCAATTGTACTTCTGTGAACTTCAACATGATGTTTTAAATTTTGCAAATTCTGATCCACAGTCTTGCTGGGAATTTAATTTCTTTATTGATTTATTCATGAAGAGAACATTGCGCAACTGTCAACACAGGTTTCTTTAGTTTTGAAATGATGCTGGGTGGTTGGCCATGTCAGGTGTACAGGCCATACCAGAGGAGTTAGGATGCTGAAAATCTTAACATTTATTCCTCATAATGTCTAGACAAAAAGCCTCCGGTGTTTTTGTTTTTTTTGGTGGAGGTACAATGTTACCTTATGCTAAATTGGTCCCATGTTTGTGTCTTGCTTGGTTTTGGAAATGAAAACTTTTCAGCGATCACCACCCAACAAAAGGCGAGAAGTGACTTATTCACTGATCATCCTTTTTTCCAATGTTTTAATTAATAACTCTCAACTTGGCATGCTGCCAAAAGATGTTGGTAATGTGATGCTCACTATCTTCTCACCTTTTGCTGGATCACTAAAAAGGATGAATTTTTAAAATAGAACAAGCATGAATGTTGCCGGACACAGCTAAAAAAAACAATGTAGAATAAACTTACATTGTAAATTGAACTCTATAAAAACTTATTTTGGGGGAGAATTTTCAAAAAGCAAAAAAAAGAAAAAATTTTGTAGACACAATAAGGAGTGAATAGTTTCAAGATTTCAGTCCTTTGGCTCAATTGGTGTTGTTTGCTCATGTGAACATACATAGGTAGATATATATAGCCAGCCAGCCAGCCAGCCAGCCAGAATTACTAGAAAAAATAAGAAATCATATCGACAGTTTCTAACATATTGACAAATATCAAGTTAACTTTACATAGGAAAGTGAGAAAAACTCTAAAGGTCAGTGATATTATATAACTGAGACATGAATGGTGGAAACAGAACAGAGGTGATGTTCTTGCTTTGGTTACTAAGGATCCTATAAAGGGCAGGGTGACCAATGAAAAGGCTTTAAGGAGAATTGGCAGCAACAAAGGCTAAAAACAATAAAATTGAGATAGCTTTCTTTTGACATGAAATAAGGAGAGGGCAAGTGATAAATTACATACAGGGGTGAGCCTAAAAGTCTATAATCCTTCCTTGATTATGTACAATCAAATCTTGAAAACTAGGCTAGATAAAAAAACATGAATGTTTGAGCATCAAAGAAAGAGACCAATTAATAGATTTTTTCTTTCTGGACAGGTGGCACTGCACTTTAAAATTACCAAATAAATCTGAGAATCTCAGATATCTTGGAATCACTCCCAAATTTTCAAACAACTTAAGATCTTCTATTTCAAGGTACATATTTTCCCAAAAGATTTTTTTCGATTCAATTTGATTTGGGGTAATATGTACTATATTTGCCGGCCTATAAGACAAATGGTGTACGAGAGTATTTAAGGGACTACTGTTTTCTGCAACTCATCCTAGCCTCGTAATTGTCCATTTCATGCTTCAGTAGACAGTCCTCTAAACGTAATACCAGCACATAGGAAATATTTGCATAATTTCCTAATTTATTTAAATGTGTGTCATATTACGGGGAATGGTAATGATGCACAAAATGTCTTTCATAATCTTTTGTAGACAAAAGCTTTGACTTGAGGACGAGACAGAACCTTTCTGTAAACTGAATTTTTTCTATAATTGAAGCTGACATATTTGTAATGTGTTGCCTAAGGGTGTTTTTAATGTACAATACCAAGTTTTGAAAATATGTGTATCTTAAAAAAAAATCTCAAATACTGCCCATGAAAAAATTAGGACTCCCTCTCCATATATAAAGTTCTTTTTCTTTTTCAGTTAAAAAGGAAATATGCAAATGATTATTTACTCCAGGAAATATATCTTCATGCATATGTAAATTTTATCACTCATTGTCTTGACAGCAGAAAATATGCAAATTGGATACAGGAGTGAAAAAAAAACATTTTCATACATTAAATGCTTTAGATTCAATCCTTTCACAATGTGATATACATGAAAAACTGATAAAAACTTCTAACTAAACCGTTTTTCTTCCAATACAATGTGCATGGCTTCCAGGGAAAATCTTAAGCTGACAATCTTCATGAAAATTCCAAGAGAGTCATTGCAGCAAGAACACTATTAACTTCAACTCCACATCCCAATATGATTCAAATTAGTAAATAATGTTATTTAAAACACTGATTTGCATTGACTGTTGTCCTTATCTTGGTTATTATAGTCACAGAGTTTTGACCATTATACCCTCCAGCCTTATTTGAGAGTCAGTCATAAAAGCCTTCAAGGAATTTTGAACCAAACCTTTTATTCAATCCTCAGGGGGTATATTCTTCTCATTCTGTCGTCTATGCCAGAGTATATATTGCATGGCCTATATGTTTGATACATAGCCAGCCAGAACTACTTGAAAAATGAAGAAACTTATGTTGGGCTATATTGGCAGATTTGGTTGATGGTTTCTAATGATATTTTCATTTATTAGTAGAGCATGTTAAACTTCAGCATTAAGAAGCAAACTTGTTACCAGCTACTTCTGTATATTACTAATTGCTCTTATCTATTATGCAACTGACGAGTGGTTATCAAACAAGTCTATATACATAAGTTGGTTTTAGGGTTTAGAAGATATGTAAAAATAGGGGTATGTTTGAATAGGAATTATCTGACTTCATGTTAATGGAGAAAAGTTTTTTTGAACACATTTTTTTTCATGTGACAGGTTTTGCTATGACAGCTTTGACAACAAAAGAGAACTGAAATGAAAACATAAAGAACTGCGAGAGGGAAACACAGACTACTTACACACATGCACACCCTAATCCTCTTCAGGTGATGACCATAAATCTACTAACCCACTTTCCCTTACTACTATCAGTAGGGGACAAACTTTATCTTTACAGATAAAATCACATTCACCTCTCTCTGAGACCCTATCCCTTTTGCCATTTTTAAAAAATTTTCATCTCTCTTTTGTTCAGCATAGCTGTCATAGCAAAACATTTCACAAAGAAACTTGGTTTCCACTTTGTCTTTTTTCTCCATAATCATGAAAAAAGGAGAATAGGAAGCAAATTTCGACCAAGACAAAGGGGGATTCTAACATACTCTAAATTTTATAAATACACTGGGGAAGAAAATTCTGGTGGGTTCTTGTCACCAGGGATTTGAACCAACCTACTTTGTTAGTTTATTAAATCTTATTTCTTGAACTGCTGAATGCTATTCCTAATTGACAGTGGAACTTTTCTGTGAATAGTCAGAAAATAATGGAACTTTTCTGTGAATATAACTTAGAAGTTTTTTAAAACGTTTACCTTATAGTGGAAGAAAGGTAATATTAATCAGTAGCAATTCCCCTAGATAATAACATTCAAATTTCTTCACATGAATTTAAGAGTTGAAAAAGCGAACTCCTGAATCAAATTCCTCAAAGAAATTTCTTTGGGACTGATAAAAGTTTGATCAATTCTTAGTCTTTTAGGAACAACCATAGATTATAGAGATTTTTGTCTACTCTGGTGCCCTGTGTCTCTGAGAGAAGTGCTTGGTGGAAAAGAAAAAAGAACATTAAAAGAGGCTTCAAGAGAAATAATCAGATTAAATCTGTACAAAGCCACTACTAAGTGTGAGGAAGAAGTCACAATTTATTTCAAATAATTCCTATATCTTGGCAAGGGTATTTGTGAACTTTTACACCATAAGACTCAAGTCAAAATACGATGGAACTATGGTTTGATTTGAAAGCTTCCTAGTCAGTATGTCTCTCAATCTGCTTGTTTATCTATCTCTCTTTATGTGTATGAGAGACAAATCTTCAATCTATCCATAGACACACAGAGGATACAACACACACACACACACACACACACACACACACACAATTATTTCTCTCTTACTTTCACTCGCTCTCCATATAAATACTTCTCTCTCTCTATTTCACTCTCCATATAAATACTACTTTCTCCCTTTTTCTCTCCACCTGAATACTCCTCTCTCTCCTTTTCACTCTCCACATGAATACTTCTCCGTCTCTCTCTCTCTCTCTCTATATATATATATATATATATATATATATACATGCAAAGATATTTCCTTCTTGATTTCTCTCATTCAATGATATGCAAATAGGATATAACAGAACATTCACAAAATAAACACACATCTGTCCATATATCAGCAGAGACCCACAAATGTCTCAACCAACCAAGTGAGCAACAGATTCCTCACTCTTTATTCGCATCTCTCTTGGCACTCCATGTTACATTTTTGGGGCCACTACCTTGAAATTTTGCATGAGTACACCAATAGGCACCATCTGGGAGGTAGATTTGGGGGGGGGGGTTGTCACAAAAAGTGCTTTTTGGGGTCTTTATGGTCATTTTGGACCAACAATGACCAAATCTTGTGATGATAATTTCCAAGTAATTTTAGTTAACAGATCTTTTTATTTAAAAGATAAGTTTAGATAATTAGTTCTGGCACACACACGTGCTACGGTGATTCATTTATGCAAGTTACGGATATGTATTTAGTATCTGTCAATGTCTGTTTCTATTTACCTATCTGTGTGTGGGGGGGGAGTGGTTACAAAAACCTGAAGAATATTAGGAAATTGAGAGGCCTTATTAGAGGGCAAAAGAAAGAGTATAAGAAAAGAGTTGTAAGAAAGTATATAAAAAAGAAAGAAAAAAGACAGAGAGATAGAAAAGTGAGAGAGAAATGAAAACAGGGTGAAACTTGAATAAGAGAAGGGGCAAGTAAATAGAAAAGCAGCAGTAGAGAATATGAAAAAAAAGAGAGAGAAGATATATGGTTAGAATTAGGAGAGCAAGGAGTGTTAATGAGTTGAGTGAGAACCTTAACAGAGAGCAGAAATAGGTAATATGGGATACCCCCACCCACCCACTATTGAAAAGTAGACTGTTCCTATAAAACCTTTTGTAAGTTAATATGGCACAAGGCAAGAATGCAATTATCATCAATTTCATTACTATTCAATTTACATTGGAAAATATTTTGAGTGTTCCAAGACCAAAAAATAACTCTGCATGAAATTTTCACTACGATTGACCGTGCTGATATAATTGCAGAAAAGTGTGACTATAATTCAGAAATGACTTGTAGGTTATGACAGGTTTATAGGTTGTTTTGAGAGCCTACAAAGAACTGAATGATAGAAAAATGCGTGAGGCTAGGCAGTCAAACACACAGTTGTATTTCAAGCCTTCTACATCAGCCAAAGCAGACAACAGACCTCGACCTTCAACATCGAGGCAGGCAAACATAGAAGGTTACTTTTGGGGTCTGGGAATGCTCAAAAATATTTCTGATATGAATGGATGATAATTGCTTCTTTGCTTTATGCCAATTCAAGATAGCAAGGGAAACCTGTACTAATGTAGGTTGTCTGTATAAGTAAAGTGGTGAAAAGAGAACACACGAAATGCAGGGGATACCTTTATGAAAGATCATCATGAGGGAGTGAAGGTGAAGAGAACTTCACGATGAAAAATATTTTTTATATCGACCAAAGGCAAAAAATAGGACAAAATTTGAAGAAAAAAAAAAAAAAAGGAATGAAAATGTGGCATATTAATTCTGAAGACAATTGTTCCTCCCAGCACGGAGAAACCCTTCCATTCTGTTTCTATTGTTCTTCACAAAAGAATCTCAATTCCTTGCTTTAAATTTTTTATTGGAAAACAATTGAGCCTGATTTTGTAAAGAGAATTGTTAGATTAATAGTAGCAACCGGTGAGTTGTCCAACATTGTGAGTGGGGACTGATGGGCAGCTGTCTTGGACGGAAAGAGGGGAATGTGACAGGGTGGGAGAGATAGGGAGAGGCCAAGAATGATTGGAAAAATGAGAGCGGAAGGATTGTGCTACTGTGACTGCTGCTATACAAAGGCAGTAGTGCTGATGGTAGTGCCGCCAGTGGTGATAGCTATTGTGGCAAGATAAACCGGCAACACAACCATAGCTGGAGATAGAAGGGAGTTAGTCCAATTACTTGGAGCAAGAAAGAGAGAGAGAGATGACTCATATGCTTTGCTTAGCTTGTAGGCTAAAGTCAGGAGCTATGGAGTGAGATAGAGAGAGAGAGATGGGAAGGATGGAATGAAGGAGAGAATGGAGAAAAAGAAAGAAAATGAGAGAAAATGGGAATAAAGACCTTGACTATTGCAATAAGAGAAAGCAGAGAAATAAAAAAAGAAGAAATTAACAAAAGTGAGAAAACAAGACAGTGAGAGGAGGAGAGAAAGAGAAAAAATAAAGAAAAGACAAAAAAGAGAGACACAGAAGGAAATAGGGAGAAAATTGTTTGAGGAGGGAAAGAAAAGAAAGAGGAGATGGAAAAAGAAGCGGTGAAAAGAAGAGAAAGAATCAGTGAAATGAAAGAGGAGAGGCAAAGAGAGAGCAAGGTGCAAGTAGAGAGGTTTGCTGACTGATAAAGAGGAAGGAATTCGGGATGAGAGAGAGATAGTGATAAAATGCTGTATGGAAAAAGGAAAAAGAGAACAGAACTGAAAAACAATTAAGGGATAAAAATAACGAGAGGGAGAAGAGGGGGGGGACCCCAAAACATTTCCATTTTTTTTGACAGACTGACAGGCTGGCATACTGAAAAGCTCTCACCATCTCTAATTCCCTCCCACTCCTTCCATATATGTCTGAAATTGCAAGGGAGAGAACCTGCGTATCTAGGGTCTGACTTTCGGGGCTTGTTTTCTCCTGCACTTGTTAACAATGGCAACTCTAATATTGATGATGGTGGTGATAATAATGACCACCACTGGAGGAAATGGCAACAGAGTTTGAGGCCAAACACAAAGGCTTCCACAGTGAAGGAATCAGCTTCAGTGTGGCTGACCGTTGGGATGACAAAGATCAACAGAAAGACAGTCTTGCTTTGTTTTCATGGATGTCACCTTCTCTTTATTGTACACTGATTTACTCTGAATAGAAGGGCTTCTGAGAAGGGGGTGGTGCACCCAGGGCATTGTGCTGGGGCCCAGAGGGACAAGGAAGAGAACTTGAGTATTTCTTGGGTAGAGCTGGTTGTCAAAACTTTCAAGTCGCTACAATATGTCCATTTATCAAATAGGTTGACTGTCGTTTACCATTGCATGAATATAATATGCTATACCAGAAGGGTTATAGCAGATAAAAACTGAGTGGTTCAAGGACAAGGGTTTGCGTGTTGGGAGGCAAAAACAGCTTAACACCATCTTATGAAATTCCTCTAGAAGACCCTGACTCTGACTAGCATCATATTGGTTGCTATAGTTACATTTTGGTCATTCCATTCCCCAGTCTCCTTCAGGTGTCTGTCACCATTGGTAACATTCTGAGAATTTCAAACCAAACATTTACTCTCATTATCTATTTCTTATTCACATTCTTCTCTGTTATTTTATCATTATATATTTTTAGTGAGATAGATTATATCCCACATCAGTTAATCCGTCTTGGTTGGTTTGTCCTTGCATTGTTGCTTTCCTGCCTCTTCCACTAAACCGAAGTGTATCAATTTTTTGTACTATTTAACCCAGGGATTGAACTCATGACAAAAATTCAGACCCAAAATACTTTCTTCTGCTACTTTAACATTATATACTTCTATCTCAAAAACATCTTTCTCTTCCTGGTTCTTTCTTTTCTATTTCTTCGACCGTTAATAACTTGTTCACTTTTCTCTTTGTCTCCCCTCTCTCTTTCAGCCCTCTTTCCTTCTCTTCTTTTCTTCTTTCACTCACACGTCTTTCAGCCATCTTGTCCTTATCTTCTCTCAATTTTATTCAAGCCAACTCTTCCCTTCTCTTTCTTTTCCTCACTCACTCAAGTCTTTCTGGCCACCCATTTCTTTTTTCCCTTCTCTTTCAGCCCTATCTCCTCTCTCTACTCTTAAAACGATCTTCTCCTCACTCACTCAAGTCTTTCTTGCCACCCCCTTCCCTTTATCCCTTCTCTTTCCACCATTTCAGCCATCTTTTCTCCGAGTTCTTTACTTCTTAGATTTCAACTATTCTCTCACTTCTTCTTCCTTCTTTTACTTTTTTTACAACTTTTCTCTTTCCTAATCCCATCCCCCTCTCCCTCTCTCTCTCTCTCTCTGCCCTATTTTTAACAACTTCTCAAAACTCCCTCTTTCTCCCTCTGTTTCTTTCGCTTTGGTCTTTTATTCCCTCTTACTCTCCAACTTCCCTCTCTCTTTCATTCATGCTTGTTTTTTCTCTTTCTCTCTCTCTCACTTCATTTCTATTCAACTCCCATCTAACTTTCCTACTTTTCTCCTTTCACTTAAATCTGGGAGTATACAACTTTCTAAGAAAGTCTTTTACAGGAATCTTTAAAGAGATTATTCTGTCTGCAAAGCTGATCCACGTATCCCAGATTTCCCAAAGCTCGAATGGAATCATAGAAACCTAAATACATTTAGACAGGTCTTTCATGGCCCAAAATCCACTGCAGCCAATACAATGTAAAAAGTATATTCTTCATTATGACATTTTTTTAAAACGTTGTAGACAGACATACTAGAAAACAATAAGAGCTTCTACTACAATTGATTTAAGAAATATTAAATTTAGAATGTAGTTAATAGGAGGGAGAAAGTACATTTATGGGTCACAACTTCATGTCAAAGAATTAAATCCATTTTTTGAATACCTATCAAAACAAAGCTTATTGTTTGTTTCAATCTCATTTAATATCCCAGTGGAATCCCTGACTAACATTCTGACTATAGCTGTACTCAATGTCCAGTAATGGTTGAAAGAAGAAGAAAAGTAATAAAACAAAACAAAAACACCTACCCTAAAAGCATATTTGGGGGCAAATTTTCAAAAAACAGAAATGTTTTTTCCAGGTATTATAAGAAGTAAATGATTGAATTTTTAGTTCTCCAGCTCCATTGGTGTGGCTTGTATCTTGACCCTACACTTGTACATAGCCAGGCAGAATCACTTAAAAACTGAAGAAATTCATTTTGACAGTTTTGGTTGACAGTTTCTAAAACCAAAAACAAGCAACCATAAGAAAACTTGCATATCTATTTCTGTGTATTTAGACCAAAGTAGATGGAGAGACGGGCTAGACAAGTTCAGGAAATACTGGCTCCGCGACGCCCATGATAGAGAAGTGTGGCAAATCCTGGGGAAGGTCTATGTCCAATGACGGACATTAAAAGACTGATGATGATGATGAAATACTTTTGCCTCATTAATCAAGTCTTCATGAGCTCCAGATTACAATGAGATTACAATTTGGGGTCATGGTCAAATAGCGGTCCTTCTGTACACTAGGGACATCACCTTCCGATTTCACTTAGATGGAAGGTCCTGATGTTTGCAGTAAATACCAAAATTCCACAAACACTTCTTACATTAAGAAAACCTCCCCGAAAAAACACTTCTTATTTTTATCATAAGGGGATAAGGCTAAATATCAACAGATAAATCCAAAATTTATCAATCTCTTAACCCTCAGAGCAATAAGCTTATCATCACCCCCTCCCCAACCAGTGGCACATTGTCGTGCCGACTCATCCCTCTTTCTTAACTATTACAATGTTTCAATTCTTTATCATTATCATTTATATTATGTGGGATAAGGCTAAATATTAACAGATAAATCCAAACAAATCCTAAATTCCACACTATCTCGACCCTAAGAGCAATAAGCTTATCATCAGCCTCCAACCACTGGCACACTGTCATGCGAACTCATCCCTCTCACTTAATTCTGACCAATATGCAGATTTATATTAATATATTTCCTTTACTGTTTCCTAAGCTTATTCTGCTTTGACATTCTCACGGAATCAAGCTCCCCCGAGAAGATCTTTGGCCTTCACCCAACTCTCAAAGTCTGTGCTTCCTAGCAAGATTCAATATGAACATTAATCATCTTATACTCCTGTGACTCTATCCATTCAAGACATACTAGGTTAAATGCAGCAGGCTAAAGTTTGGATATTGGAATCACTTTTCTAAGACATCTCTTAAATGGCCTGCTTTTAAAGAATTCAAAATGAGACAAGGCTCATATCCCATGTGTCTAATTCCATTCAACCCTAGTTAGGATTACATAATGTCCAAATGGTTAATACTATGACATAAGTACTGGCTTTTCTAGGATCTAAATGAAAAATTATTTTTTTTAAAATGATCACTTTTAAATTATCAATTAGGTATTATAATATCTCTTACTCATTTGAAACAATTACTTCTTCCTTCTGAACGAGTTCAGCAACTTTTTGATGAAACCTTGGCTGAAATTGGTATGCTGTGAAAATTTATTTAGACTATTTACAGCTTTGAAGTAGTGAATTATTCAGTCTTGAAGTGAGAGAATGTGAAGAAAGCACCTAGACTCCATTGAAATATCGACAGATATTTTTGCCAAATGCATTACAGCATCTTGTATATATATGATGGGGAGTGACATAGCAAGAAACCTGACCTGTTTTTTGATATTCTGGTAACAGGTCTGACGAACTCCATAATAAAGAATAAGATTACAAATACAAATAAAACTAAATTATATGCACCAAGAACCTAGAATTATATAATAAAATAATCATATGACAATGCGTTGAAATAATATTGATCAGATTAAAAGTGACTTACATAACATATCGTTATGTATACTCTGGGACTATATATAAAAGCTGACTGAAAAATTTATCCTTTTTCAGCATTACAAGATGAAAAGTTTACACAATTTATATATATATGTATAGTTTCTTTTCTACACCTCCTCTTAGATATTCAAGTGTATCCATGAATTTTTTCACAGGTAATAACCAGTAATAACAATATTGGATTCCACCAAACACAATCAACCAAAATAACTAATTGAATTAAGCATGTCACGTTTTATTCCAAGTTATAAATTTATAAAACCTTTTTTCAAACTTGTCACAGAGAGGTTTAAAAAAAAAAAACAATCAAACTTGACACAAATCAAATTGTGAATTTTAGTGACAAACCCAACATTATCTGATATTCCGTGAAACTTCCCTTAAAAGATTGATTGGAAGTTAATCAAGTTTATGAAGCAAGGCTGAGAACATAAAAAAAAACATTGTTTTTGAGAATTTGCACACACAGCCTTGATAAATAATTCATTGTTTCAAAAAACATATCATCAGATTTTGCAAAATAGTTGTGATGCAAATGAAATTAAGGAGATTTTCACTTACTGTTAATGTATTTCAAGAGAAATACATGGTTGGCTCTTTCGGTTGATTAGTTTTGTACACTGAGAAAGTGAGGGTACTAAGACTGAAGGTGCAGAGTAGCATAACAGTTACTGGCATAAAAAACAGAATCAGTGAAATGAGTTTCGATTTTTGGCTGAGGCTACTTGCATTCACTTGGCATAAATGCCTTGGGAAAAGGCATGAATCTACTCTTCCACCAGATATGGCTGAATAGCAGGGCAAAATCTGTTCATTTTGGTGGACATTCTCAGAATCTCAATTTTTTTCAGGACCCTCTCACCCAAAGGACATTCAGTATAAAATTCATAAGATATAAGTCAGTTTGCTTGAAAAAATATTGATTAGCTTAGCTTACCTTTCATAAAATTTATGTTTTTCATAAACTTTATATACTTACATAAAAGTGTAAGAAGTCAGAAAGCTCTCAAATCCCTAGTTATGTCATTTCTTTTAGATGCCTATTCAACAAGCTTCTGGGACCCAGACTTTTGGAACATCTGTCCACAGACCCTACCTTTGTGGACTCTCAGGGATCTGCGGACTCCTGGTTGGGAACCACTGCACTACATGTTTGAGGAGCCAACCCCCAGGACTCCCAAATCTCCAGCTACGCCCCTGCAAGTGATGTTACTAACGCTGCTGAAGATTGATTGCTTGTGAATATTGGGATCAGCAAAAGCCTTGTATTAATCATAAGGGCCTGCTGTGAGTCACTAGACGAATACAACTAAATGCTCTTTTCCGAACAGGACATGTTCCATTGCAAGCAACTAGGATTATTACTGCGGAGTAAAAGAGGGTCGGACAAAAGGAGGTATCCAGAGAAAAGTAGTGTGCATTATTATGTTGCTAGCAATTCTTTGATGGAAGCCCAACGGCTGTGACATAAGCAATCCCATCATTCAATACGTTCACTCTTTGTTGCTGATATAAGTATGTTGCCATGGTACGAGAACCCTATAACTAATGACAACTGAGGGCTGAACACCAGAGAATTCAAATCAACAATATATCTTATGGACAAAAAAAAAAACCTTGGAAAAAGGGAATCTGTTTGCTATTGTTGTTCGCACGCCCTAAAACACAGTCACACTTTTCTATCAAGATCAATATCGATATAAACAAGACTATGTATGTCACTTGCCTCCCCAACAAGCCTGAGGTACAGAAAAAGGGTTCTCAAGAATACAGAGATTGATTTGAGTGCTACATAAAAACAGAAACTACCGTGTATGCTGAACTATAGGACGAATGGTTTACAAATGTATTTGGAGGATTACCATTCACTAAAACTCACTGCAAATGTCTATATCGAGCTTTGGTAGATGGACACCGAGACATATCAGTGCATTGGACGCAGTGTGATATTTGCATAGTTTTTTAATGTACCACTCTATAAGGTGATTTCAATTAATTTTAATCAGAAGAAAACAAAACATTCGCATCATTATTTTATTACTAGTTTCACTATTATTGTTGCTTCTTATCACCAAACTATCAGTTGAGACACACTTCAACCATCAAGCAAATAAAATAAAGAAGTAGTTTCCAATGAGATTTGAATTCACATTTCACTCCTCTGGAACCTGTCTTTTATAGATGTCACTTTGACCACTTTGGCAATGGAAACCTCGATGATGAAGCAATGCCGTGTCATGATAAAAAAAAAACAAAAAAAATGAAACGTCAGTGAAATGATAATAAAATAATGAATGCTCCCTTTAGAAAACTTTAAAAAATGACAAAAAACATTGGTTTCTCATTTTTGAGATGAGATTTAAGATCGTTTACGAAAATGGTAATGGTCAACTAAAAAATGAATTTACAAACATCATAAATGGTTATCTCCCAAACCACAAGGTTGTTTATAATCTTTTCTAGGAGAAGGAAAGGCGATAGAGCCCTTTCTAACAGTGATCAGCCTTCTATGATGCCCAGAAGATAGAAGTCAAGATTTTCCTGTCAGCTGATGGTGACGGGGAATTTGAAGGAATAAGAACTGTACAATAACAATGCTTGGAATTAATAAAGAGTCAAGTAAATCCAGGGTCGGATTAAGCTAGTGCAAGACCTGTAGCATATATTTTAAAGGGGCTCTAAATTAAGATGATACACATGAATATTGAAACATTTTTTCTTGTATATTAAAATATACAGCCATATAATATAACAAATAGGTCTGACATTTCAGTAATAGTATTATATACTTTGTTTTCATTTTGATCTTCGAACTAACTAAACAAAATATACAAAAGGACAAAGGAAAATTAGAAGACATAAAAAAATTAGAAGAATGATCATTAATATGGCAGTTATTCTTCAATATAGACAAGTAATGCATACAGGAAAAACAAACAAAAAACCCTATTATATAGACAATGAAAAATTGAAAGAGACTAAGGTATAACTATATCTTCTAATTATCAAATGCACAATCACATATAAAAAAAATAAGCCTAAAAAAGTAGCTTGGTTAACAGGTATAATAAGATCAAGATTTACAGACTTAGACACTTAGATCATCAAGATATTATACACAACATATATTAGACCAGACTTAAAATATGCTATCCAAGTGTGGAATCAACACCTCAAAAAAGATATCGCAGAACAAGAAAACATACAAAAATAGGCAATGAAAATGGTCTCAGAACTTTTAAACCTACTATACGAAGACAGAGTTCCATAAGTAAAATTATCTACACTAGAAGAATAGAGAATAAGGAGAGACACCCAACCAACATTCAAATAAGAAAAGGTATAGATAAGATCCCAGTAAAAAAGTTCTTTACAATGAATAAAAAAAACAACAACAAAATTCATGAAGTACACAAAAAAAAAAAAACTTCTCTCAAAGAATAATAAACAACTGGAACTCATTACTACATGACCCAACTCTTTGAAATAAATAACTTCAATAGAGGTGAGGTACAAGCATATATATGTGCATTATTTTTACTTTCAAATAGTCATGAGGTCAATTTTGTGCAGCAGCTATGATTTCAGTTTCAACTACATTCATATTTATGCATCATATGCCACACTTCCATTTCTTACCATATTAAAATAATAACCCCAGTTAAATTTGATTTTATGCTAAAATTGCTAACCTTAAACATCCATTTTTTTCATAAAAGTTGAGGGCAATATAGTAATATAGTGAGAAAGCTTGTGCAGAATTCCTGCTGGAATTGGTAACTTGCAAGTATTTAGCCTGGGGTATTGAAATTGCGGTACCCATAACATATATTACATATGCCACATAGTTAATCCAGCACAGAGTAAAACTTGTACATTCAGTTATGGAGTTATTGACTTATGCTGAATTTTTTGGCTGTTGATTTCTTCCAATGAATTGGTGTTGAATTCAGCAAAGAATTTTTATTGGCTGCTTTTTGATGCAACAACTTTATCTGAGTCATTATTATACACAGAATTATATAAATGGCCAGCTTGGGTCACCCACTTCTGACAACATTCTTAGCATTTTGAGGGAGATTCATATGAGGCACTTAGAACCACAAGAACATTCTGCCAATCATTAAAAATCGAGAAAAATGTGTCCAAAGTTTCTTAACTTGATTTTCAAAATGCCATGATTTAAAAACTATAGCACATATTCCATTAATTTTTTGTTGTCATGAAGCTAATAGCATCTATTTTAAAATACAAACACTTTCATCTGAAAAACTGTGGCATTTGGGGGAAAAAAACAAAGAAATGTTCAACTATAGCCACACAAATGGGAATTCTGTCCACTTCCCGAACCCCAACCAATCCATCTGACTTGTTCCCCAGACAGAGCAGGCTTTGAAGATGATAGTTGCATACTTAATTTAGTTTCACCATACATACCAGAGAATACCTTGTGGTTCTTAGCACCACATATAAATTTGAGGTCAGCTATCTAAAATAAAATGACAAGATGCTACTGCTACAAAGAACAATGAGTACAAATAAAGAATACTACAGTGCATTGCAGAGACTTGCTGTCACTTGATCCCCAGCAGAAGCAACCAGATACCACCAATACGATATAAAATCACTCAACTAAAATCCGTATCATCATCAAAGGGATGTAACCAATAAAATGTACTCTGATATTTATAAGTGGAAATTTAAAAAGAAAGGTAATCATACGAGAAACAATGATATATTTTTCCTGATAGGATGAACAAGAGTTGAACATAACTGTGTTACACTTTTTTATGGCCATGACATGTATTGCCGACCTCGACCAGTGCATTCCTGAAAATCAACTTCAAACTGAAGAAAAAAAAAATTTGCATTATTGGAATTTCCTCTATTTTTTAAAATCATTCCTCAGATATCTATTTCAGTTTGATTTCAGTGACTCAGTGTTTTGCTTATTTTACAAAAAAAGCATAATGCTATCTTTCATTCAGAAGTACAAGGTCTATCCAGCCATTTCTAATATTTTGAGAACCAGTTGCGCGGCCTTGATGTAACTTGGCAACAAATCAGGAGGGAACTTTCTATGAATGTGTGAACAGACGCTCTCCTATGGAGTTACTCTATCAACAATGATACAACATTTAGTGTGCTTGTATATTGTGTGACTGTTGCAGTCATAATGGCTGAATATGTCATTCTTCATGTCATGTATGGGTTCTTTTTTGGCAAAACACAGCACAACCCTAAGTCTGTTAGCACCTAACATTGAGATTAGGCACCCTCTTAATTCTGGCTTTTCCCAAGCTTAAAAATCACTGTTGAAAAGGATATTTCAGACCATTGACAAGATTAAGGAGAATGCAACGAGACAGCTGATGGCAATCCTGAGAGAGAACTTTGCAGAGTTGAGTGGAAGATATGCTAGGATAAATGTGTGAAGTTCCAAAGGGAGTGCTTTGAAGGGTACTAAAATGCCATTGCACTAAGCAGGCTATTTTTTGGTTGATATCTAATGGCTGGATAATTTACAGACATACCTTGTCTGTCCTGATAGCAACAGTTCTTTACATAAATCTATGCCTGCTTACATTCTCTTGTAAATCTTTATTTTTACAGAACTTAGACATTTTTCTGATCAATATTATTCGTGACTTGAAATAATTATATTCAGACTTTTTTCAAACATTCAAATCCTGGAAATCCTAGATTCTGACAGAAGAGCTTCTGAGACTTACTAATTAATTGAAGATACAGAACTGTTCTGAAATCAATTTTTCTGACTTTTATTTGAAAAGAAACTAAGGAAAATAGATACAAGCCCAAAAAATGTATCAAAGAAAACAAAATTCAAAAAAACAACTCATTAGTGAAATGGTTTTTGATGAGAACACGATACAAAATAGTTTGTTTGTGTGTGTGTTTGTTGGTGTTTGGCTTGTCTTGTTTGCTGGTTGTCACGTTTTTGAGATCATTTTTCAGAAATGTCAGAATTCTAGAAAGCACCAAAGTATTCGATTGAGGCAGAGGTGCAAAAAAAAATGTTTAATAAGTTCATCATCTAAAGTAAACCAAGTGTTTAATCATGGTTGTTTCCAGGTCTTTTTGTTTACTTAACACTTTTTGTTTCAGTGCTGAGATCTTCTGAAAAAAAACCCTTCATACTGTCGTCTATCAATAATAGACAACTAAAAGATAGACAGAAAGTAACCAAAGAGATAGGTATGAATAAATGAGGATAGACAGACGAATAGAAGCACACAGAAATAGTAATAATTGCAGACATAGATAGATATGAACAGATTGAGGTAGATATGAAAAGAAAGATAGATATGAACAGACTGAGGTATATATGAATAGACTAAGATAGACAAGAAAAGACTGAGGTAGATATGAAAAGACTGAGATATGAACAGACAGATAGATATGAACAGACCTGAGATAGATGAATAAAATATCACATAGACCAGCAGACAATCCAGTGCAAATCAGCAGTTTCAAGTAAGACCAATGAAGCAATAATGATGGGTCAATTAATAATCAGACTAAGTACAAAGCGAAAAATTATATCTAATTATGATTGAAAAGCAAATATTTTCCAGAAACGCTCCATTTAAATTAATGACCACTTGCTAATGATAACAATGTGGAGAAAGAAGAAGAAAAAGAAAAGAACACCCTCCCCTTTCTTATCTCCCCGGTCATTTCATCCTCTTTTTTCTTTATCATTCTTTTTCCTCTCTGCAGTTTATCCTTGCCTTTCACCTTTCTTTCCACATTTCACTCATTTTCTAACAGATATGGTTGTTGAATAGTGTGTGTGTGTGCTTGTATTCACACACGAGCACTTGTCATAAAATGATGATTATCAAGCTAGTCTCAAAAATCACAAAAATAATTATGGTTATAAGCCAGGCATATATATATATATATATATATAGAGAGAAAAATATGTAGCATATGTACCTTGAATAAACATGAAATATGTTTGAAAAATATAGTATATATATATATATATATATATATGAGTGAATAGCCACACTCAAGAGTTGCAATACGGCAAGCTGTCTATAGATAGCACAATATATATATATATATATATATATATATATATATATATTTATGTATGTATGTAAACATATACATATCTCTCTCTCTCCCTCTCTCTCTTATATATATATATATACATATATATGCATACACTTGCATATGTGTTTATAAAATGAATAAATGAACAGAGAGAAAGGAGAACGTTGCAGCTAATGATAGGTGTCTTTTATAGCTCAATGTATCTCAGTATACAAACCATACACACAAACACAGTTACATACATGGACACAGTACACATGTATATCGATGTCTATAGCTTGTCAATTGCTAGCAGAAAGCATAATCAAAAAAGCTCTTGCAACAATCATTTCTTCATAATAACAGTGCAATGAATGTATTAACAGATTCAAAAGAAAAAAATTAAAGGTCTAAGCAAATCGCTTGTGGACACTTAATATAGATGTAAGCAGTGATTATTAGTATTCAGGTTAATGACCAGTTGAAGTGTTCAACCATACGTTCTCTCTTTACTTTGGTTTTTCTACTTTCAACACTTAGAATGGTCAGCTATCATTTCTTTTCAGCTCTGAAATGTCATGGAAATTCATCTAATGTCTTCGTATTTTTACTTCGGCTTTTGAGACATAAATGTTCAAAGGAAATAGAATTCTGTCTACAACATTAAATCCTCCAGACCGATTTCTATCTATCTCTCTCTCAATCATGGTCTCTCTTTTCTCCTCCTTTTCATCAGCACAATGTTTCCTCTTTCTCCTTCCCTCTTTCTATCTATCTACCTACCTATCTATCATGGTCTTTCTCTTTCCTCCTTCTCTTCATCTGCACAAGTCTTTCTTTTTCCCTCTTTCCATCTATCTGTCTATCTATCCCAGTTTCTCTTTCAATTTATCAATTTGAATATTTCTTAAAAGTTTCACACAAATATTAGCAGCATTTACTAGTACTGCAGACAACTTTAAAATATCAAGAGGATCAGTTTTTATCATGCTTACTCATAGTAATGGTTTAGTTATATAAACAATAGACATGATTGGATAGGAACAGTAATCAACATGGAATTGTGCAAATGACTGGGATTTGACTGGATAGATCAATGGTATAAACTCAACATAATCTGTCCTCGAAGATAGAAAAAGCAAAATGTTTTGGATCTATGGAATACAAGTGCAGCACTCAATCCAGACTAAGAGAGCAAATCTAGTCATTGCAAACAAAAAGATATGACAGAATGGATTTCACCCTAACAGCAGACCACAGCGTGAAATTAAAAGAAAGTAAAAACATAGGAAAATACGTGGATCTTCCTAGGAATCGAAGAAATGTGTCAGTAGAGCTTACTATCATCGGAGTGCTTAGAATGGTTTCTAGGGGCCTCACAAATTCAAGCAAGAATCCGAACCATCCAGTCAACAACTTTACTAAAATCAGCAAGGAGATTTCAAATAATTGCTGTCACTCGATCTCCAGTGAAAGCTACTAGACACAACAAGTGTAAAAACACAGCAAGTACTTTATCATCAAGATAATAAACATGAACGTATCACGAATGACTATATCTATACAAGCATAGTACCGATCAAGAATGATGTGATTATTTATGTATGGATCTGCACTTCTGCCTAGGATCAGAGTATTTGTATGCTCTGCCTTGAATAAAACAGCCTAGGATCAGTGGGTAATATCTGTGCATTCATTGAAAAGTGTTACACAGTGTATATATATATATATATATATATATATATATATATATATATATATATATATATATATATATATACTTTGTTATTATGGTACTATATGTAAATTTCCTCTTGTTGGGATCATCAGTTATTTACCCTGTAACCATTTCGGGGATTTGGAAAATAAAACAGTTATATTTACATTGCAACCCAGCAGTGTTGATCAAATACCACTTCTCTTTCAGCTATGATTTCAATATATAGCTCATATCATACGTGTGGTTCGTTATTCTATATATATATATATATATATATATACATATGTATATATATAAAAACATGTATGTATGTATATATATATATATATATATATATATAGAGAGAGAGAGAGAGAGAAGGAGAGAGAGAGAAGGAGAGAGATAGATACATTGTGTTTTTTTGTGGATATTTCACTTGAAAATATAATTGAAGAAATGCAAATAAGATGCTCAAAAGAAAACACATTACTGAGTGATGCACTTCTAAGTTAAAAATTTAGTGTTATTGAATTTAGTCTATGTTTACTTTGATATATTCTGGCAATAGCAGAAATCAAGAAGCGACGCTTTTCCCAATTCACTTGAGCTTAAAACGAAGACTCTGTTATTCGTATTGATTTTTCACTACCCAAGAGCCTTACTTCCTCTCGTTTCATCGCTTGCCATCGACCCTCCTTCTACTCTTCACTCAAAGAAGTTTCTTCTTTCCCTTGTACGGAAAAGTGTTCAACACTATGCTACAACTTGAAAGTGAGCACATAGACGACATTAAGATTGAATAATTATCTTTTCTAAAAACTGCAACCATACAAAACCTATCTATATCTACATAATGGCCATTTTTGGTTTAAAAGTAAAAAAAGAAAAGAAAAGAAAAAGAGATTAGAACAATTTAAAAAAAACAAGCCTGAAAGTCAGACCATAGATCAGCTAGTTTTTTCTTGCTTGAAGATCTAAGAAGGGTAATATAGCCAACTTTATTTTCGAGTTTACACCTGAAGTTGAGTCAATAAGCATCTTAAAATACCTAGGTACATCTAGATTCTCCAGATATACATAAAAAAAATCCAAGAAATATATTAAGTATTATTAATAGATTAAATGTGACTAATCTTTTATTTCATTCAAAAATTACTTAATTTATTTATAATATTTTTTATCATTTATCATTATAAATCAAATAAAAATATCTATTATTTGATTAAAAATCATGTAAAGAGCAAATTCTGATATCTAGATGCAGCCAAAAACATCTAGATTAAGATGAAAAATATCTAGACTGGCAACACTGAGCAAGGGATGCTACTCTCATTCCAGTATGTCTGTCAGGACAGCCATTGGTGCTAGAGATGCTAGTGCATCTAAAAATGCTTCTGCTACAAAGAAACTTGTCATATTCCTAAAAATATGGTATGTGTGAAGTTGAGTTGAACAAGAGTGACGATGTTCGCTTGGGGCAAGCTCTCTATTTACTCCTGCCACTCAACAAACATAAACAAATAAGATATCTAGAAACATTTAGCCTATATCTATAACTTGATCCATGAGTAAATGAGCAGGCATCTAGTCCACAGGCAGATCTTCCAATCTCATGTTCGCTATCGTCAGTACTTTAGTGCACATATGACATACACAAATCTATCCATCTCCTATGTTTTTGTCAAAAGCAAAAACTCAAATTTCCCTGTATGCTCTCACAAGATTAATCACTTTCACTTTGTCAGCTCTTTTAGGATAGCACAAGACAAAGTAATAAGAGGGATGTTTCACAAGTCCTTTCTTATTCAAATATTTCCATCAGCATCCCCAAAGAGACCTAAGGTCATATCTGAAATCAGGTAATGGACTTTCGATATTGTAATGTAAAGATTCTTATAATTATGTGAGTATGAAAGCCTGTTTGGTGGTTAACATAGTTGCATTTCTATTGGTCTCGGTGGTCAATGTTCAAGCCTGGGTAAAAGCTAGGATTTCGAATGCTGATTTTTCAAAGGTAGATAAGCCATCCCCATTTGAGAAATTGGTAAAATACAAACCTCCTAGTTTACCATCATCTGGCTTTATGCCGTCCTAAGCTGATCTTAGTAAATAATAATTGTGTGTATGAATATATGTTTATATGAGTGTATGTATAATGATATAAAAACTGATGTCTCTTTTCTGTTTGATTGTTTGTCAGTTTTTGCTACACTAAAGCAAATAAAAAGAGAGGAATGGGATAAAGCAAGGCTCTACTTAGTTTGTGTGTTCATGTTTACATTACTAGAAGTACTACTACTACTGCTGCTGATGTCCAAGCAGAAGCATGGGAGGAAAATTCCACTAAATATAGGCATGTCTGATTTTTCATTAATAATAAAAACCAGTGTAAGAAAAAGAAAGGGCAAAAATATTACAAATACATAAAATGCGATGTGTGCCAATATATATACACACACACACACACACACACATATATATATATATATATATATATATATATATATATATATATATATATATATATATATATACACATTTTTTTTTTCTCTGTAGATAACAATTAGTGCACAGATACTACACTCTAATCTAAGGCATAAATATACAGATACTCTGATCCTGGGCAGAATTGCCTATCCATATGTAAAAAAACCTGTCACTCTTCATAATATACTATGTTATCTGGTATATAAAAGATGAAGAAGAAAGAAAAGGGAAACAAAAGAAGAAAAATTCAAAAGAAAGATGATAAAAAGCATAAAAGAAAAAAGGAAAATGAAGAAAAAGAAACTGGAAGAAAGGAAATAATAGAATAGAAGTTGATTGAATTTAAGCATGTAATGAAAAGAAATAGAAAAGAAGAAAAGATATGGAAAAAGAGAGTAAGAGGAAAAAAGAAAAAGAGACAACTGAAAGAAAAAGAAAGAAAACAGTAAAAATAGAAGAAAAAACAGTAAATTCCGAGAAAAGCCAGTATTTCTGGTGCTTAATACTTTACAGACTTCATCAAATATTACCCAGAAGACCCCATTAAAAACCACAAGTGAATTTGCAGTGAAATCTTAAGTGACTCTTGTTAAGAAACCAAGATGAAGACTTTCATTCCGTCCTCTGAGCTTTCAATTTCTCTGGAAATCTCCGTCACAACATTAAATCCATTTTCAGATTCTTCCACTCCTTCCGCCACTACCAATCTTTTCTTTTTTTTCAACTTTTTCTTCTATTTTCAAAATGAAATTTGTTTTCCTGTATTCTTCAAAACCCATCCTCTGAAATTCAAGTTATGAGATGATTTGATGGCATATTCCACTACAAAAGAGCAGTAACTATATTCTATCTTTTACAGGTAGCATTTCTCCCTTTTGTCTGATTTACAAGTCTACAAGAGAACAAAGAATGGTCGAGCAATTTCAAAGGAAACACACAGCGAATTTCTTATTTTGGAGATTACAGATTGAAAAATTGCCAACATGATTTTGAGGAAAAAGGAAAATATTTTTTCTTCAGAGATATATCCATATTTTTAAAAATATTCAAATTTTATCAATTTCGTAGATAATACTTTTGTCAGAGCTGATTCCCAATATGCCTCACAAATTTGATAATATCAAGGAATCTAATCTAATTCTGAATATCATATTAACTCTTTGGAGGAGGTGTGGGTCAATGCCATAGAGAATAGAATCAGCAAACAGAGTTCAAACTTCAGCTGGGACAGTTCGAGCTCACTTTCTACTGATGCCCTTTGTAAAAGCATGAATCCACTTCCCCACCAGCTAGGGGTAAATAACTGGGTATTTGGAGCCATTTAGCCCTGTAAAGAAATCCATCTTGAGCATTGGGCTAGCTCCTCTATCTATAAAAAAACGATAAATGGGTCTTGATGGATCATTAAAGAAATAGAGACTAATTCATATCCTCATGTGCAGCAAGATATGGAAGCAACTGAGTCTGAGAGTCCTTGACTGCCATTTCAACTGGAACCCCTTGAAAAATACGGAGAAGATAAGTTGTCTAGACCTAAAGTTCTTATGAGATAGAAAGCTTCCAGAAACAAGCTCTTATAAATTCATTGCCTTCACTTGATTTAGTCCCTGGAACATTGAAATATGATAACTGTATATCTCTGAGAATGATATACAGGTATACCTTGATTAGAGCAGTTAATTCATTCCAAAATTTTCCATGCTGTTCAAGACTACACTGTTGAAGGTCTTATAATAATTCAATGTGTTTTTTCTTCAGCTCATACTCTTTCACATCAATTTGTACAAGAATAACTTAACTGGACTACATCGAAACTGCACCATTCAAGGTATTCCCATGATTTCTTTGTAAGGAAACAGTCATATGGTAAACAATGTCTTGAAATGCAACAACTTGAATAATAAATTCTTTTGCAATTTTTTACATAAAATTTGTTGGAAAAATTTCATGCAGATATTCAGAACATCATGCATTGAAGATAATGAAGAATGGACTTTCAGAGCTTTGGAATATGTGCAAGTGTTTCTGATGGAAAATGGTTATTATATATAAAATATCAAAATCTGAAAGGAAAATATCAAAATTAAAAACTGCCCTGGATCATTCATTTATTGTCCAAAATCCAAAGTAGTTGGAAAATGCTGAGTTTGATTTCCAATGTTGGTGAAACATCCTAATAAAAAACCTGGCTTCTGTAGGGTCACACTCCAAACCTACTTCTACCCTGACCGAAGATGATTACTGATACTTCTGTATTGTATATATAATAAATAAAAATTCATGAAAATATTTCAATTCAATATAAATTTATTTATTTATAAGAATGAAATAAGCCCTTGCTTATATGTATGATAAATCTTATAGATATGTAAGACTTGTCAATTCAGCATAGTCAGCAAGAGACCAGTCTACCAATTAGTTGGTTGAGATTTAAAATCATGGTATGGGAATGTTCATTTTTATCCCCTAAACTTGGTGAGGATTGTTCTTGTTACAGTAGGAAAAACAAAGTCAACTTCAGACTTGGACTAAAGTTTGACAACAAGCTATGGATCTTGCTTGCGTGGTACGAGCAAGATCTATCGCAGTGGAAAAGATTATTATAACATCCAGCACAAAAACAATACATAAGGACATTTTCTTTTTGTAAATATGAAATAAACATTAAAAAGAAATAAGAAATTATCAAGAAATATCTGTTAGAAAGATATGGTAGAGTCAATTCTGTTCAGGGAAATAGACAATTGAATTTTGTATTTCCTGATGAGTCACTGTGATCGGAATAACAACATTTCGATGGAATTTTAGCAATAAAATGATGTTTTATATAAAATCTTTACAATATCTATAGAATTTTCTGAAATAGTTGTTTTCTTTCCAAGTGTATCTATCATGAATAATATATAATAAAGTTATAGTCTTTTCTCTCACAACCTGCTTAAATGATACTAACAAGCCGTATCATCCAAGAGCAGACATTCTCCAACTTTACTAAGCCGCAAACCTCTCAAGAGTTCTCTTCAAGTTCCAGGGTCATTATGTCAAACAGGAATACAAGACTGATAGACAGAAATTCATTTATTATTCAGTCATGACTCCTTCAAATGTGCCAGGGCCCCAAGAATGGCTGACCTAGACGGCTAAAATCTTAGAACCTTCAATTGAATTCTTCAGTAATTACTGCATCATCTAAGTACAGATTCTCTCCGACAAATGATTTCACATTATGAAGGAAGAATAAAACATGATTTGAATATCTTGCTTTTGGGATTGGTGATCTGGTGCAAATAAGGAGTGCATCAATTTATAACAAAAATCTTTTGATTTTCCTGAATTCGATAATCACAGAAAAGCCTCCCATATTTTTCAGGTTACAGAGGAGAAGAAATAATTAATTAATAGAGATCTCCAATGTACGATGGTTTAGCTCAGGAGTCCAAAAAAGTTGCATCAGAACTCAGTTCCATTTGACATTCCAAGAAAGTTACCAAACGTAAAAAACGACTGAGGGAGACCAGAGGGTAGAGCAGCAAAAGATGTGCGAAAATAGATAGAACAAGTCTGGTTAGTCACTCAATAGAAACCATCACGTGACTAATGTCTTTTGTTATGTTGAGGGTGATCAATTGAAAATTCGAAAAAAGGGTGATCAATTGAAAAAATTGAAAAAAGAGTGATCAATAAATAAGTTATTGCTCTTGCCATTTGTTGGACACTGATCACTATGAAGTCTGAATTAAAAAAGACAAACAAGTGCGAATGCTGCCTGAACAAACTAAGAGACCAATTTAGCAAAATTACATTGCAAATTGACCCCACCCTCTGCACTAAAAATCTATTTTGGCAGGGAATTCAAAAAAAAATTTTTTTGTAGACATAATAAATCTTGAAATTTTCAACCCTCTAGCTCCATTAGTACGGCCTATATGTATGATGAATAGACAGCCAAACCAACTTAAGAACTGAGGAAACCCATGGTGACAATTTTAGTTGATGGTCTCTAAAAACTAGTCTGAAAGAATCATTATAACACCTTGTTCTAGAAATTCCAACAGAAAGAAAGACAGGTATAGTGATGAAAACATTGTGAAGGAAACAACAAAGATGAGCAAACTACTCTAAAGAATAACAGAAACCTAAGCTCAGAAATACAGACAAAAACTGAAGGAACAGCCTTCAATTCTTTCTTCTCCGGCAACCATCTTCATATTTATACAACTTGCTGATTATAAATATACTCAATACAGGGAACCCTTCAACTCTTTGTTTTCCTCCTGAGAAGTCAGTTTTTGTCAAACTCCAGTCCAAACCTGGAGTTGACTTTGTTTTTCTCGCCAAATTTGTGGAATGAAAATTAACATTCCCAAACTGTGATTTGAAATCACGACTGACCGCTGGTGTCTTACTGACTGAATTAAACTGACAAGTCTTACAAATATACAAAATTGCACTCTAATAGACACATCTATGATAGAAAAAAATTTTTTAATAATTTCTTTATCTATTATATACAAAATCCTAATGTTGCAGCAGTCAGGCTTAGATTCATAGATCACTTGTAACTACCGTGGAACTTTTCAATGAATAGGATTATGGAAAAAAATCTGATCGTGATTTGGATTAAAAATTTCAAAGAAAAATCACTATAAAACTCAATGGTAGTAATTTCAATCAAAAATCACTCCCCTTAGATTACTTTTTAAATTTGCTGGAATGAATTTGAGAGTTAAATCATCAAATTTTAACTAGATCTGGTGAAAGTGCAAAATTAGCAAAAGAAATGTTTTGTCATGGAATTGAGTTTGTTTATTTCTTCCAAAAGAGGAACTTGGTGTTGAAGGAGAAGATCTTAACACTATTTTGGCTGCAAAGATCAAAAACTAATTATTTTGCCCTGGAATGCCTTATTGCTGTAATTAAATAGGGAAATAATAACAAAAAATTAAAACACTAAAAACTATATAAAATAAACTGCTTGCTTTTGAAATGAAAGCCTTGGAAAGGAATTTGATGAATGTGAAAAATGAATTCCCATATCAGTTCTTGATCTTCCGTGATAAACTGATTTTTTTTTTACAATCTCAAAAGGTGAATTGAGTTTTCAATACTATGGATATGGGTTCTTTTTCCTTAGACCCCCCACTGAAAGCCAATGTTCATAATTTTAAAGTACAGAAGCCAAAAAGATCCAAAATCTTTGGTCTTTTTGTTTGTCTTCATCACAAAAATGAAAACTCTAACTTCAAGTGAAAAGAAGCAGATATAAAACTGGCCTGTACTATATATATATATATATATATATATATATATGAAATTAATCTTAAATATTTTCTGTTATTGGTAGAACTAAATCAAATTTATTGGAAGAGAATCTGAAAAGGAATGAACACCTTATCAATGGTATCAAAGCAAGTAAGATATCCAATAAATTATAGCCACTTAATTAAGAACTGTCAACGAAGTTAGAAATAGGTACATGTATCCGGTCAATTTTGGGGGGTCTGTTTATCTGTCCACATGATATTTTTCAAAAGCACAGAATGTATTTCAATGCAATTCTCTGGAAGGATGGGCAATGGAATAAGAAAGATATGGTGAAATTTGAGTCCTGATCCAGGAATTTTTTATCGAAAGATATTTTTCCATTTGCTTTTCAATTACATTCATGTATATGCTCGTGACAGTCCAGATGATATCCCCAAAAGATCTAAATAAATTACCATGAAACTCTGTAGAAGAGAGAACAAAAGGCAACGGGAGAACTGACTAAATTTTGGGGCAGATCCATGCAGAATTACCTCACCTACGTCACAGTTATATGTCCAAACGACACAATATTGCCAAATCTTCTGACCTGTCAGCAAGATATCCCCAAAAATTATTGATGGATTTTCATCAGATTTTGTGATAGGGTGGACAATAGGCTATGGAAGGAGTGATAAAATTTTAGGGTGGATCCATGCGCAATTATTCCCACCTGATAATGGCATTTGCAGGGTTATGCATATCTGGAGATTGTAATTTCCTATCTAAGTTCAAATTTCATCGACTATTTTATTTTATGGCATTTAAGTACGTTCTTTTTCCTTTAGTTATTGTCATTGTTATATTGCTTTTTTTATTTCCTGTAGCATATCTTAACCAGCATCTATTTAACGACAATAATCTTTCTTTTTTTTATCAATTTTTATTTATCATATCTGCACTTGTTAAATTGCTTTAGTCTTTATCCTAATGCCATCTTTTATCGCTCCCTCACTTCAATTCACTTCTGTTCTTCCTGATAACAACCAACATTCAGTAGAATTTTTTCAGCCCTTTTTTTCTTGATTTTCTCTGTTCCTTTCCATTGTAGATATAGCACAATGTCTGATAACGTTAAAGATGTATAGATTCGTCCAGTTTGGTGAATGGTTTCCATTGAGCAATCAAAGTTATTTCTTGTCTTTTTCACTGGCCTTCCAAACATCTTTTCTATAAATATACTTTCGGATTCGCTTTGTTTAGAGAAAAGCGATGTACTGCACTGCGACTACGCAATAAGGGGAGGTAAGAAAAAACTGCTTCCACTACACAAAGATACAGGTGGCTTAAGTTCTAAGATTTTTTGCTGCTTTGACTGACTTTGCCAAGTGAAGATGAAAAAACAAAACTTGCGATGGATATTGTCAGTAAGTAAGTAAGTAATATAATATGGTTTCTATGTAAATATCCTTGTAAATATCCTATATATATATCTTCTTCTTGGCAAGTTTACTGTTTGTCTTTTGTGGGAAATTTGAGATGGTTGACTTGAAGGATTATGAATCCACAATGAAAGACAATTCATGCAAACTGATAAAACTGAGCACCCCCAACACAAACCACCAAAAAAAAAAAAAAGAAAAAAAAAAAGGTTTTTATACTGAGAAAATCCAAAGAGAAAAGAAACAGCAGAGACCGGACTGGGGAATTTTAGATTATTAGGAACATATCTCCAAGAATGGAGAGAGTCAGATGACCAATGGTGTAGAACTCTGAGAACAAGTGGGAGCGACGTTCCCTTATTTTGTTTCCCTCGCAATCTATATACGGCAAAAAATTCTAATTCTGTTTATCTATTGGCACCATCAAATTTGTTGAAACAGTGCATCGTATCTATATATATTGAATCAAAGTACCCTAAAAAATGAGCCTCAACTACTGAGCTGTAAAGATTGGCTTTGCTCACCAGACCATTATGCTCAATAGAGCAAGTAGAACTATATTCCCTCACTTCTTTTCATAACACTATATCTCAGTACCAATTCATTGAAAACTGGCAGATGTGATGAAATCAGAGGCTCTTAATTATTACTATTAGAGAAAAAAACCATAGAAGGTATGGGTGGCCTAATGGTCAGTGCCTTTTTGATCTGTAAGTCCATCTGAGAGAAGGTTACTCTGATAGAAAAAAATCTATAGTTCAGCAATTGCTATAGCTAGTCCCAAGCCTGATAGTGAAATGATGTGGGTCTGACGTTGGGTGAACACCTCATCTCCCGTAGAAAATCTACCATTGCCACAGAAACAATGAACAAATCCAATCTCGTTCAAAATGAAGACAAATATTGCCCAATATGTCTTGTTACATAGGAGGACATTTGATTCTGATTGTAATACAGTAAGAACCTTGATAAGCTGTACATATAAATCACTTAAACAAACACGTGTGTGTACACACCAAGGCTTGAAGAAAGCAAAATAGAATCAGAGACACTTGGGTAAACATATAAGTAAATAAAAATCATAAAAGGGATGTTTGCTAGCATGCAAGATAAATGGAACCAGCCCCGTGTGTATTTCAGAGAGCAGAAAAACCATTTCTTAGTTACCGATGTTGTTATTATAGGTACTACGCGATAACCTATTTTTTCTCACTAAAACAATAGTTGGCTGCCAAAGGTCAAGGAGATTGAATGGGTGTCAACTTGGTGCCAGGTTGTTGGGTAAATATTTGATTGTTTTTCTCTCAATTTGGTTCCTGCAACCATGTTTTGTATTTGATTGGAATGGTCTTGTAAAGAAATCAATGAAGATGAAGAGGTGAGATTTGCCAAGATGAAGATTCTGATAATCAGTCGAGTAGAAATTCACAGTCAGCAGGACCATTCCAACCAGACAACCTTATATTTATATTGAATACTCCTGAGAGAGGTTTCTTAGAAGTACACGCTGACGTCTTAAAAGGATACAGATTTTATCAGCCTACAACCCTGCAAGGTCCTTACTTTTCAGGAGAATCTACACACGTGTGTATGAATATGCGTATATGTATATATGTTTTTATATGCACATATATGTTATTATGATATTAAGAAATGGATATATGATCCAACAAAATGATCCTTAATTGTGTTATATTGAAACTCTTACTTGAAATGATCTCATGTTATTACATGGTGAATGTATCATTTGGCCTAGACAACATGAATAGAATAAACAATTAATGAAGATTGGGACTGCTGCAGGAATCAAACCTGCGACCAATAAAGTAGCCACTTCAATGTGTGTTGCTCTTACCATTCACCTAAATAATTGCCAGTAATGCAAAGGCCCAAGTAACCGCTGTTTTTACTCCAAATTCTCATTTTGTTTATTCATGGTCTATATCTGCTCTATTTGTTTCTTTTAATACAACAATTATGTTATTAAGAACTGGATATATGATCTGACAGAATGATTGTATGATTTGCATTAGTCTAGAAACCTTCATAGCTTTAAGCACTAAACACATTAAAAAATTTTTTGTGTCACTTTAGTCACTTACGTCCAAAAATCTGTTGATGTAATTTATAAAATTTTCCTCAGTGTTTTTTTTCCACTGTTTTACATATACTTTGATATTATGGTCCTATGTGTAAGCTTGATCATATATATATATATATATATATATATATATATATATATATATATATATATATATATATGCACGGGCATATTAATTGCCTACTATATAGCGATATTTAGCGAGCTAATCTCACAAGACATTGGTAGTGTAATCTTTACTGGCTGCACCATTACTGTTACTCTATGCCCAACTAATACAAGCTTTATAAATATTCGCACTCATATAGTTAAATAACTATTCTTCAGAAAATTGCAATTTTACAAATTCATGAAAGTACTGACAACTTGAAGTTTGAGAGACTGGGCATTTGACATTCTGGCATCCAGAGACAAACTTGTTACCATTTCAGCCACCCAGCAGGTTCTGGGAGATGTAAATGAAAGTGGAATCTCTTCGGTACTTACCTTGATGGCATTTCACCTCCATTCACCTGTGGTATGGTTCGTCCTCCAGCACTTGACAAAAGCTCTCTGGCTGCTTGGTTTTCTTCTTGATTAAGGACCGATAATTTAGATTGCTCGTGATTGTGTATTGATTGCTGCTGTTGAGACTGTGATTGCTTCTGTGGTTGCTGCTGCTGCTGCTGCTGTTGTTGTTGCTGTTGCTGTTGTTGCTGGTGATGCTGCTGCTTTTGTTGCTGCTGTTGCGACTTCTGTTGCTGTTTGAAACGTGAAAGACTGAAGAAAAGGCCTAGAATCGACTTTAGGTTGCCGTCTTTGATATCTGCAAGGAAGAGAAAAAGAAAGAGAATTAGATTTGTGGCTTCCGTTTGTCTAGGAAAGTATACATTTTGGTACGAGAGAAGGTAGAAAAATGAGTTGAAACACCGGTTGCAAGGGGCCTGGCTTGCAGCTAAGACGGAGATCTTGCGAATACCAGAGGCTGAATTCTTTGGTAGAAACAAACTGAGAGATGAGTTGCTACTGAGGAAAAGACGGAAGGAGCAGGCTGCCCTTCAGATACCACCAGCCCAAGGCCTCGCTCGTCCTCAGTACAGAGAGGTCTGTACTGCATTGACTGGACTTGACAGCCGTCTTCAAGCCTGCAGAAGATACAGACTACACTTGCCCAAAGCCTCTACTTGAGACACCCCCTCAAATGTGAGTTTTATTGCAGTTGACATGATTGAACTTTCATCAATGATCAAATTTGTCAAACTAATCATGAAGTTCACTTTCATCATCCTCATAATTAATATCAGTTTTAAAAAGGCAATTTTCTCAGCTTTCTCACTGATCACCCCTGAATGGCGGTCAATTATTTCAACATTATAACCATTCCAATTGCATTGTTTTTCCATATAAAAGGTATTATTAATTTATTTATAGATTTAGCAAAATTGTTCATTTTAACTATTTCAGAGCTGTTGGCAACTCTTTTGAGTTTCTAGGTTAATTGCTATCTGGGACTTCGGTAGAATAAACCAGGGAATGTTATATTCAATTAAATATTCAATTAAAGATGAGTAAAAAGAATCCATATTATTCTATTTAGTAAGCAACCAATTGCTGATTTTAAATCATGGGAATTGTACTTATTGACAGAATGGTGGATAAGTTTTTATTTTTGTTCAAGAAGGAAAAAGATGTACAGGTATACCTTAAATATTGCAGTTAATTCGCTCTAAAATTTTTGAAACTGTCCAGAACCCCTTTGTTCAAGGTCTTATTATAATTTGATGAGTTTTTTTCAGTTCACATTTGGTTATATTAATTTGAATTGGAATATCTAAAACGTATTACATCATTGCATGCACTATTCAAGTTATTGCTGTGCATTTCTTGCTGCACCACTCATGAATAAAATAACACTGAAACAGGCAAATAGTAGGATGGGAAATGTCAACTGGCAAAAAGCTGCCAGTCTTCTTCATCTTACATTATCATGTCTTTGTGACAAATTTGATCAGGTTGGGTCAATTTGTTCATATTATGGATAAACAACAGTAAACAAGAAAAAAGCCCAGATGTCAACAAAGTGCTACCTAAAAGTTCAGAGAATTTGAAAAGTTTGTGAGAACCAAATATTGCTGCTACCCTTTGTGAGATCACTGTAAACATCCCTGAAGGGACTACTTTGGAGGAGATGGTACAGACTAGGACATAGTAAGAGATTTTTATCATGGTCAAATTCATCAAACCTTAGGGTAGCATCACATCTAAATGTAATTGAGTACACACACACACACACACACACACACACACACACACACACACACACACACACACTCATATATATATATATATATATATATATATATATATATATATATATATATAAGTATCTCCCACTTTACAAGGTTTGCTTCACTCTACTTGTTTGCATTCAGCATTTGCAGCAAGCCCATATGGAGGCAACACACTCTTCTTCTCTCCTCTGCACCCTAATCCCTTCATCCCAACCTCCGACGACTCAGCCTCATATACCATCATCACCAATTTAGGAAGGCTGGGGATGTTTAAAAAAATTCTTTCCCATGTATATTAATGATAATTGCTTCTTTGCTTTACACCATTTTGGCTTTGGAAAGTTTTTTGCAGGAACTCTCAACTTTCGGTTAACAGGATAAAGCTGTTTATGTGTGTGTGAATTTATGTGTAAATGTACATCAAAGTCATTGACATATTCCTAGCAGGGGAATATACGTTTAAAGTATATTGATCTTTTTCTAAGTAGACCCACAAAATAAATAAATAAATAGCTTGTCACGTTTCTTGTCACTCAAAACACACTTTACGTACCTTTTGAAGTCAGAATAGAACAAAAAAAAAAGGCACTTCTAATAATGCCTTAAATAGCGCAATAACGTACAACAACTAAAATTCATCGTCTCCAAATGGTTATAATAAGAACCAACAAAACCAACAACAGGTAACAAATTACTATTGAGATAATTCAATTACTTGACTAATTGGGCATAAAAAATAATCTTTGGTCTTTATTTTTCTTAACTGATGCTCTAACACGGCAGCACTTTATGCATCCACCCCAGTAGCCATATGCGTGGGTGAGGTGTCGGAGCAGCTGGTAAAAGGGGGAGAGAGGTTTGTATGAGGACAGCAAAGTTCTGAAGAAACGTTAAGAAGCAATCTAATTAATTCTTTGGAAAGTTAATTAGTCACAGCCGACGCTGCTGATAAACTTGGATGTTTTCCCTTTCTTCTTCACCGGAGCGCTGGATCGAAAATTGCTGTTTAGCTTTCTCCAGACATCGTAACATGACCGTTCTCATTCTCAATGCCAGTCGTAAGTGGGAATTAATTTACTGCCCATTATTTACAGCGTCTGAATTTGCGTGCCGTTGTCGTTGGGTGAAATACTGAAGAATAATAGGGTGCTGACAACAGTCTTTTGATAAGCTGGCGTGGGTGTCTGTGGCCCCTTTTCCAGGGATGGGCGGTTGGTTGCAAGAGGCTATATTCAGAATGTATCTTGGTGGCAACCCTGTTACCAATGAATAATAATAATATAGTTTTTTCAAATAGAATTATTAAGTTGGACTCAAGTAAAATAATTGTAGAAGGCTTGATTGGTGGACAAAATATTTGAAGAAAATCTTCAGTGATGATACTGATAATTGCTTTTTAATCAAAATTCAAATAATTTCTTCAACAAAATGAAGTGTTGTTAGATGTACATATGATATTTTTATGTAGAGGTTCATTGAGTTTTCAAAATCATTTCAAGGATTCTTACAGTCTGAGAAGGTTAAGAAAGCCTGTACAATAGTGAATCTGATGCTTACCAGGTACTCTGTCACCTGTGGCCTTGTGCAAAAATTAACTTAGCAGAGTAGACACCCATAATCAATCTATTAACCATCATTAAGTTATGCGAATATGTTCACAATATTTGGAACAGAAAATTTGAATAAGTCTTTCATGCCAAAATCTTATGAGAAATTTTGTTTTGAAAGGAGTCAAGTTTAAGTGATATCACATAAAGATCAAGTTCTGTCTAAATTTTGGCTAGAATGGGGAGGCTGGCACATACAGCCTTTACCAAAATTTGTGGTTGTGTTGAAGAAGAAAACTACAAGGGAAAACTAAAGTGCTGTTGGCCATATGGTCCTTCCAGGTAAGAAAGGGTTAACGCACAATTCAATCAATCACATTAAAGAAATGTGTATAATACAGATACTCCCACTTTTCAAGAGATCACTTAATGTCTCTTCTAAAATTTTACAAGGAAAGGCAAAAAGAGATAATAGTGTTTGATTGTTTTGCAATGAGTCCTTATAGAGCAAATCCTCTTCTTCTTTCTCTTCTACAGCCCAGTCTCCCATACTTCCCAACACCTCAATCTTCGACAACTCAGCCTAACATAACATCATCACTATTTTTTAGGACTGGGAATGCTCAAAAATGTTCCCATATAAATTAAAGGTAATTGCATCTTCACTTTATGCCATTTTAGCTCGCAAGATGTTTTTATAGGAATGCTCTACTTCTAGATAGCAGGGGTAGGAGGGGACCTTTGCTGAAAATAGTATTGTCACAATTATCCTAGATAAAAATAATGTATCCCTCTCTCTAAGACAAATTATAGATGTCAGTAATAACCACAATATTACTGACAGTAGTGTACATTAGGGATAGATATTCAAGTTGCAGTTGGGACAGCATTTTCAATCACTTGAAGCAAAGAAATATTTATATTAATTTGGTCAAAACTGTCAAGATCTGCTACAAGATGATAATGGTACTGCTGTCTATAGTGAAGCCATCTCAAGTTGTTGGGGTGTCTTAAGTGTATTAAATACAATAAAAGCAGTGGAAACAGAATCTTAAACCAAGTTGAAGTACAGCATGCAGGGTAGAAAGCTAGGTCTGTAAATCCATCTTGAATGTTTGATCAACTGCCTTTGTGTCAAAGGTCTGCTTAACCAAGATGACCCATTAGCATTCACAACAATAAATCTCTTCCATTTACTCACAACTGGTGGTTGTAGCTCAGTAGTTCAGCAGCTGTCTTTGGTTTGTCGGGTCTAGAATATAGTGGCCATTTGTAAATAGCTAAATTTGGCTAGATCTTTTCATGACGGGCTTTAAAAAATGGCTAAAATTGGCTTTATTGCATTCCAATAATTTAATGTCTTTTATTTTCATTATTGTGTTAATATCTGATCAAACTATTGTTTTTGGAACCTTTGTATGAGTTACCAGAGCAATAGCAATATATACAACATTTTTAGCTATACAGTTTACAGGAAATTCTGCAGTCAAGCTAATACTAGACGTATTGTTGTCTGTTTCCTTCTGGACTACATCAGCAAGGTTGAGAAAAGGATTCTAACGACATGCCATCCAAGGATCTCCATACTCTTCACTCAGGTATGTGCCTTAGAGGGGATATTCCATTGACAGTGGAGAAAGATGCCATTCATTCAATCATATATATGTATATATATAGATATAGATATAGATAGATGACAATGCAATTTAACTTTTACTTTCGATCTTTCCCGGATCTCCATTGAAACGATGTGAAAATTCAATAAGATTATCCATTTGCAATGGTTTAAGATCAAGAGAAAGGTGACAGGTTAAATAGTGGGACGGAAGTAGGGTTAAGTAGAGTGGGAATTAGATTTTGGAACTGCTGGTGTTGTTCGGAAGATTCCCACAGAGTCTTAGATGAAGAGTGACACTTGCTTCTTGAAATATTCTTCTTACCATTCCTGAAATAGGCTCTTGGAATTTGGGGGAAAGAGACTCAAAAAAGGAAAAACTTCGAACAATTTCTTGTTTTATTTTCGTCATAAATGTTTTTATCAGCTTCCACAAAAAGCTGCACAAGTAGAAGGAAAAACAGTAAGGAAATCTTTCATGACTGTTGGTTTATACTTTGAAGTAAGTTTAGTCCTTTAAGTATTTAGGAAGCTTTTCTGTTCATATTCAACAATTTGGGGAAAAGTGGACTTTATCCTTTGTAAACAATGGGTTTGCAATGAAATACTCTACAGATTATTGAAATACTATTAGCAATTACATATACTGTTGAATTGAGCGATATTTTACAGAATGATTCATCAATACCAGATATAATGAATGTAAAAAACTGATAAATAAGTCCATGGCGACATATACATTTACAATACTCAATTGCAAAGTTCCTTCAAATCTCAAGTAATCAGTCTGTGTAAAAATCCTATGTTGTGCAAATTTCTTTTGTCAAAGTATTTGTGCTTGCACATGCAAAAGTTAACTTGAAATTGTTTAGGAACAACTTATCTCTCATTGTAAGTAAAACTATATTGGCAAGTTTACATATAGTACAAATATACTTACATTAATTAAGATCTAATTACATAGTTTGAACAAATTTGGTAATTTTGTAGTTCCATTAAATAAAACAATGAAGTGTATTTATATGTGATGCAATATTGAAATTAATACTAACACCCATCACTCCACAGATCATCATCATCATCATTATAACAACAACAACAATAATGATAATAATAATAATAACAATAATAACCATAATCATTATAACAATAATCATTATCATTATTATTGAAGTTGCTTGAAGTGGTCATATCACTCATTCAACATTATATTATTTCAGGTGACTAACTTTTAGTGCACATACTAAATTCCTTTGAGCACTGGTTGCAAAATGTATGTTCACATGCACACGTGCACAGCTTAGCGGGAGCTATACTCAAATGTAATAGATGGGCCCTAAATCATGCAAAGGTTCCAAGGGAGAAAGTACAAATATTAGGAGAAAGGCATTCAGCTACCCAGCCAGGTGAACAGTCAGTGTGTTGCAAAACAAATATGAATCAGGAAAGTCATTGTCAAATCTGGACAACAACGCTAGACACGGAAGATGGCAGGCAGATGACAATGACACCTACACAAAAAGAGCTTATCCATTCTTTGTAACACCAGACAATCACAGGAGGCAGCTGAAAAGTTGACAGTTCAAAGTAAATGAAGGAAAGGAACAAAAAAAAATCTCTTCCATATAACTAAAATGTTTCACTTCTTTTTGTGAATGGTGTTCAATGGTGGACATTTCAGAGCAGGTGGTATGACTCAAACATTCAGGTCTTTTTCACTTCTTAGTGCATAGGAGTAAATTATTCAATCTTTATTTGGATCTTGCAGAAGTTTTAAACTTATATAAAAAATAAATTAGAAATTGGGTCACAGAAAGCCAAGGATACCTAAAGCTAGTTTTTTTCCTAACTAAAATGATAATTTTTTTGTTTGAGGGTTTATCAACCATGTTGTGAAGATTTGGTAGTCAGAATTGGTTTCTTAACATATACTACTTTTATTTATTTCTATGCCCTCATCATGGCCATGAAAGATCTTGTATCAAATCGTGACAATGTCATTTTCCGCGAATTTCCAAAACAGAAAAAAAATTCTGTCTAAAACTAAATCCAATTTTGTGATTTTATCACAAGAGCAATTCTCAAAGCAATTTCTCCTTCTTCATTCTGATCTTTGAAATGTGATATAAGTAATTATGTCTTACGTAACAGAGAATATACTTCCATAATCTACTGGGATTTATAAAGGTTTGTATTCAATATGAGACGACAGATATTTTTACTAGTCAAAAATTACACACACCATTTCCATAAATATATATTAAAAATTAAAAAATCGTTGAGATAAAAAATCATAAAAATGATAAATAACACAGAAAAAATAAGAGAGAGAAGAGGTGAGGAAAAGTTGTAAAAAGTATATCAATACTTGAAATCATTTATGGCTTATAATTAGGAAAAAAAAATTTTCCACCTTATTTTTGTTTTTAAAAATTGGTAAAGAAGGTAATTTTATCCCAATTTATTTTTGTATTAGATGAAGCCTTGTCAATCATGTTACCTCAGAAAGCCAACAATATACAGCACTGCTCCAACTGAGTTACTAGAGCTGTTATAGCAGACAGAAGATCAAATCTAACCCTTAAATTCATCCTTCATCCCTCTTTGATTGTTTGGCACCATATTTGTTATTGTTTTACCTACACTACTTATAGTACTCGTGATATCCTGATATATTTTTTCATTGGACAAAGCCTAGTCAACCATTCATAATTTTTAAACTTTTTTAGTTGCTATTTATCTCGACTTTAATCCAGACTGTCAAGTAAGGGCCATGAGTGGACAGAACAGATCAAAAGAACATTGTGATGAAAAGCAACTGAAAATTTAAGATGAAAGAAAATAATAGTCATAAATTAATAATTGTTGGTAAAGAATGCTTCAGAATTATCTTTATTAAGGACATTTTAAGGAATATATACAGTGTCATTTTTTATACTGTGAGGCTGAATGTAATATATACATATAAATGTGTGTATCTATTCTTTATCAATTTCTTCAGGAATGGATTTAGTTGATATTTGTGTGTTTTTATCCAATTGTCCTAACTAAATTTGGAATGTTAATGACTCTTCTCAAAAAAAGACACATTAGAAAAAAACCAAGGTCATAACAACACACACACCACACACACACGTATATACATGGTCCCTTAAAAACATAAATCAGGTAATAGTAATGTGGGTGTCAGGGTCCAATAAAGTCGACTGCATTATAACCAAGCTGAGAAAACTGTAGGAGTTAGGGAAAGGTAATAGGTGATATTCAAATATAGTATATTACGAGGTATACCAAATTTCAGTCTTCAAGAAGAAAATATTTACACGTGTGTCAATGATTTAATCTTATAAACCCTTCACTGAGCATCTTTAGATACCCTGGAGCTGAGCTCCTAAAGGGAATAGGTAAAAAATGAATAAATAAGGATCTTCCTTTCATTCAAATAGGTTAAAAGTTGGGGTCCATCATCCATCCACCATATATCGAGAATTGTGCTATAATGAACCACATTATACTGGGGGACACCAATACACACTGTTTGTTAGTAGCAGCTCTAGTTATTACCTGAAAGTTAATTAAACATTTTCATAATAAGGAATGAATTCTAGAAAGAAATGCATTGAATGTTTAGGTTCAAATTATTCTCAAAGTAATCAAAAAACCCTCTGATTAGAATGGCATAACTTGCATCATCAGGAGACTGAGTCACAAATATCAACTAATATATAGACCGCAATCAAAGAAAATTGCGGCAAAATTACAAAGAGATATATTAATCGATGTTCATTATAACATTTATTATTTATTCTGAAAGCATTTAATTAACTTTCAAGGAAATTGATTATGATACAAAGGAAAAGATACGTAAAGAAATTGATTGACACAGAAACATTTATACTCAAAACACAAAGAGACACACTAATATGTGTACACACATACGCATCTTTGAATTAATACATTTAAATGTGGATATCTATTTACAAATATCATATATATTCATAGATATCTATATATACAAATGCATATTTAGACAGATATAGATATAGTTGTAGATATATATATATATATATATATTTATAGATGTATATTTAAATATATATATATATATATATATATATATATATAAAGACATTTATGAATATATATATATATAAACATATAAATATATATATATTTATAGATGTATATTTAAATATATATATATATATATATATATATATAAAGACATTTATGAATATATATATATATATATAAACATATATAGATAGATATTTACACATATATATATAGAGATATATATATATTTAAGTACATATTTATAGATATATATTTAGATATATATATATATATATAGATAGATATTTAAATATATATGTATTTATGTATATATATAAACATATATATGTGTGTGTGTGTATATATATAGACATATATGTACTATATATGCTATTTCCATCTATCCAATGTTGACATAAATAAAGATATTTCAGTCCATTAGACAAATGCATGAAACCCATTTATATTCTAACAAACACACAAATTTTTTTAATGAAACAATTCATGTCATACAAAAGTGAATCTTCATGACATCCAGCTCAAGTCTCCCAGAATTACTATGACATATTGAAAAGATGGCTTCCCTAGGAAGATTCCAAGAGAAATACATCAAAGACACAATAACATTTGAATTCTCCAGAATGAAGACCAAAGACAGAAACATTTTGTCACTAGTTGCATATCTGGGTTATTAATACAGGCATCCCCTGATAGAATATGGTTTGTCATAGCACAGTTTGCAATATAAGGCTTGTGTTTAGTGGACCCCAACATTTTTAACTATATCATCACCTATTTGTCCAGAAAACCATGAATAAAAACAGAATTTTCCTTTGAACCAGCGAAGCCAGATATTTCATGATATCTTACTTTACTGGCGGTCTGTTTGATGACAGGTGACAAAAATACCAACCCACTGTCCACTGAGAAATATATTTGATTTATGCCAGCAAACCAGCTGAAGAAATGGAATAAATTAGACAAGAACATTTCAGTAGTCAAGACCAAACTTTTTTGTTAACACTTTCAATGCTACACTTTTTCTTCAATAATACACTCTATTGTGTTACCCATTTCCCTGAGAACACTGATGAGACAGGGAAACTGGGTAATATAGTCACATATAGTTACATAAGGGAATGTATAGACAATGTTATCTGTTGCCTGCCCCTGAATATCGCTAATACCAAGCCCTCAGTTATCATGCAGTTGGCTTTCATGGACCCCAACAGTCATGTTATAACGGGGGACATCCATAGTGGATTCTCACTGTTTGTCTACTTACTGTTCAGAAACACTAAGAATTTGGAAATGAATTTTGACAAGCTGAATTATTGAGATTTTCATTAGAAAAATAGAAGCTTGTCAATAAACTTGTCAAAAGTTATTGTTTTATTCCCAGGCAATATTGCATACTTAAATACCCAAGTAGGCTTATTTTTGCAATAAACCTGTCATGTGCAGTAATATCTAGACATTAAAATACAGGTTTATATCTACCTATCTCAGATGCACACAATACTTCTTGATGCACCCCAAACACTTAAGATGCTTGACTAGCCACAAGATTTCTTCATGATTTGTATCTATCTGCCTTATGGTGTGTATAATGATTACAGTTTTCCTCCAGGGGGAAATCTCCCTAACAGATCGAATCTGCCATTAAAAATCAACTTACAACTCAGATCCATTAATGATTTTGTTCTGATGGAAATATATAGCAACCAACCATTGACAATGAAGCTCAGTACCTAAATTAGAGTGTAACTGCCTCCGACGATGTCAATTTTGTTTTTTCCAGTCCTTGCATTGCAAAATATAAGAATTAATGAAATGGAGTCTAACAGAACTGCAAGACAGAAAATGGAGGATATTTTTTTAACAAGTTTTCTTGTGAAATTTTATGAAAATTAGGAATCATGGTATCTTTTATCAAGCATTAATACTTTGCTTTATGTGTAAGTGACCTAATGCTTAACAACATGGAAAATGGATTGTTGAACTGAGTTCAGATTCCTGCTGAAACAATTGGTGTTCACTTCATGCTTATTCCCTGGGAAAAAGAATAAATCTATTCTTCCTCCCCCGCTACTGGCAAATTGCAGGGTAGACTGAGTTTTCTAGCATTGGTCTCTCTCCTGCTATAGTTAAAAAGTAGGGTAGACTGTGCTCTCTAGCCTAATGCTGACCAACAGTCTAAGGGACGAACAACTCTTTCCAAACTAGGAATGGAGCCTCTAAGGCAAACTGGTTCCACTTGCTCTTATAGATCAGGTCAAGCATAATTCCTTGAAACTGGTACCAAGTAAACCAGTTTAACCTGCAGCATATTATTTGACCTTAGAAATGCGACAAAGAGGAAGTACGCAACATGGAACCCTTTACCGACCACTCAGTCATGTGTTGAACTGGGACTGGATTATAATTCTAATTCTAAATATTGGGAAGGGGCAAAAGATAAGAATCATTCTGACCTATTCTCAAATGACAAAGATGCACTATAAAATTTTCATGCTCTCAGTGATGGATGAATAGGTCATAGAAATTGGACTTTTTGAAAAGAGGTAAGAGGTTTCAGAGATTGAAATAAAAATGGACAATTCATTCTTACTTGGAAACCAAGTAAGATGTCTAAAATGGAGACAAAGGTTTGAGAAACCAGAAATAATCATAAAAGATAGAGGAAAAGAGGAAAGGACCGAAAAATATTTTACTTAGAACATTGTCAGGTCTAAGCAAAAAATAGTCTCTTCTTTTTAGAAAAAAAATCTATTCATTTTCCTTTGTCTCTTTCAAATGTCAGTCTTGACTGTCCTTGTCATGTGGATATTTTTGATATTTCAATTTATATTTGGTCAGACAATCAAATTTTCCTTTTTCTTCTCCCCTACTCCCACGACCCCATGAATTCCTCAGTTGTGAAGAATACAAATTCAGTGTTCAGATTTTCCAGAGACAACAAGAAAAGGAAACCAGAACAAAATTTCTTTCATTGTGTCAGTGTTAAGTCGTGTAGAATATCTGGTTGATAAAAAAATAAATAAAAATGGGGAATAAGTTTCACTTCATTTGAAGTCATTTTCAGAACCTGTTGCCAGGCAACTGAGCCACAAGAAAAAAAATGATAGATTTTACTTCTACTTATTTTCTATTTTACTTTGCAGTGCGTTCCTATTTTAATTCATGTTATCATGAAATAACACATGATTTTCTTCTTGTCAAGCTTCTCACTTTCCCCAATCCTGAGTTCTTCCATTCTCTTGCTTTACTGTAATTTAAACAGATAATGAGAATAAAACATGTTATCTTATACGAGAATAGTGTAAGAATTCGAATGAATATTGTTATGTAAATTATGGCAACTTTTTTGGGTGTCAACTTACTTTGTAACCAAGTGATTCAGGTATCAAGGAATGAAATATAGAGAAGATGAAACAGCTGAGAATAAAGAGGGAAGTCTATATGCACCATAATAAAACTTGTCAGGCTGAAGTAACTTTCAAATGATCAGGAGAAGGAAAGTAGCAAAGGACTTTCAATTATTACTAGCCTCACAAATTGTAAAAGAAAACAAAACGTTTCTAACAACCAGAGAATGCAGATCAATTTAAACCTCAAATTAAACCTCCTAATAATGATGATGATGATGACAGCATTAATGGAATTAACTATTAGCAAAAAATTATCCAGAGATTTATTTTTATTAGATGAAGCATTGTCAACCATTATTAATTTTGATTAGTATTTCTTTCATCTTGATTTTAGTTGCTTTTCATCGAACTGATCAGATCATGTGTCTATGGCCATTAGCAATTTGAATCAAGGTAAAAGGAATTCGAGTCAGAGTTATTAATAGTAAAGAAATGAAAATTTCAAAAGTGTAATTAACTTGAGATTGAAATTTTTTTTTATTTAATCATTTTTCGAATTATTATTATTAAACCAAATACGTCTATATGTGCCCATCAATATACAAAATACTTTAAAATACATAGTCAATATACAAATACTCAGAGTGTTGGAAATGTGTTTGAAACTTTTACAAGTTCATAATTTTTGCAACATCATCATCAATCTTCTAACGTCCATCGTTGGACAGAGACCTTCCCCAGGATTTGCCACACTTCTCTATCATGGGCATCGCAGAGCTAATATTTTCTGAATTTGCCTAGTTTGTCTCTCTATCTAGTATTCTGCCGGCCTCGGTTGTGCTTGTGATCACTGAGGATCTAAATCATCGATTGTCTGCCATTCTTGTGTCATAACCAGCCAATTGCTATTTGAGTTTATTTAATCGATTCTGGAGAGACGAGCTAGACAGGTTCAGGAAGTACTGGCTCTGCGACGCCCATGATAGAGAAGTGTGGCAAATCCTGGGGAAGGTCTATGTCCAACGACGGGCGCTAAAAGACTGATGATGAATCGATTCTGTGATATCTCTGAATCCAGTTTATGCCTTGATATATTGTGCTGTCTTGTGATCTTTCCATGAGAGGTTGAGCATGATTCTTTCATATGTGCATTGCATGGTTCTCAGTGAGCGGATCAGTCTCTCGATTAGGTTCCACGTTTCAGCTCCATAAGTGACTATTTGGAGGATGCATTGTTTGTACACCCTTCTTTTTAGGCTAAGTGGATATATTCTTCTAAAAGATGCAGTTTATTAAACAGGGTTTCTAATATTTTTGTAAGTATCATAAATTTATAAAACCTTTAACGGCTTGTTGCTATAGAGAGGCTGAATGCAATTTTCACTTTTTGCTTTTTTTTGTAAAAGCGGAAGTGTGACGTAAAGCAAAGTTTGGAAAAGTGGGAGATACCTGTATTTCACTCAATTCCATTGCAAGAACAAATTACTTTTCAGAATGATTGAAGATTTTTCAATCTCATAACTTCAATCAATTAACTAAATGAAAAAGTTCCTAAAGTAGAATTGTTGTTTATATTTACTTGAGATTAATTTTCTCTCTTACTTTTTTCCCTGAAATCTCCCTCTTCAAAAGTATTTTCTATTTCTTTAGATAACAGTTCATCCAATCAGATCTCAAACAATATTAAAGAGCCCAAGTTTTCGAACGTCAGAGCTTTTTCTTAAGCAAAGACGTTTCCTGTATGCAGCTACATGATGACCTCCCTTTGTTTTTGTTTTTTTTTTGTTCATTTCCTTCCATCCTTCTCGAATAAAAATCATTAATAAGAGGCTGTGTCAACAATTCTCAAATTGAACCGAAGGTTACCATTGATTTTTTTAAAACTCTCGGAAGGAATGACAAGCAATAGAGGTAAAAATCAATCACAACTTGTTTGATGTCGAAAAAAAAAAATATCAAAACAGGCATTTCAAGAAATTACAGAAATATTTTTGGCATTTCAAGAAGTAACAGAAATATTTCTGATTATCTCTACAATATTGCTGAACATACTTCGTTACATCAGCAAAATTTTCAAGGACATTATACATTTCGTTACGTGATAGTGTAAATCCCCATTGTCATATAAGTCTCAGGCACACACGCAAATACATTTTTATTATAGAAAATAGATATCTGTTTATATTCAAGTACAGTATTTCCCAGCATCGAGGACACTCCTTCCAGAAAGATGCATACCAGCTTATAAAATTTTGATAAAAGAATGAATATAAATCTGAAGACACAGTACTTCTAACAAATCAAAGTTTTACATCTTTTGTCATTTCATTATGTTCCTTTAAAATCAAGCGCATTTGAGGAGAGTGACCAAGAGTCGAAACTTTTTTGTCATATGTAAAAATGTTCCATAATAAAAGATATACCAGTAAAACTGATAAACAATATTCAAATTATCACTTTCCATTGTTTGTTTGAAAGGGGATGAATTTTTGTGATTATGTAAATTTTCTTATCTATGATACTATTGTGCATTTATTATTTCATACTAAGTATAATCTATACATTACTTTCAGACCATATACAATAGTTCAGATTATTGACTAGCATAAATTTCCTTCTTCTGGGGTTTAGGAAAGGCCTATGGAAAAAGTAACCCAGGGCCTGTAGGCGAGAGGATAAATTTTCAAGACAACACAAGGGAAATACTGTAACTAAATAATTGTATAAATAAAATGTAGAAGCTTCTGGGAAATATTTGAGTTGGAAATCTAAATTTAATTGAATAAACAAGATAGCCGATATCTCGCAACTTCAATTTCATTCTTTTTTTAAACTAATTTTGATTCTCTTGACTGGCCAAGATCAGCCATTTCTTCCCGAAGAATTTAATCCATTTATTTTTACAAGTCGAATGTCAGATTCCTATCTCTCACTGATTTACAACTTTTTCAGCTTTAGACTGATGACTCACTTCTTTTGAAAACTCTTCAAACAAGTTGGTCACTTTGATGTCTGGAATATTGAAAAAGATATTTTCTAAAAATAAACAAAATATTCAAGACAGAAGAGAAAGAAAAAAAAAAAAAAATGTCAAGGAGGGAATTCCTTAAACTTCCTTAGGAAAAAAAAGAAGATTATTTGACTTTTCAATGATTTTTCTTTTCTATCAAAGAATTTACAATTGCAAAATTTTTAAAATCGGATGAAAAGAAGAATGAAATCGATATATTTTGTAGGAATGTCTTACGAACCAACTCTTCCTCAAGTTGTCAAAGACAGGAATAAAAAGGCAAGAAGAGAAATGAAACAGTCTTTGTTCTGAGTCGAAAGACTTCAAACAAATACATCCAAAAATAACAAGTTGGCTTTATATTCTGGGGTAGAACAAAACAGAAATAAATGAATGTGCAGACAGACAAATTCCTGAATATAAAGATGATGGACACATTTGAATTAAATGATTGACAACTGAAAGGTTTTTTCAGTTCATGGGGATCCATAACATCCAGAAAGTATATTAGCCATTTTGAATAACTCAAGAATAAGCTGTGTGGCCACAAAATAACTTGGCAACCAATCAGAGGGGACCTTACTGTGCATGTATGAACAGACATTCTCCAATTGGGTTACTCCTGAGATGCTTTGAGTGAGTTTATGTACCGTGTGACCATCACATTCATGAAAATCCCATGATTCATTTTATTTTTTATGTCTTGTGCATGGTTTATTTTGCAAAACTTATCAAGTGAGCCCTTTTACAGTCCACATTACACTGAAGTAATTATAATTGTTCATACATATATACGCACACATGAATTATATATATATATATATATATATATATAATGTGTACTGTAGAGAGTGAGACAGACTCGGGAGTGAAGTGTTTGGTGGTAAGGTTTATTAATCCTTATAAGTCAATAGTCCATACATGTTTCGGGATTCTTCCCATCATCAGTGGTGTGTGCTGTGTGAGTGTGTATCAAAATGTACCATGTGGAAACAGAGTTCACTGCCAGGAGCTATGCATTGTGGGTGAGTTTTGTTGTCAGGGCTGCTGAATCACTACATATATGTACATATATATATAATTACTTCATATATATATATATATATATATACATGTATGTATAATTACAACACACTCACATATATATACACATACATTTATGATTACTATATATATATATATATATATATATATATATACATGTGTATATTATAATATATACATAAATAATTATTATTTATACATATATGTATACATATATATATAATTACAACACACACACACACATATATATATATATATATGTGTGTGTGTGTGTGTGTGTGTACACAGAAGATTAGAGGGAGAAAACGCCTGAAACTTTTAATTTGATGAAAAATATTAAATTCTAAAATTTCAATTACACTACTTTTTTTATTAAGATTATCTTTTAATAAGCTAATATCATGTATATATATATATGTATATATATATATATATATATACATATATATATATATATATATATATATATATATATATATATATATATCATATAGATTACAAAATCTATTGTTGTTTAAGACACTGAGATATGATTGTGTGACAGATACAAGGTCAACTAAAAAGTGTGTTTGTTTAGCTCTCAAACAAATATTGTCTTTGTTAAGCTTTGTTGTATTTCAGAAGTCTTAGTTTGTTGTATTTCATTGCAAATCTAAATACAAGTTCAACAAGTGAAAAATAAATAAATAGCAAAGCAGCTTCATGAACACTAAACTTCTGCCAAATAAAATGATTTTTTTCCCTTTGATGAAAGATTTCAAAAGAATAGCTCGGCATTTCTGAAAGAGAAGGCTGTTATTCCTTATTAATTTCTTTGGTAAATCGTATTCAACCTTGCCGTTCATTGTTTCATGTTACCATTGTTCTGTAGCCTGTCATTTTAAATAAGGTGATCTCTTTGCGGTTCCCGCTGTCATATCTCATAGATTTGAGATTATTTACAAAATAGGGATAGCCGGCTCTCCATCAGCATAATAACTTCAGAAAGGTAGATCAAAGATCATGTAATATATAATGGCAGATTAAAATGAATGCAGAGTTTCTTTTATTTTCATTAGTGCCTCAAGGTACTTAAAAGAGTATTTAAAGATGTTCTACAGATGAGGTCTGTCTGGAAAGTATCCAACCATTTTGCATATCTCAAAAACTGGTTGCATAGCTTTGATATAACTTGGCAACCAATTAGACTTTACAACCATCGGGGTTGCTCGTCTGAAAGTGAGAAGCCATTTAGTGAGCATGTGCACTGTGTGACTGTCATATTTACAATGACCGAGAGAGTCGTTCTTCACATCTTGCAAAAGATTTTCCTGCAAAACATCTCATTGCCAACGTACTGCCCTGAGTTAGTGTGACTTTGGCTTTTCCCAGAGCCAGAATAGACTTCAAACAAGATTGAGGAGAATGATGATGGCGATCCCAAAAGAGGACTTGGATTGTTTTGAAAAATGAAAGGAGCACTAGGGTAAGTGTGTAGGGTCTCATGGAGCGTACTTTGATGGGAACTAAGGCGCCATTGTCCAAGGCAGGCAATTTTTTTTTTTTTCTGTTAATATCGAATGGCGAGATACTTTCTGGATAGGCCCACATACATTTCTTCCTTTCATCTTAATATCTTGAGATGCCTGGCACAGAAGTTATTTCAGCTGTTTATAAAGGTCAGCTTTTAAACCAATTGACTTTATTGACATATCTCCTTCATCCATAGGAAGAATAAGTGAATTAGGCAGATAAGTGCATTATCTAAGAGGATAGAGTTGTCACACAATTCTTCATTCAGAGGGTTTTTTTGTTTTGTCAGGAGGGTTTATCTGAAAACTGTAGGAAAAAAACAAAATGTCATTTTCTTTTCAGGGAGAACGTAAATATTTATTTAGCAGTTAATTTGCTAACTTTATCACCTCAAAACTCGACAAAAGTCAAATCGGGATCAATAAATCTCTAGTTTCATTCCACCAAAAAAAAATTGCCAACACTTTTTGAGTCAGTTTAAATTAGGAAAAAAGGATATTAAGCAAAATAAGTAAAACCCACTACCTGGTCTTGGCTTAGAGATTTCAGGTCTAAGAGAATTCAGATTTCAATTCATGAACCAGTATTTATTTAGTTGATCTTTTATTGCAACAACTCAAACTCAAACCATCAGTCTACAGCAGTGAGTAAACAATGCAAATCAGAAATAAAGTACAAGGACAAGAATCTCCATGAAACCCACGAAAGAGGAAGAGATCAAGTGAAGAATCACCCTAGGATGGCAAGCCTTTGGTAGAGCAAGCTCAACCTTCAAAAATAAGTTAATCCCAATAATCCTAAAAAGGAGAGTATACAACCAATGCATCCTCCCAAATGTCACTTATGGAGCTGAAACATGGAACCTAACCAAGAGACAGACTCGCAAAATTAAAAGCATGCGACGTGTACATGAGACCTCACATGGAGAGATCAAAAGACAGCACAGTATAAAAGGACGAAAACGGGAGTCAGAGACATCAGAGAATCTATTAGAAAACTTAAATGGCAATGGGCAGGCTATGTTGCAAGAATGACAGACAACCGATAGTCATCACGACTCAAAACATGGATCCCCAGAGATCACATGCGAAACCGAGGCTGACAAAATACAAGATAGAGAGATGAACTGGGCGAATTTAGGAAATACTGGCTCTGCGATGCCCACTATAGAGAATTGTGGCAAATCCTTGGAAAGGTCTATGTCCAACAACGGACGTTAAAAGACTGATGATGATGATGATGAATTGCAATGAAAAGCAACTGAAATCACAATGAAAGAAATACTAGTCAAAATTAATAATGATTGATAAAGCTTCATCTAATAAAAAGTAAGCCTAGATAATATTATTACTACTCCAAATATGACTAGTTTATGCAAAAACAGTACAAAACATGATGCTGAATGATGAATTGAGAATAAGTTCAAGAATTAGATTTGATCTTCTACCATAAAAGCTTTCGTAGTTCGAACATTAGGACAGTTGCTGTAAATCGGCAGGCTTCCCAAGGTGGAGGGATGAAAGTTTGGTTCTTGCCTAGAGCTTATTCTCTATTTCCTATCTGTGTTGTCTACCCAATGCAGTAAATTGAAGGCCAGAGTGGTTGCAACGAAAAGCAACAAAAATCAAGATTAAAGAAATGCTAAGAATCAATAATGGTTGACAATGTTTCATCTAATTAGAAAATAAATCAAGATGATATTACTTGAATTCCTGAAGTTTACCAATTATTGAAAAAAAGAAGTGTACTACAATTTGCAGTCTTATTCTGCCAACAGAAACAAAGTCTCACATCTTACAGCTCAAAACAATAACAAAATTTCAAGCTGAAAATTGATCAAAAAAATTGATCTGATAGTTATTCATTCATCAAGAGTTCATTTTCAATTTAAAATTCCATCAGCTAAAGTCAAGATTAATCTCTTGGAACATAACTGGAATTTTACAACCTGATGTTGAGTGAAATAAACACATCTCTTTCAGTCGTGAATGTTATCAACTCAAAATAGAATAATGCTTTAAGGGGTGAGGTCAAATTGGGAAGGCTCACTCACTGTCCAAAATTTTATCAGCTTAGATAAAAAAAATAAATGAATTGAGACCATTAGAATCAAAATGGTTTGATCTAGGGTAAAATCAAACTGTAAATTTTATGTTCCAAACTTAATGAATTTAAAACAAAGAGAAAGAAGTGTTTAGCTACAACAACAAGAATTCATGACCAGGGTACCTAAAAAGGGGAGTCATGGTTAGCAAGCTGTTCTCTTAGATCATTAGTACTGAGTAATGACCGAGTTCTAACTCAAGAAGCAATAATTCATCTTCAACTCTGGATTTTACCATCTCAAAATAAGAATACCGTATTCGCCTGTTAATAAGACTCATGTCACACAATTCTTCATACAGAGGGGCTTTTTTTTGCCTTGTGCGATCTCCTAACTTTACTCTACCATGATACTTGGCCTTCCATTAATATTACCAGTGAATGGGGTGTTGTGTAACATCTAGATACCTAGTTTGAAAAAAGAGCATCTTGTATATATTGGCTAAGCTTAGATTCAGTGCAGAGAGAAACAGAATAAGAAAGATTATATTGCATCAATCTTACCTGTCTGGAAAGTCATCATTTGAAATCTTAGATTTTGCCAGCACTAAAACACTGGCAATTGGCATTAACCATAAGGTAGGCCAAAGAAGATTATCTTATCGACAGGCAAATATTGTAAATTGTGGGGTCTGTCTGAAAGATATCCAACCATTATGAATATTTCATAAAGAAGTAGCATGGTCTTGATGCAATTTGGTAACAAATCAGCAGAGACCTTAATGCGTATACATGAACAGACACTGTCTTGTGGGGCTACTGTTGGTAGGGAGATACTATTGAGTGAGCTTGTGTACTGTGTGATCATCATGTTTGTGATGACTGAGCTGGTCCATTCTCCATGTATCGAGCAGGATTTTCCACAAAACTGCATCATCCAAGTTTGTCAACTCTCCCTTCAATCCTGATTTGGCTCCTTGCGACTCCAGCTTTTTCCTAATGAAAATGGAGATTGGATGAGATTTAGGAGAAAAAGAGGTAGCTGTTGGCAATCCTGACAGAGGACTTTGCAGACAGTGGAAGGGATGCTAGAATAAGTGTGTAAGGTCCAAAGGAAAGTACTTTGAAGTGAACTAAGGTACCATTGCCCTAGGTAGGCTATTTTTTCATCAATACAAAATGGCTGGATATTTTCAGGACAATCCTCTTAGAATGCATAAATAAAATCTATTGCTTGATATTCACAGCTCATTTTTGATATTGAATTTTATCAACACGAAAACTAGGAAAATACTTTGATCTATTAAAACTGGAATCTACATCTTGATCCTGGCTCAACAAAAGACAGCTCAATCTCAGTTTTGAAAGGCACATCACCATGACAACAATGACCTTTGAAATCAGCCTGGTATTTTTCATTCAATAACAGTAAGCACAGGATTTAGTGCAGAGAAACTGATTTATGTGCTTTGCCGGCTTCAGTTCAGAATAAAGTCAGAGGTGAGAAATAAAGAACCATCACTGATCTTGCCCACAAATTATTAACTTATCGGCTTCCTTCATCATCTCGCTAATATTGGAAATTTTTTCTTCTCCGGCTCAATAATTCCTGAGCAATGCATGATGGGAAGCAAATTATTGTAACCTGTTTATTCAGGAGAGAATGAGTCAATATGTGCATTGGTTTTAATGCTATAACAACAATATTATCAGCACGTTGCAAAGGGAGGCGAAAGAGAAACCAGAATCAACTGAATCAAAGATATTGATATTTATCATAAGTAGATAGTATGGATTGTATAAATCAGCCATTCTCAACAGGAGCCATACGGCCCTCTTGAGAGCCCTGTCATATTAGAAAGGGCCATAGAGTGAAATAAGGATAAATTAATTTTTGTCTGTCTCTTCAGGTATCTCTGTTTGATATGAGGCTCAAGAAACTGAAGAGAGCTCTCATGGCGGGTATGACCAAAGGAGGAGGGTTGATAATGGCTAGTATGGATAATCAAAGAGGTTTTCATCTGTCAAAGTCTGTCAAAGGATATTGCAGCCGTCCTGGCAGCTATTATCTGAGCAGGTGACTATGGGAGAGTGAATTGTAGGTGTGCTCATTGATCTACACTTTTTCTGTCTACTTTTGAGGTGTAGCAGTGACAAAACTAGGATCAAGATATTGGAGATAGGATCATGCAGGGAGATTGGTGTCAGGTCTTTTCAAAGGACATTAAAGGAAAAGTAACTGAAACTCAAACTTGAACCAATTTCCAGTTCCACTTTTATTCCTACTATTATTAGAAATCCAAGTTTGATATTTTTACAGTTAAAAAAAATGATAATCAATTTCTAAATAACATACATTTGTTGATTATTCAGGACAAATTTGATTTTAGCAATCTTTTTTAGGCATATATAGAAAGCTATTCAACTCATGGATCTTTTTTTTTTATGAGGGTGGATCAATTGAATTTTGATCTGAAATTTTTAGTGTATCAAGTTCAATCTATGTAATAGATATTCATCAGTGAGTCAAGAGCATAAACAAGGAAGGAGATTATGTTGAAAAATGATTATTTCTTGTATGGAATAAACACTTTTATCCATCATTAGGTTACAGATATTTGATGTGCCTTTGTTGAGATGAGATGAAAATAAGCATCAGATATTTTTGAATTCTCTTGTCAGTCAGAACCATTGGAGTACAAAACAACAAACTCAATACATAAATTGTTTTTTTTAAAAGTAACTTCAGACAGAAAGAGTAAAAACTACTGAGTAATATCCAAATAATCTCCATTACAGTGCCTCATAAATCCATGGTTAAACTTTTTAAATGACTGAAAACATAATATTTCAATAGATTTACATTGATTTTATCAAGTGAATATTGAAATTCTGGATTGAACTGAACTCAAAAATCTTTATCAATAAAAATGTAGCAAAATTCTCTTCTCTACTCCTCTGCTGTCATGTACTTTAAATCCAACGTTTATTATCTTTATGCTCAGTGCAAAATTTGAGTCGACTGACAACTTTTCTACTGACAACTCTCTTGTTGTTGAAGTCTCTGTAAAAATATGCAACAACATGCCTTTATTCCAACTGCCAACACAAATTCAAAATGGCCACTAATGCAAATGGTTTCCGAAACCACAGTGTGCAGCAGGAGACACGTTTCTTTGAATGTTCCAATATTTGACAGCCTCCAAAATTGGCGGAGTGGCTCCCATTCCCACTTGACAGCCAAAATTCAAAACCCAAAAAGGAAAGGGGTGTTTTAAAGAAAACTGAAAAAAGTCGGATGTCATAAGATATGAATTGCTGGTAACATCTTTGTGAATTGGGATGTGAACAGTTGAATAAAGGTGCCCCCTGGTGGAATGAAACAACAAGAGCAATCATAGTTACTTGCCTTGAGATTTAGGCTAATGACAATACGTGTTCTTTGATAAAAGGCAAATGGAGATGTAGAAATAAAATAGGAATGAAGATTGTAAAAACAGAAGAAGAAGAAGAAGGAATATGATGAAGTAGAAAAGAATAGAAGGAAGGGACGAAGAAGAAAGATGAAAAAGACAAGAAGACATTTTAAGAAAGAAAGGGAGAAGTTATAGGATAAGAAGAAGGGCAACAAAAGAAAAGAGAGACAAACAGAACAATCAGAAAGAGAAGGGAAAATAAAAGAAATAAAAATGAATTTTTAGAAAAATCAGAGAAGAGAGAGAGAAAGAGTAAGAGAGATTTTTTTAAAAAGTACTTTATTGAAAAATGAAGCCTAGCATCATTTTGAGTCTTTGTCTCAAATCCATCCATTGTTCTCTTCACAGTATTATCTATTTATTTTTCTCTCAAGTACTGAATACTCCCAAACCCCAACTTCCACCAACCCTTCCCCCATCATCCTTATTCTTCTCCACTTCACTCCACCCGACTCTTGCTTCACAACTGCACCAAAAAATAAAAACTTCAAAAAAGAAACGGGATTAATTATAAAAATCGAGATCCCAGTCTCTTCTTTGAATTAGTCAGAAATTTCAAGCAGGAAAGGAAACACGGCTGTAAGCATTTGGGGTGGGTGGCTGGTTAGATATTGGAAAAATGGAGGCTTTACTGCACATATGTTGGGTCATTGGAGTTTGAGAAGTGCATCCAAGAGAAATGAGAACATGTTGGTGGGCAGGGATTACCCAACAACCATCAAGCCAGCAGACACCCCGTTGTTAACACTGATTGACAAAGTCATTCCACACGTGTGACAAAACATTCGTTGCGTATATCCCATTGGCCGGGAGCAATGTTCCACAACCGATTTTCAATCAAAACTTTGAGTAACTTCTCAAGTGTCAAAGTATCTTTGGTTTTAAATACGAAATGGGAAGTCCTTTTGTGATCAGACTATAACAAAATTCCTTGTAGTTTACATATCAATATAGAGCTCACGAGATAGATGCTGTACATTGAATCCTTTAGTTAATGTTGAGGAAATGAAGCTGCATACAGGTTGTTTTGAAAATAATGATGCGTTTCTGGAGGGGTAAATCGGTTTGATGTAACAAGAGAAATTTATCAAGAACATAATCATCATGCACTCATGGTAAAAAGTACTTACTGGCCTTGTGGTTTCATATATTTTACTTTCAAACCTTCCCCTAGGTCCGTTGAGTATGCACACTAAATTTGGTTGGGCATATCAGACTCCTTGTATTATATAGATTATAGATATGACTGGAAATCAGATCATTATCATCAGGATGAGAGTGAATGTAGACGAAAGAATTTTTCTTTTGTGAAGGATAACCACTTGAATTTTGCATAATAATAGAGCCAGTTTGGGACCTACTAGAACCATTTCAGGCAATGGGTAAAGTCAAAAGTTTTTTCAAAAAATGATTTTATTGAAAATCAACCATTATAAAATAATATGATTGATAGGTGCATCCATAGTAAACTGTATAGAATTTGAGTTTAATCCTTGCTACCAAAAGATTTTACTTCCTTCTAAGCTGAAATGGATCAAGTCTGATGAAATCAATTCATACTCTTTGTATTCTCAAATTACCCATTCTTTATTCTCAGACACAAAGTTGTTTAAGTATAATTCAAGTGGTTTTTGCTTTATGGTTGTTACTGTAAATTGATGGTTGAAAAATAATCAGAAATACTGAATTATGCAATTAGTGATGAAATAGAAGACGACTGATGGAATGGGGACAATAAAATGACATTTCTTGTAACTAGTTTCAAGACAGAACAGAACATCAGTAATTGGATGATTCAAAGAACAGTAATGTTGCCCATTAAATATCTTGGTTCAGCTTTGACAAAAATTACACAAAACAAGATTTCTTCATGAATTGTTCATCTTAGACTTTATTGGAACAATATTAGAGCAATAAGATAATTTAGTTGAAAGATCAAAGACAAAAATGAACAATCAGAGCTCTCAGTGAGTTGATAATATTATTTACACAATATCATTGAATTAAATATTCTCAAAATCATGTTATATCAGCAAATAGAAAGTTTGCTTAGTCTGGCACAAGACCATATTTTCAGAGCTCTGAGTAAGGATCTAATTTACAATCTGTCGCTCACAAAAATAATCAGTAATTAATTTCCTGAAAGAGTTGTTGTAATCTTACCAGAGTGAAAATCCATAATACCTAAAGGGCACATGTTTATGATTATGTACAAAAATATTGCATCAACAATGTATGATTCTCTTTGTCTTGACAGACAGTATTAGCAGTTTCAGGATGTGTTTTGTTCGAGAGTTTTTTTTTTCTACAGCACCTCTCCTGACTGATTCAGCCAATGTTCAATCGGCAGAGGCGGCTGCAGAAGCAACACACAAAGGTGCCTGATCCAAATGTCTGAATGCCCACTCTCTTTTTCCAGCGATGACGCTTCCTCGCCCACTCAGCAAGGTGGTCTTTATATGAAGCGTCTCATGTGTGCACTACGTTTCCTCTAAGTGACTCAGTCTGATATAATTTGCTCCCAGGACTTATTACATCAACAATAAGTTACAGGTAAAAGTATTGTGTCATTTTTGCTTGATAATATTGCATTACTAACATTGCTATTGATATGTTATATTGCATATAAAATTGCATTAATAATATTGATTCTTTAAATAAAAACTAGATATGAATCCTTTAGCTAGTTACAGTAGAAGTAATGTTGGGTAGTTGACAGATTTCAGATCAAAGTAGCAACAATCCTGTGATGACAGATGAATAATAGAAGGTGAGGCGATTGAATAACAAAACTGGGATTCTGTAAGTTGAACCACAATGCACACGTGCAAACCATATCATATACATCGACCAACGGGCAAGCATAAACAACTCCTGAAAGGTTGAATCTGCTTTTGTCTTCAGTTTGCTGTTATGCATTGCTTGGAGTTGACATTTTTTCTCGAACATGTAGTAAAAATGGATGGTTCAAAAATCGAGCAAAGCATTAATTTGAAATTTTGGGTGAAATTAAATGAAAAGGCTACCAAATCTTTTCATATGCTAACTGAAATTTATGGGGAAGAATAAATGTCACATGTACACATGTTTGATTGGCACGAGAGATTTTGTGAAAGTTGAGAGAATGTCGAAGATGACGAATGTTGTGGGCGCTCATGCACTTAATCAATGGAGACAATATCTGCAATCATTTTGATGCCAAGTCATTGATTATTTTGAATGATCTGTTTGATTTTTCAAACATTCTTGCCAGTTATTGACCTTCACAAAATCTCTTACATAAACCCAGCCACATTATTTAATAGCCACACCTCATATTGATCGCAAAGAATAAGAATGAATACTTTACATAATCATACACGCAGTTCTCCACCATTTGCTGAGGTTTTATTAGAGCAAGTATGGTGGCCTGATTGGGAAATAAGAAATTTGGACAAATGATCAATTAGGAAAATGACAGGGTTGTGTTCTGTTGAGTGGAAAAGAAAAGAGTATGGCAGACAAGAAAACAAAATAAAAGTCCAGCCGAGGTAGGTAAAAAGACACAGGTTCCTTTTGATTGAAGCACTTAAAGATAGGAAATTATTGTGTCATTCAGAAATTAGATGCTGATGCAACAATTACAATAGTTTCTGGCATTTGGGAGAAGCAGTTTTTAGAGGAAAATCGATACTATTGATGCAATATCATCAAGCAGGAAGAAGACTACAATACTGATTCAAAATATCATGACTTGGCTTCGTGGACTAAGATTTAAAAGGGTTATTAATGTCTTGCAGGCCCTCAGTTATTAAAGAGGCCTGTATCAAGAATAGCCTCCAGGTCTGCTTGATGAAGTATTTGCACGCCATGGCCCATCGAGGCGGGATGATGGGACCAAGGACCTAAGGTCATAGGTTTTGCCAGAGTTTACTTCTCCAAGGCAGATGCCAGAGCCAGCTGTAGAGGTCTGTTGCCCCTTTGAAGGAGTATATTGACAGTATGGCTGACCTGGGTAGGTTGAGGCTCAGATCCTAGACACTTGGCAGTACGCAGATGTCTGGGCTGGCCGATGAGGTCTATCGATAAAGTAATCCCTTACCATTTTGTGAGGTCTTTGACTGGTAGAGCAACTGGAAAATGAACTGGACTATTCTACTTAAATGTATAAAACTGCCCATAAAGAATGGGGAGTGGCTACAAAGTCTGGACCCCCATCAAACTTTTCAAAGATTTTTAAAAAAAGAAGAAAATAAGAATAAAACAAAATATGAAAGAATCAACCATTGTGAAATGATTATTGGCAACCATTATGAAAATGGCAATTATTAGCCATTCTTATGTCTGGATTATACCAAAGGAATTTCTGAGATTCTACCTGGAAACCAGATTGGCGATCAGAACATGCACTGACCCCCCTCCCAACCAATTTTGCCCCTTTGCCCTCTCAAACATTTTTCCCTTGCTACAGTATGATTGGGGCTGCAGAAATCTGTGGACAAGAAGAAACGATTTCAAAAGTACCAAATAGTAAGTTTGACTAAACAAAGTCAGGATTTCCCACATTGAAATTTGGGTGGGAATTTTGAAATTTATATCTATCACTATAGCAAATTTAAGATAATGGTATGAACTGTAATTTTTTAAAAATTTGGCTAAAGCAACTTTTAGCACATCAGTAAAGTTAGCAATGCACATTTAGGTAAAGTGCTTTTTCTCAAGTTTTGATCATTACTCTGTCAGCTCGAAGCCATTGCAATGAGTTAAATGAGCAGCAAAGCATAGAAAAAAGCAAAGTTTTTTCTCTTTCAAACCTGTAACTATGTTATAAGCAAAATGGCTGAATGGACGAGTGCAAAAGAGAGAAAGCTGTCAGGCGGGACAGACTGTGACAGTATACATGGCTGATGCACCATGGGATGAAGAAGCTAATGCATGATGGGTAAATGTGGGCAGTGTAGGATGTGAAAGAGAGAGTAAGATTGATGCATCATGGGAAAGCACTGAAAGGAGTTGTAGAAATGCAATCTATAATGACTCTTGTGAGGCATGAATTGCTTCAGGGTATATTTAGAATGGAGGAAGAAGTAGACAAAGCACAACAAAGTAATAGTTGTCAACCCGTCAGTATAAATACTCCGAGAACTAAAATCTCCATTCAGAAAAAAAGAAAGAAAACATTCGTTTAGCAGAGAAATGGCTTCTTTTGACAATTGCTTGAAAAAGCATGTTTCCCCATTTTTATTTGAGAGTAATAAAAAAGAAAAAAGAAAAAATAGTAAGTGAGGGTGATTTGTTCCAGAGTATTACTATCTTGAAATTGGAAATGGTAGGTGAAATGCCTTGGAGGAGCGGAATCGCGTAATGGTTACCGGCACGGAAACTAAAATTTGACCGAGTTTGAGCTATGGTTGAGGCTGTTTACATTCACTTTGAACAACTGTCTTAAAGAAAGGCATGAATCTATTTTTTCTCCAAGCTATGGGTAAATATTAATTGGAGCCTTTAGCCATGTAAGGCAGTCTATATAGGAGAAGGTTACTCTGACAGAAAAAAACCCTACAGCTTTAGAGTCATCATAACTGGTCCCAAGTCTATGCTAAGGATGGAGGTCAGGTGTAGGGCTAGCAACTCTGCCCCATAGAAGAACCAACCTGCAACTGAAACTACGACAGAGTGGTTGTGTCCAAATGCTCCATAAGGAGTCTCCAGGAATAAGTGGACAAGACACAAATTCAAAGGCCTGACAATATTCAACCATTTTTTTTTAAACATTTAATTTGAGTGTTGATGAAGTAAGCAGATAAAAAATAAAGTATGGTGGAATTATAGATTGTAAAATGAATGAAGGAGGAAGAGGAGGAAAAGAAGGAAGGAAAACCTAAAGAAAATGAAGAAAAAAGAAGCTGGAAATAAGGTAGAGAGAGAGAGAGAAGATATGGACATAATGAAGAACTAAAAAGATTGTAAGGTAAATAAATGATCAATAACAAGAAGGCACAGAAGATCAAAAAAAGAGTGTTTTGTTGTGGGGTAATGGTTAATAAGCTAGTCTAGCAGACCACTATTCCTGTTTAGTATGTTTGAATCTCACTGCGTGCCCTAAACTTGTAGCCTTGGGTGAGACTAATTGGCACAATGTAAGGAGGGTAGTCCCAATTTTTTTACACACTTGCTCACTCAATGTTGAAAAATGGCAAACAAATGCAAAGAATTATTACAATTTGATTTATTCTTTGCAATAACAATATAACTGAATGTATTTACTTCAGTTTTTCGTTCATTAATTCCCTTATTTCTTTTTATAATAAAGATAGAAGATAAAGGAGAAAATGAAGAAGAAAAAGAAACAAAAAATAAGTATAAAAAAAGAAGGATTTTATTTTAAAAAATATAGAAAAAAGAAAAAAAAACAAAGAGAAAAGAAAAAGAAGAAACAGAAAAGAAAGAGATGCAAAAAAAAAAAAGTGGTCTTTTTTGTCAGTGAATGTGGGATGATGTTGTTTAATGTAAAGGGAAAATGAATGAAATTGTCAGGACTGAAAGAGAGGGAAGCATCACAAAGAAAGAATGAAGTCAAAGTTTCTGGGGGTTGCTTTGAAGCCCAAAACCCGTAAGACCCACTCTATCACTTCTTGCTGTCAAACCAAGGTTGAATAATGGAAACCTTGAACTTAGTGCACCTTTCAATATCAAGGACCCTTAAAAGGGTTATATATATATAAAAGCATGTTAATATATAAAGGGATACATACATAAATTCTCCCTCTATATAGATATATATATGTGCGTATGTGTGTATATATATATATATATATATATATATATATATATATATATATACACACACACACGTGTGTAAATGTATATATGTATATACATATGTGTGTGGGTGTGTTTATATATATATATATATATATATATATATATATATATATATATATACTCATCATGATGCATCAACTGAACATTATATGATTAGAAGATGAATTAGAGGACATGAAATGTAACAGAAATAATCATGTATATTTCTATTAAAAGAGCCTCAGGGAAAGAGGGAAGAACGCTTGAATGCAAAGCAGCAGCAGCAGTAGCAGCGACAGACAAAGACATCAAAGCTGTTGGGGGAAGAGAAATGTAATCCAGCTGCTGGAGAATGGGGAGAAAATCAATAGGAGTTTGGTAGACTGCAGGTGGAAGAATTTACCTCTATATGAACCCCGGACACCCAGATGTTGAATTTACTGAATAAATTTTGCAGGCTCCAATAGATCCATAAGACTCATAATTCAAAACTGGATAGATTTTATTTCAGTATTAGTTATTACTCACAAAAAATTAACAGACATATTTGAATATCTATGAAATTATTTTGTTTTTTTAGAATATATATATATATATATATATATATATATATATATATATATATATATATATATATATATATATATATATATATACTGGAGATTGTAATGCATTTAGTAAAAACTTATATCTGTGTTTCTGTGGAGTTTGACTGGTTTCTTCATATTGTCTCTCAAGACAATTGTTCACTACTTCAAAGCTGTTCAGAGTGTAAATAGATGTTCATATCTTTACATCAATTTCATTTGAATTTCTGTTAGATAGTGATTGAACTCACTTAAATGGAAGAGTCCATTGTTTTCACAATAGTGAATGGGACAGATTTCTATCAGCAGAAGTGTTATTTCAAGTGGAAGAGTCTATTGTTGTAGACAGAGGAAGAAACAGAAAAAGTTACCCTGTTCATTAGATAGATTGGTTTTGCCCTAAAACAGTCACACAATACAGCAACAAGCTTTTTTGTAGTCCACATTAATTAATTTGTTTTCATGATACTCTTTACTTCTGTCTCATCAAGTTAAGATTATCCCATGTTAAGATCATTATTACTGAGCCATTTGTCACTTATGTCATTATCTTCATTGTTTCAAAGGTCAATATCACCCCCCCTTTGCTTCAGATATATCTAATATAAACCTCCTATTTGGTAAGATCATAATTAATAACTTGCTAGTTCCAAAAGTCATAATCATCTACTTTGTTGCAAAGATATCTAATATCAACATTTTTGTTGCTAAGATCGTAATTGATGACTTCCTTGTAGCAACAATAATTATCTCTGACCTCCTTTTAGCTAAATCATCCTCCTAGCTGCTAAAGCCCTCATTATCAACCTTCTTGCTGTTGAAGCCATCATTATCAACCTCATTGCTTCTAAAGCCTTCAGCAACCTCCTTGCTGCTAAAGCCTTCGTTAAGAACATCATAGCTTCTAAAGCTTTAGTTATCAACCTCCTTACTGCTGAAGTCTTCATTATCAACCTCCTTGCTGCTAAAACCTCCATATCAACTGACTTGCTGCTAATGCCTTTGTCATCAATTTCCTTACTGCTAAAGCCTTCAATTTCAATATCTTTGCTGCTAAAGCCTTCATTATCAACCTCCTTGCTGCCATAGCCTTCATTATCAACCTTCTTGCTGCTAAATCCATCCATTTTCAACTTCCTTGTTTCTCAAGTCTTCGTGATCAACCTCCTTACTGTTAAAGCTATCATTTTCAACCTTATTGCAGCTAAAGCCTTCATTATTAACCTCATGGCTTCTAAAGCCTTCATTATCAATTGAATTGCTACGGAAGCCTTCATTATCAACCTCCTTACTTCTGAAGCCTTCATCATTAACTTACTTGCTGCTGAAGCCTTCGTCAACAACCTCCTTGCTTCTAAAGCCTTCGTGATCAACCTCCTAGCTGCTAAGGTCTTTGTTATCAACCTCCTTTCTGCTAAATCCTTCAGTTTCAACCCCTTTGCTCCTAAAACCTTCATCATCAACTGACTTGCTGCTGAAGCATTAGTTATGAATCTCTTACTGCTGAAGCCTTCATTATCAACCTCATCGCTGATAAAGCCTTCATTCTCAACCTCCTTGCAGCTAAAGCATTTCATTATCAACTTACATGCTCCTAAAGCATTCATTATCAACTAACTTGCTGCTAAAACCTTCATCATCAACTCACATACTGCTAAAGCCTTCATTAACAACCGCCTTACTGCTAAGCAAGGAAGCAACTCTTCATTGACTGCATTTCTAATATAGAAATATAAGAAATACAATCAATGAAAAGTTAAACCCACCCCCTGCTAAATTTTTGTGTTTAAAATTGAATGATGTAATTCACAGACAGTTTTTATATCTGGTATTGACAAAGGTCCTTGGTAGTTTACGAACACATAATCCTCGGACTACATACAATTCAAAAGTTGTTGTAATCATCGCCAGTCAAGATAAGAGTGGAGTTTGACCCTACAGCAGCCATGCCTGTTCCTAGTATTTTCTTACACCAATGAATGAAATAATGTCACTACTTGTTCAACTTGACTTTGTAGGCTGAACTTTTTCTTTCTTTGCTCACAGAGTGTCCATCATTAAAAGTACTTAAATGATTGAGTTAGAGAAACTGATAGGATTAAAATGGCCTTAAGCTATCAATTCACCGATACCCACCCTCATACCACACAATCCTAAGGTTTGAAAGGTAAAAGACACAACCCAAGAACCAGAATAGAATATTGGCCTGCAGGCATTAATTAACGTTGAAGTTGACTTTTCAAGTTTTGGTGATGAAAAACTCGGGTGTTGGTGTAGTTCATAAATCAAAGCTAAATAAATATTTTTAGGGAAGATCAAAAGATTATGGTTTCTAAACCGACCCAATCAAAGATTTTACGAAGATCAGGTTGGGACAGGAGAAGGATGAAAGAAATAAACATAGATAAAAAAAAAAAAAATTATTTTGTTTTTGTAGATTTTTGACTTGATATATTTCAGTTTCAGCAACTTGAAAATAATCAAGGAATCAGTCAATGTCAAGGAAGAGTCATAATTTCTTTATTTTTATCTCTCTCTTTATCTTTATCTACAAATATGTTTATAATGCATCTATGTGTGTTTGCAGATCCACAGATGCAAATATAGGTATATATAATGAAACACACACATGCATACAAATATCTGATATATCGGGAAAAAGTATAATACAGTACATATAAATTAATCGGTTTTATCATATATATATATATATATATATGTGTATATATATATATTAAATTTGATATTCTATATATATACATTTATCTGTTTTATTCCATTTGGCAATTATCTGAAAATATACGTATACATTTAACAAGAGAGGGTGCAAGTACAAATGTATGCAACCTGTGTAGAAAACATATATTTGCATATATGTCGATACGAGTAAAAGGATCAGATCAAAGGGAAGCCAATTATGAAATCCTGTTTGCCCCTTAGAATCAACCTTCTCATAAAATCAATAAACTTAACCAAACTTTGAAAGCCACAGTTTGAATTCCAATATTCTCGATGGTTAGCTGCTTTCAACAAATCAAATCTTTTTGAAAAGCGAAAAGAAATCAAATTGATTTCACTGAAAAGAAAGTTTTCATATTATTCCAATGAAAGGAGACCATTTGAAGTTAAAGACATGCAGCAGAGGAAATGTATTACCAAGTTTGCAATGGGTTATATGGAATGGTTTCTTTACCAAAAAACCTGATTTGTTTTCCTTCTAGAAAAGCCAGTAACATCACAAGATTTACTTAAAGAAATTATGAGAATATATTTAAAAGGTAAGGTTTTAATAGGACTTTGGCTAATGAAAAAAGATCATAAAGTTTTCATATCATTGAAGAAAATCTTTTGATTAGTAAGCTACAACTACGAATATGAATTTATGCAAAATTATAAATGAAGCGCTAAGAACCACAATTTGAAATCTGTTTGGTGAAATCAAGTTGAGTATACCGCTATAATCTTCAATGCCTGCTCTATCTGGGGAGCAAGTCAGATGGATTGGGTGGAGTTAAAAAGTGGTCAAAATTCCCATTGTGCTGTTATAGTTAAATATGTTTAGCATTCAAAATGCCCAAGTTTTTCTGATGAAAGTGTTTGCATCTTTAAGCGGATGCTTTTAGCTACATAACAAAAAAAAAATCAACAGAATATGTAAAATAGTTTCAAAATTATGGCATTTTGAAAGTCAAGTTAAAAAACTTTGAACGTGTTCTTCTCTGTTTTTAATTATTGGTAGAATGTACCTTTTGTTTTTAAGTGGCTTATACATACATGGAATTGTGGGGTGGCAGAATAGTTACTAATAAGGAAAATGGAATTGACGGAATGTTTTAGTTTCAACCAAGATTGCTTGGATTGACATCTCACTATCATCCTTGGGAAAGGCATGAATCCAATTATCTCCCAAGCTATGGATAAATAGAAAGGCAGTTTGCACTCTCCAGCCCTGTAAGGCAGTCCAAGTTAAGCTCAGGTAAAGGAAGAGGCTTATGCGTGGTAGTAGCAACTCCATCTAATGAAAACCTATTTGCTATAGAAACCAAAGCAGCATGACCCCTTCAACTGTCTAATGAAATGGTGTGGTTATGGCTATGGCTATGGCTCTATGCTTTTCAAGGAGTCTACAGGAACCAACAACATATATATAAACACACACAAATATAAAATGGGCCTGCTGGAGTGGCTGAAGTATAGTAGATAGTCTCATACTTCCCACCAGGACAGGGATGAGTGTTCAAAGCCCAAGTAAAAACCAGGATTTTGAATGCTAATTTTCAAGGTAGCAAGTGAGTTCTTCTCTCTTGGAAGTTAGCATAATACCATTTTCCAAGAATTTGTTATAGAATTTTTTGGAGTCAAGCTGCTCAGAATTCCAATGTAAAGGAATAAATGAGTTCACTTCCCTTTGGCAAATATGCAGAGCCTCATGATTCATATTTTTATTGATAGTTTTACTTGAATTTGTTGATACAAGTGTCTTTCAATACAGCACGCTTCACAATATAAGACAGTTGATTGGTGGACCCTTACAATTTTTTTTTGTATATCATCATCCACTTGTCCAGAAAACTGAATAAAAACAGATTTTCATCGAATGACTAACCTAATATTACTAAGATATTAAATTTCTTCAATTTGCGATCAATTAATCTATAATTACATGAGGTTTTACACTTGATACTTTTGATTTTGTAATGAAAATACCTTTATTCACCAGTGAACAGTTGTCTTTTTTTGCCCCATACACCTGTATTATAAATGGGAACTTCTTCATTCCGATCAGGCCATTATCATTCAAACAACCCAATATACAGAGATAGATAGACATGGATGTGTTGACACATACATATTTACTTATATGCTTTCACACACTGAAAATAAAACTGGCTCGCCTATTTCAGAGAATAGCAGTTGGATGGAGCGGCAAATCTTGATTTCTGATCTTTGACCTTAGCAACAGCCTTCATTATTGGATGAGTGAATGGCTAGTTGAATACACCCATTTAATGACCAACCAGGTATCCACAAATAAAGGAAAGTGTCAGATGATAATAGGTTAATCCTCTCTGGGATACAAAGAAGGAGGAGTAACTAAAAAACAAACTGACAGAAAAAAAGGGTTTCTTATCTTATTTGTTGACCTTACTGACTTAATTCTTGCAAGGGAGGATTGAAAAAGGGGCAAAGGATCGAATTTCACTGTCTTTCATAGATTGTGGTTTATAATTAATGTTCAGGCTTGACCTCCCACTTTTGAGCTAATGAGGATTAGAACTATTAATCTTCAGTCATTCATAATTAGGGAATTAGGCTGGGCAACAGTTTAACACAAGACTCTTAAGATAAGCCACAGAAGTAAAGAGGAATAAATCTACAAAAAATCTAGATTAGAATTTTCATTTTCTGTCTGGATTTCTGAAATGAGAAATTATCATTATTATGCACCGATTAACTCGGACTAGTGTCCTCATCTTGTTTATCATGGTCACAACTTTTGAGGCATTATGTCTTCCATCCTTCTTCACATGTTGCTTTAATTGGTAACCCAGTGGGAATTACACTGGTTCGGTGGAAGATGTAGACAAGTAACATTGTAAGGAAGAATTAGCTGACATATTACATGGCATGGATGCTGGAATGAGAACAATCATTAAAGAGTTTGATTTGTAATTTCCAGAGTTCAACAGATACCTGAAGAAGGCCAGACTGAATATTGTTTTATTCTTCAAGTTAGAGCATTTTGATGGTATAGCGCTAACAAAGATCTGGCTAACATATGCCGTGTTCCCTGTTAGGGTAACAAACATACAGATCATTATGATATAGTTAAGTAAGTATCTCAGACTTAGGTTCTTGAAACCCCCCCCACTCAAAATCGTCACTTCATTTATGCACTTATGAAATCCCAAAGTGCTGAGTAACTTGTAACTATGTAAGAACAGAAACGATTATTAGCCAACATAATAGAAAAATATTTCTATTAACCAGAGGCTCTATCCATCTTGGAAGAAAAGCTCAAGTGAGTTCAACATTTAATCATTTTGATGGGGTAGTCATCTATTGAACTCCAACAAAGGAGACGGCTTTTCAAAGTAAATATCTGAAGCTTAGGTGTTAAGGGAATTGCTTGGTTAATGATGTTATGACTAACAAGGAGGCTTCATTTGACTTGCACAATAATACATAAGAAGGCTGATCTCTTTTGAAAGGTTCCCAAGACATTTTCCTTAGCATTAATATTTAGTTTATCCTTGTAGACCCCTTGTTGCATGGGGCAACAATAACTCTGCTACAGTTTCAGTAACAAGTAGACTTTATGGAGTGAAATGGCTATATATATATATATATATATATATATATATATATATATATATATATATATATGTGTCAAATCACCTTAGCCTCACAGATAGCCCGACTAACCAGCCAAGTTGGCTACAGATTCTTGTCTCTTTGATTGTCTGTGTCTACCCTCTGAGAAGCAAACTTTCATAATCATCAGCTGAACATTTATGTACTGTTTTCCTGATGCTCAGCCTGTGTGCAAACGGATGAATAATATTTGTATAACATTTGGATTGTTGCAAATGTGTGCCTAATGCTTCTTACTGTTCCTATAAAAATTTTTAGCAAAAAAAACCAACCCAAAATGACTCTGACTATGTATCCCTAGGAAAATTGTCACAAATCATTTCCACAAAAGAGAATTAAAAAACCTGTTGGTTATTCTTAGTTTAGTGGCTGCAAAAATAAAACAACTGAGCAACTTTGATGTGTTCTACTTTCAGCATAAAAATACATCCGGACCAAAAAATTGTAAACAATAAAGACAGCTATCTGGAAGTAGCTGGACACACATGCACTCAAAAAAGGGTGCAGGAAGTTCTGTTTGTGATGAAATTTATTTCCTATTCCTCAAATTCAACCTGTTTGGATTACCATTTTTTTTTGGTCATATGATATTAAAAAATCAAACGATCTATGTGATATATATGTGCCAGTGAATTCAGCCGAAACAATTGAAATGAATCATTACTGCCAGTGCTAAGAGATAAGCTTTTCATTTTTAACTTGATTATGTGCATGTGATTTCTACATGTTAAACACAATTTCATTTCATCTTAATACATAATAACCCAAATAAGAAAGACATGTATTCTAAATTTAGTATGTAACAGTAGATTAAGGAAGCTAATGAACTTATGGCTGTATCCTTTCAAAAATTTCTTGATAATTTGTTGAACAGTTTTTATAACTAGACTCTGGGTTTTAAATAATTATAGATATTTTAGTGCATTATCTACTAGTTAGAATGAGTAATAAATTCTATTTTTACAAGTGGAATTTTTGATCCTACACTTGATTTATTAAAATATCTCTCAAGTTGTTCAAATTAAAACTATTTATTTCTCTTTCAGACTGTGTTGAATTAAACATAAAGTGCCTATGTATGGAAGCACAGTTTATTATTGGTTGTAAATGAAAGATTTTTAAAAAGAAAAAATTCTTGGTTTTTATTTTGATTTGAGAAGGTAGCTTGACTGTAATAACATAGCTGGGAGTAAAATTGAAGATCTTTCACTTAATTTCATTTGATGGAAGTATTTTAAATCATCACTGTCATGATTCATTACTTTTTACCTCCAGCTCAATTTTCAACTTAACGTTCATCTCTTTTTTTTTTAAAAACTGCCTGAATAAAGTTTACAAAAAACTTATCCAAAGATCCATACTTTTCCTTCTTTCCCACCATGATGCATTTAAACAAGTAAGATTTATCTTTTTAAAATTTCAAAACATATGTAAAATTTCTATTTACACCTTCCACGCATTAAAAAATTAACTTGAGTAAATTTTTAAAGGCTTTACACGGGTGGGTGGGGAGCCTGCAAGTACGTTGAAAGGAATTTTTTATCGTAACTCTCATTCAGGCCTGTTGAAAAATTTTTTAAAAGTAACTAAAAAATTAAGCTGAAGGTGTGTAGTAGTCATACAAATTAATAATAATGAGCTATAATATTTCATCAAATGAAATAAATCAAAAAATATCTTTATTTGACATATTTTCAAGATATTTTCTAATTAATAAAAGGAATAAAAATTATAAGAGCACAACAAATATTCGGACACAAACACTGAGCCACTGTTTGTGGAATGTTTGCGAACACATGATACTTGTTCTTGCCTCAGTGTTTATTTACTAGTCATGAACAGTTGTGTGCAAATGTTATACAAACATTCATAGAACATACCTGTTCTGGGTAGGTCTATCTCTATGTGTGTGTGTGTGTATGTGTGTGTGTGTGTTTGTGTGAGCTTCTGGTCACATTTTGGAATCTACAATCTTACAGAAGTGCATGAGTACACTATGAAGCACCTTCTAAGAAACATTTTTTTGTTTTTCGAAAAGAGTGCTTTTAGGGGTCTCTATGGTCATTTTGAACCAACAATACCAAAATCTTGTGCTGGTATTTTTTTAAAGATAATTTTAGATAAAAGATCTATTTTTCTTTTAGATAATCAATTCTGGTACAAGTGTGGGTTATGATAAGTTGTTCATGTAAGATACAGATGTTTAGTTTTTTTTCCAAAAAAAATAATCTCATAAAAATTCAAATGTATCGGTGAATTTTTCACAGTAGTAAAGAATAAGAAAGAATGTATCTATATAACCGTGCGTTCCTTTAACCTTGGGAAGCCTATGTTACCGTGATTGCTACTTGACCGCTTGAGTTAACAGAGCCAACAATGTTCAGAGGATCAAATCTAACCATATGAACTTAATCCTTACTTTTCCCAATCAATTGACACCACCATATTTGATCTTATTGCTTAGCTTATATACACTATTGGTATAAGTAGTAATATTATGTTGGATATTTGTTAAATGAAAGATTGTTAATCATCAATGGCCACAGAATGACAGTTTGAGTAATTGTAAAGAAAATCAACAGAAATTAATTAGAAATACTAATTAA
>OY735220.1:9025075-9115075 GCA_963457665.1 Thysanoteuthis rhombus
TAGCCAGAGGGAGGAACAGGCTGAAGAAAGGTAGAGAAAGCTAAGATGCGTGAGAGTAAGAGGCAGTTGGGATAGGGTGAGGAAGAGACTGAAAACAGGTAGAAAGAGTTGAATGAAGAAAGAGGAGGAGGAAGTAGTGGTAGGGTGAGGAAGAGACTGAAAACCCAGTAGAAAAAGTTGAATGAAGAGAGAGGAGGAAAAAGTATTGGTTGGGTGAGGAGCAAAGAGAAGAAAGTGGCTGATCAAACAGAGGGGGAATAAAGGGTCACTTTTGAGAGAGAGGGGGGGAGATGTTGATTTAATTCATGAATATTTAGGATTATTTTCTGATTTTCAAAGCACAAATTCAGATTGATTTCAAGTGAAAAAACTACCCAAATTCTAGGCATAATTATCAGATATCCCACCCAGTTACCACCAGAGCAGAAAATGATTAAAGCTAACTGCACAGGGGAGAGTGGTGGAGTAGCAGTAAAGTCAGTGGGAAGTGATAACTTGCAAGCGTAGTATAACTGGGTTCAAATGCAGTCTGCGCTAAAATGCAGCCACCATTTTTGGTTTATTCATTTTTTCACCCCCTCCACTGCTAGAATTTTCTGTGTAACTCAGGTGAAGGAAAGTTTTGACCTGACATAACGGATTTCCTGATTTCCCTGCTGATAAGATACTACAAGAGAAAACAACACACCCTATAATTAGCTTGGTATTTTTCAGAAAAAAATATTTGAGGAATAAATAACTTACTGTACGGGCAGAGGGGTTCATGAGGGTTGGCAAACTCCTTCGTACAACTTGAACCCTCCTCCAAATTTATTTTTTTAGAGCATTTTTCGGGGAAAAAAAATTGCATCTAATCAGTCAGGAAAATAGGGTATTTGTTTTGTAAACCCTACCTGTGATATCAAAAGGGAAACATGAAGAGTTACTTAGAGCTGAAAAGCTAAAAAGGGAAAGTAATCAGGGAGAGAAGGAATGATTGAATGTGTATAATCAAAAGATAGAGGAAGTAAATCTTCGGGACTGTGAGATCAAAAAGGTTAACTGAACAAGACAAAAAAAAATGAGAGCGTTAGGCGGCCATGGACAGAAGCAGGTAAGCATAGGGTACTTCCTAAGAATGTGATGTAGAGAGTATGACTGAAAGAGAGGTGGCTCATGAGGGTCCCCCCACCTCAGATGATGATGCAAGGTGAGACAAGCGAAATGAATGTCATAGGGCAAAATGGAGGTTTGATAAATCAGGGAGGGCAGACCAAGTGAGGAAGGGTGGGACGGTGAGAGAAAGAAGGAATGGGAAAAGAGCAAAGAAAAGGGGAGCCAGAGGAGCCAAAAGAGAGGAAGGGGCTGGGGAGAGACAGGGAGGAAGATGCCAGGAAATGACCAGTGGAAGAGTTGGGTGGTGGGGTCGATAGGCGATGAGGATAAGGCAAGGGCTAACTGATAACATGAGCTTCTAATACAAGAACATAATCAAGCTAGATCCCTTGTGGGATACTTCTACTTCGTGGTTGATTCCTTCACCCTGACCATCCCTGGGGATTGGACCCCTCGCAAAGGTAGGGGAGGTCTATTTATGCTTCACTGCTCCAGACGTTGATTTAAAGGACAAGTAGCGGAATTACGCTGAAGATGATGACATTTGACTAAATTAGCAGCAAATAATACCATCTTCAGTGGGGCATCTTGTATGATTAAGCAACGATAGCGCGCACTTGGCAAACAAAACAACACCGGAAAATGGCTCGCAAGGATTAACGCTGATTAGTTCGGAATGGATTAACAGTAGCAAAGTTAGGTGATGGGTGAATCTTTGTTGACAAGAAAACGCCAAGAAAAAGATGAAGGTGATTGAAGAAAGATGTCAGCCCTGAAGTATTTTGTGCGACGAAATCTATTGCATCTTACAAGTAGTTTAAAGCACAATTTAATGAGATCAGTTAATTAATTTGTGTATGTGTGGGGACAGATCCAGGGAGCAGGGAGGGGCATGAGGATACCGAATGATTTAGTGATATTCCTTTGTGGAGGTTTTGACTTGACGTACCGCATTTCCTGATTTCACGGCTGATAAGATGGTACAACTGGTAAGATGCACCCAATGATTAATTGGATCTTGGTATCAAATTGGTTAGATAAACCATTGTAGGGCACAAATTCAATTGTTATAGCTTTTTATGAGTAACTTATAATAGACAAATGATCTCTTTTCCAATGTTGATTGAACAAGTCAGCCTGTCTAAAATAGTATTAATATCAAACTGGTTCACAGTACAAAAATGGTTGGGAACCTTTGCTCCAGTGCACTTGTACTTAGAATTGTCAAGTTATAAGATATTAATTTGACTCAGATCTAAATTCATCCATTTGCTATCTTTATTGTAGTATCTTGGGAACAATCTGTTACAGCAAGGTGACCATAAACAATATTGAAACCATGGTAACCATTAAAAATAGTGAGACCATGGCAACCACTGAAAATATCGAGACCCTGGTAACCATTAAAAATATTGAGGCCATAGTAACCATTAAATATATTGAGACTATAGAAACTATTGAATATATTGAGGCTATGGTAACCATTAAATATATTGAGGCTATAGAAACCATTGAATATATTGAGGCTATGGTAACCATTAAGAATATTGAGGTCATGGTAACCATTAAAAATATTGAGACCATTTGAAACTTGATGAATGGTATCAAACCAAAAGAAATTGAAGAGAAAGTGATAACAAGAGTCATTTTGTAAGGGCAACAATGCCAGATACGAAAAGAAGTAATCAAGCGTTGGTTACCAAAAACAACTCTAGCCTTTTTTTTCTGTCATAAGACTTTCATACAGGAAAGGAGACCCAAAAAGATGAGTTGGGGGTTGGGGGCATTGGGATAAAGTTACCTGAAACGATAAACTCAACATTGATTTTGTTCCACAACAAATTCCAATTGATTATAAAATTATTCTCTTATGAAAGAAGTCAGCCGGATTGGACAGCTTCATAGAACTTTGCAAAGTTCTAGATATAGAAAGAAAATAGAAATAACAATATGAGGAGAATTCTGATTACTGATGATAGAAGTAGAGATTGCAACAGAAGTCATTCTTGAACTTGTAATTATGACAGAAACCATGAGAATAAAACTTCTTAAAACTGAAATAATTGCAGTCATATTGTAGAAAACAATATTGCTTCAAGCTAAGCTTTATTAGTTTCTTTCATTTAATCCTGCGATAGAAATGGGTTTTGGAAACTCGATATATGGTAACGTCTCTATCAGAAGACATTGTACATTTTTTTAAATCTCCAAACTGTGAAGTAAGTATACGCCCTTTTGCTGCACACCCCCTCCCCATTCCCACACATGGATTTAATCCTTCTTTCAATCATTTTTGTTTTTCTTTTGGTTTTCCTGAGTTTGATTTTTCTCTCATATTTTTATATTCTTTTGTTTTTCATTCGTCCTTCACTGTTTTCCTTTCTGAGACTCGCACCATCTTTCTTTCTTTCTTTTGTTCCTTGGTTCATTCATTCTTCCTTTCTTGCTTTCTTTCGTTCATTCTTTCATTTGTTCAGTCTTTGTTCACATGTTTTCCTTCAGCTTCTTAAATTCAGTTCCTCTCTCTGTTCATTTTCTATTTTTCATTCTTCAACATTCTGTCTTTTCTTTTCCTTAATATTCTTCATTATATTCCTTCTCTTCCGTATCATCTTATCTCATTTAATCTCTACCTTTCTTTCATTCCTTTTGTTTCTTGTTTTTTTTTCTCTACTGCTTTCCTTTCCAAAAATTCTCTTCACAAAAGAAAATGAGAGATGACCAACCTTTATCTAATCCATAAAATTTGGGTCAATCCCAGAACTCAAAAAAAAAAAAAAATGAAATAATAATCAAATTCACAACAAAAACAACAAAATAGGCAGAGAATTCAAACAAAAATGAAAACCACTTTACTTGGGGGGAAAAAAGAAAGATACAGGGAGAACATGCAAGTTTTCTGATTCTATACTTGCGTCTTTGAGCCAACATTTGGCTGACATATGTTCAGGTTTTCAGAGAAGCAGATTAAAATGAAAGAAGCCCTAGACAAGCATTGCAGAAGCCATTTCTGCCCAGAGGGGACACTTGTTAGAGAACTTGTCTTGTTTTATAATAGACTGTGAAGAAAAGAGATATGGGGAGAATTGAACATCATCAGAACTTGGCTCAATGCAGACAGGCATAAAGAGGATCATCAGGGCAGGGGAGAGTTGGGGGACAGGTTGGTTTTTTTTTTCAAGTAATCCAGATCCATTCATTCTGCCTATCAGGTGAAAGGGTTATCTGTCTGTATCAAAGTGCTTGGATCAGCATGTCTATCATTGGGGTTGCAAAATTATCAATGTGTATAAATGGTGTGTGTATATACACATTTTCTTCTCTCTAGTTGATCTGACTCAAGTAGCTGTGTGTGAAGATGTATGTACGAAAATATGTAATGAGTAATGAGTAAATGACAGGAGTGAGGTATATACGAGCATGTAAACGTGCATGTTCATACGCATAGGTAGACTGTATGCTTGTGAAAAACAATGTGTATTTATGCATTTTATGTGCATGTGTGTATGAAGAGTCTTTATCTATTTTACGAATATACACGTATACTGCATTATTCTGAACATACATCATTCATATGCATACATATGTCAACATAATGCTCTCTATATGATATGAGCGTGTGGGCACATATACATGAGTGTGTGTATATATATATATATATAAATATATGAATATATATATATGTATATATATATGTACATAATGTGCTTGTATAAGTGTGTATATATATATATATATATATACATATATATATGTGTGTGTGTGTGTGTGTAATGCAATGAGGTAAAGGTGTATTTTTGCTTATAAGTGAGTGATAGTTTTTGAGTGCATATAAATGTAAAATGCTTCACATGTCTGTATGACCTCACTGTGTGTGTGTGTGTGCATATATATATATACATATATATGTGTATGTGTGTATATATATATATATATATATATGTGTGTATATATATATATATATATATATATATATATATATATATATATGCATACATATATGAAAGTAGCTCTAGAAATTTGGCCTTGAGCCAAAACTGGTTATGTCCAAATATATCTAAATCAATATAAGGTTTATCTTGTAGAAGTGCACACAAACCAATGTATCCATGCAGACGTGGGCATCCAAGTCTACACGTGTCAATTGTTTACCATCAGGTCTTGTAGATAAAAAGATAAATAATATACAGAACACTTGTAAGAAAGTGTTCTGTCTTGTGAATTTCCCAAGTGGAATGTGTTTTATTGAAATCATGGAAATGTGTTTGGGGAAATGTAAACAAATTTCCAGTGCAGCGAAATAAGCATTGATGAAATGAGAAGCAGGATGCAAAGACATTTTCCTGGGCATGACCCAACAGTTCCGTGTAATTCAAGCTCTGACAATTCAACACAGAACAGTTCTGTGCAAAAACAATTTTGTGCATATATATATATAGTCGAGAAAGCTTCACAGTTTCAATTACTAGACATTAAAAAACTTTTCCAAAAGATTTTTTTTGTCACTTCAGTCATACATTTCCCAATATCTGTCAATGCAATTCACATGATTTTCTGCAGTGTTTTTTTCCTGTTTCCCCAAAACTTTGTTACTATGGTACAATGTATAAATTGTGTTTTGTTGGGATCATCAGTTGTTTACCATTCAATTTCTAAAAACAAAGTTACATCAATATGGCACTCCAGAAGTATTGATCAAATACCACTTCCCTTTCTTATATATATACAAGGCTAATACAAGGGTTTTGTGCGGTCTATGTGAGACTTGAAATTTGTGCCCTATTCAAATGGTAATTCTTCTCAGCTTGGGGTCCCCACTTAAAACCTTTGCTCCTTAGGTGATTGCTTAGGTTCCCCTAATGGACAAGCCACGCCTTGGTCCAGCAACTCTGGTATGGCATTAATGGTATTTGGCAAATCTAGGATGGTATTGTTTGGGATTTTTTAAGTTGTACACATTTTAGCTTTAGTTTTCAATTTTTGTACCTCAATAATTTGTTCAATAGTAAAAAGGCTATGATTAAATCGGTGAATAGGTAGGAACGCAATATGATGAAGAGGTAGATAAAGAGAGAAAAAGGAACAAAATGAGAGAGAGTGAGAGAGCAACAAGATAAGGTAGATAGGGATAGATAGTGAAGAACTCCAGAAGATAGGATAAAAACAGAATATGAGAGAGAGAGAGAGAGAGAGAGAGAGAGCAACAAGATAAGGTAGATAGGGATAGATAGTGAAGAACTCCAGAAGATAGGATAAAAACAGAATATGAGAGAGAGAGAGAGAGAGAGGATATGGATGTAATAAAAGATAGAGGGATAAGAACAAATTAAGTAAGAAAGATAAATGGAGAGAGGTAGAGTGAGTCACAAGAGAGACAGCAATCTAAAGAGCTTTATGGTTTAGAAACCCCTTAATTTTTGGTCATTATTGATTAACATACCCATTGAACCCAATCATCTTAGTTTGGATGAATAGAGGGAGGAGGGAAATCAAAGAATGAAAGAGAGAAGTAAGTGTTTGAAAAATCCTCCTACTCTCCAGTGGTGTAGATGAGTTTTGGGAACTAGGTATACAGTAAAGCAGAGTTCTGGGATTTGGGTATACAGCAAGACTAGCTTTGGGGAACTACATATACAGTAAGACTGATTTTTTGGGAACTGGGTAATGATAAGGCTGAGTTTTGGGAACTGGGTAATGATAAGGCTGAGTTTTGGGAATTGAGTATATGGTAAGACCAGGTTTTGGGGACTAGGTATATGGTGGGGCTGGGTTTTGAGAACTAGGTATACTTTGACGTCTCCATTAGCAGAACATAAAAAAACTTGGAAATTGAGAAGTAAGTATAAGCTGAAATCGTCCCCCCTCCATCCTGGTCGTAAGTCAATCATTGACCATCTGTGTATACAAATGCTTAGAGTCATAAAAGATTTAGAGCAAAAATATAATGAGGTTAATATCGATTAGCACTCCCAGAAGGGGTTAAAAGTCAATGTATAATTGATAGATCAAACAAATGAGTATTTTCTTAATAGTTTTTTATTGGCACCAAAAGTACAGGGAAGGTTGATGCTACGAAAGAAGCTCCAGAAAGTAGCTCAATGACTAATGATTTCTCATTTATCTTCTTTTTTTTTAATTGATTTCAGATAATCTTATTTTATTTTGGTTTTTCTTCTTAATTCTTTATCCAACTCCAAGACTCCTCATCACATTTCCTCTTCACCTCTTGAGTAAGAAAGGGAGAAAGAATAAGAGAATTAAGACACAATCTTGGAGCGTTTACCTCTACCATGCTATAGGGAGCAATTTTGCATGGATCCACCCCGAAGTTTGATCACTTCTTCTGTAGCCTATCGTTCAACTTTCCAGGAAATTTCATTGAAATGCATAGATGTAATAAAAAAAACAAATATCACTCAATCAAAATGTAATCCCTGGATCCACCCAAAATTTAACTAACTCTTCCTCACCCCATCCCCAACCTTTTCACGAAATTTTCTTGAAATTCATTTGGTAGTTTTCAGAATTTTTCATCGAAAGATAAACAGACCGGAAGAAATACGTCCGAATACATATACCTCTCCAACTTCGATGGTGGAGGTAGATAGACGAAGGACACAATAAAGTAGATAAAAAGTCAGGGAGAAAATTTAATGGAAAGATAGACACGGATGTAACAAATGGAGCTATTGCCAAATAAGCAATTTTTTAGCCAGATCTGGCTGATTTTTTAAAGTTTAGCCAATGGAATTTATATCTTGTAAGTTTTATAAAAATAAATATTCAAATCTTATAAATATTTTGTTTATTATTTAGTGTCTTAGTTTATTGTTATTTTTTGATAAATAGGCTTCAAATGAGTACACACACACACACACACATATATATATATATATATATATATATATATTCAACAACATATGGTTGGTTTCTGATGAGTGCCATAGGCATGAAATGTCAACATTCACCATAATTCTAATATATATATATATATATATATATATATATATATATATATATATATATAAAATATCCAAAAGGTATAAAATGTAGCTTATTTTAGTCATTTTTTAAGACAATTTTAGCAATAAGTACTGGTATCCTCAGATGTCTTAGACACACCTCATGATGAACACTATGCCAATTATAAGTCAGAGAAAGTTCCCTAACAAGCTAGTGGAAAAAAATAACTGATGTTATCTTTAACTTTTCAACACAATTACATAACTTTAAAAAAGAATTACGAAAAGACAATAGGATTAAATCATTTGCTTTTTGACATGAAAAAAAAATCTTTTCAGCTTTTGAAGAATAACAAGAAAGTCCTCCGTAGAGAAAACAAAAAAGAAACCAAAGAAATTTCCAAATATTTCACTTTGGATTCTTAACCCCCACAAAATCCTTGCAGAATAAATCTGTTAAAAATTTGTAATTTAATTTCTTATATGATGTTATTCTATTTTTAGCCATTGCAGAATCGAATCTAAAAGGTTAGCTAAGCTTTGGATTAATCTAATTCTTGACTAAACAAAAACAGATCCTCAAATCTCTCTCTCTCTCTCTCAAGTTTCAAGACAAGAATCGTTCTTCATGTCTTGGAGTGCACTATAGCTGTTATTGAATACTGAACTGCAAACTGGTGCAAGTGTCAAATCCATAATATTGGAGTTATTATCAGCATTTGTGTTGGTGAAATAAACAAATACCTTCACTTAAAAGTAAATACATAAAACCAATGCAGGTTCTACTAGATACTCTGAGAAGAATGCTTGGATGTAAAGAATTGTCCATTTTAGTCTTATAGTGCGGTCCACATTATAAAGTAGGTAGATGGTGACCCTGAAATATCTATATTAATCCAACTCCAAGATAGCTATGAATATAGCTCCAACACGGCTGAATTTTATTGTTTCTCTGTTGTAATGTGGTTGGCTTTCTTGGACCAACACCAGCATTATAGCAGAGGACACGTGTATCATAATTTCAATGAGGATTTCACATCCATTGTCTCATAAAAATTAAGAAAGCGTTGTTCTTCGGTTTCATCATAAAAGCAGGACTGTTTTGTTTATATACAGATATTATTGCTGGTAACCACTAATTATATAATGCAAAATGAGCTTGGATCTCTGAAATATATGACATACCAAACACACGCACATGCCAAAATATCTCATAAAGTTAAATAATTTTGATTTAGAATTTTTGTTCTCTTTCGAAGCATTTGTTTTAAAAGACACAAATTGTTTCATCAGGCAACAATGAATTCAAGTTTTGGTTTTCAACTTTGAAAATGATATAGTCACTGAGGCAATGATTTATCTTGACAAAAATTGGAATGAGGTGCAATAAATATTTTCTCTCTTTTTGTCTCTACAGAATAAACAACACATTCTAAAACAAAAGAGTTGATAGAGTTTTCAAAAGCTTCCAGCTTATTACAATAAACACAATTAGTAGAAGCGGAATCAAGTTTTGTTTCTCCGTCTTACTTTTTTCAAGATTAACCAAGTTATTGTGGAAGCCATTTTCAGTTGAGAATATAGTGTAACAGATGGTTTATTTTTTCAGAGAAATTTTATCGCTACAGTAATATTTCCAAATAATTTATACCATTGATCTGTTTTTCATAACAAATCTTGATTCTCTATGGAAATAAATTTCCAAATCAAAATGTTGGAGATAATTCTCCTCTAAAATGTCCAACTTTGACTCACAGAACCTTTGACGGTTTTATAAAAAGCAAAAAAAAAAAAAAAAAGAATTCACCAATAATATAATAATGTTTTTAAGGACTTGAATATTTCAAGCGAAGTCATTGAATATCGAACGCAGAAAGTTTTTTAGTTCTACAAAGACTTCATTGTTTGTCACAGTCAAATGTTAAAATGTCTGCTAATATCTTGATCACTTCTGCTTAAAGGTTTTTATATATTTAATTGAATTTTGAATATTTGCCATGTACAAAGAATTAAACATCACAGTGTAATGCATATTTGAGTAATAGTACGTTTTCATTATTTCTTCACAAGTGAGACCCATTGAAATCTCGCACTTATTCTAAAAACTGTAAGATATGAAATATGCAGATGGAAACAGTTATCATCTTAAAGAGTATAAAATTTTATACTTCCTCCAAGAGAAAAATATAAAATAAGGAAAGGCAGGCTTATAAATATGCATATAGAGATATTTATTTCAATTTATTTTTTTGTTAAGTATTCAATTTATTTCACCTTACTTTCATTATGCCTTTTTCTTCAATAACAGAGATCGCAAATTACAGAGTGAGAAATAAAAAATTAACAGAAAAGGTCAAACTGTTCATTATGCTAAATAGCCATTAGTAATGCAAAAGCCAAAATAACTGCTTCAACTCCAAATTACCATTTTGCTTATTCACAGTCCATATATGCTCTATTTGTTTCTTTCAACATGTCAGTCATGTTATTAAGAAATTGATATATGATCTCATAGAATGATTATGAATTGCATTACATTACATTGAAACTCTTATTTGAAATGATCAACTGTTATTACAAGGTGATTGTACCATTAGGCCTAGACAACGAAATATAATGAAGAATTGAAACATAATAATTAATAACATAATCGTACCGTTGAAAAGAACCATTAGAGCAGATATAGATCATGAATAAACAAAATGGGAACTTGGAGTTGAAACAGTTATTTAAACCTTTATATTACCAGCGACAGTTTAGCTCAATAGTAAGAGCAACACTTCATTGAAGCGGCTACCCTGCAGTTCATTATATAGATAGATTGCTTTAAATAACATATTTATTAATCTTCAAATATCCAATAAATTTGGTGCCGATTTCAAATGTCACGTAAAAATATCTAAACAACCAAATCAATAACTCAAAATCCAAATCATTTGAAAAAAAGAATTGCTTTTTACAAATTTCAAAAGCTTACTAACTTTTTTTATTCTGAAGTCAATATGCTTTGAACATTTAGGTGTTTAAAAGAAATGTTATTTTTTTTCATTGAAGAGAAAAAAAAACTTGCTCAAAAAAAAAACTGGGAGGATTCCAAAAGTAAACACGAAATGAAACAAACCAAGAGATTATTTTTTAAAAATCCTAAAAATCTAACTTAGGATTACAGTAAAATAGAAGACCTTGAAGCAAGGGATGATCTCCCTTATGTTGGAGAAGGTGTAGCTGTATGAACCAATCATTTATTCCCTTCCTTTTTCTGAAACACTTGATGACGAAAAAGAGGCTGCTGCATTCCTCTAAAGAAATGGTGGCACCATATGCAAGGAAAGCGCGTCAAAAGAAACGAAATAGAAAGAAAAACAAAAAAAACCGAAGTTATGCACAGCAGGTATCTACTTTGTTAGGGGTCGGGTAGATAGCAAGGAATTAAGGCATGATATAAGGGAGGTAACTTATTGCTCCTTAATAAAACATGAGAAGAGTCCTTGTTGCCCAAATATGTTAATGGCCGTCATTGGCGAGAATTAATGAAACGGTAGATAAGATGGATGAGTTGTTTGGTTTGCAACGGTTGACAGGACCGAACTCCTCACTCAATGTGTTTGTGTGTGCTAGTGTTTGTGTGCATGTGTGTGTGTTGTGAGAGAGATTTGGTCTGTGTGTGAGTGAGAAGAGAAATTGTGTGTGTGTGTGTGTGCGTGCGTGTGTGCATCTGTGTGTAACTGTTTGTGTGTACATGAGAGATTTATATGCTATGAGAGAGAGAGATTTGTTCTGTGTGTGTGTGTGTGTGTGTGAGAGAGAGACAAATATTGTGTGTGTGTGTGTGTAACTATTTGTTGTGTGTATATGAGAGATTCATATGCTATGAGAGAGAGAGAGAGAGAGAGATTTGCTCTGTGGGAGAGAGAGAGTTTTTTGTATGTGTGTAACTGTTGTGTACTTGAGAGAGATATATGCTCTGTGTGTATGTAACTGATACAGATATTTGTTTTGTGTGTCAGAGTGTGTGTGAGAGAGATATACTGTATGTGTGAGATAGAGATATATGCTGTGCATGTTTGAGTGAGGGATATATATATATATAAGATGTGTGTGTGTGAGTGATATATATGTATATATATATATATATATATATATATATATATATATATATATATATATATTGCTGTGTGTATGAGTGAGGGAGATATGCACTATATGTGTGTGAGTGAGAGATATTTGGTGCGTGTGTTCATGAGTGAGATGGATATTTGTAAACAGGGTTTTTCATTTATTTTATTTATTGTTAAATGACACGGATAGGAAAAAAAAGGGTTTTGCATTCTTACATGAAAAAAGAAAAAAAGAAATGAAAAAAAAAAGGATTTTTGATGAAGGCAGCAGAAAGCAATAATCATTTTTGAAGAAGCCAATTTCTTTATTTATTCATGTCAGTTACACTCATCAGCCGTGTTTAGATTTGATATTTACAGGGTTTCACTAAGGTTTTCCAATTAACTTTACATCAAAACAATCTAGGAAAAAATTCTGACATTATCTATATAGCCTATTCTATTCCTACATATTTCACAATCTCATTCTGCTTATCTATCTAATATTTTGTTTCTATGATTATATCTATCTAATATTTTGTTTCTATGATTATATCTATCTAATATTGTTTCTATAATCATACCTATCTATCTATCAATCTAGTATTTTGTTTCTATAATCATATCTATCTAATATTTTGTTCCTATAATCATATCTATTTAGCTATTCAATATTTTGTTTTTATAATCATATCTATCTTTCTTTAAATCTAATATTTTGTTTCTATGATTCTATCTATCTAATATTGTTTCTATGATCATATCTATCAATTTGTCTATCTAATATTTTGTTTCAATGACCATTATCTATCTATCTATCTATCTATCTATCTATCTATCTCATAATTTGTATCTTTATATCAGTTGATGAACAATTTATATCTGATAGAATTGTGATAATTATAGAGATATCTTAGTTGTAACTTTACTTTGTTTGGTACTGGTGTTCATCTGTAACAAATTGATTGGCCCCTGGAAGCAGCCTGTACGTGTCTCTGCTCTACACCAACTGAGCTAACAACTCTCCGGTGAGTCAGGAGTTTGATAAAACACACATAACACTCATTTCTTCATTATATGATCATAGGCATAAATATTTACAAATACATATATACGTGTTCTCTATACCAACAGTATATGTATCAATAGATCGACAATCTATACCTGATCTATGGCTGTTCAACTTGCGACAGGAAACACAGGTGCTGGAAAAATATAGTTCCTATTAAAATGTCTATATAAATATCACATATCTATCTATCTTATATTTTGTTTCTATGTTCGAAGCTATCTATCAATTTAATTATGTTCATATCTATGTTTGCCAATTAATTTTCTACTATGTACAAGAAAATGTACTATGTAAATGTCTATGTACAGGAAAAAAACTAAGCATTATCTATTCATAAGTCTAGTGAGTTTTATCTTCACTGAAGGCCCCCCAGTACTCTCAACTTGTACCCGACCAGGCAAAGAAAATATTAAAGGCATCTACCATAGCATGGCATAAATATGCTTGTGTAATAAGTTTGATCCTTATTGGGGGCCCTCATTCTGTGGTTTTGTGCCAGACTAAGTGAATAACCACAAATAAAAAGAGTATACTTCAAGAGTACACGCTAGAAGCTAGAATCTCAAGCTCACATATTGCTAAGCCTTTTCTTATCTTCTTAACATTTTTTGTGATGTATAAACAGATATAAAACCTCAGCTTTTATAGCTGCCAACTTAATACTCTACCACTGAACTTACATTTGAGTGCTGCACATGTTTTAATAGTGTGACCATTGAGCTGTCACTATATGTATATATATATATATATATATATATATATATATATATATATATATATATATATATATATATATATGTACATATCCTCTGATAAGATAGAGGATAAATATGGAAACTTTTTCTCCTTTACACCTCAGAGCCATAATATATTGTGCTGGATGCCAATTTGAAGGATTTATTGTTGGCTCTGATGTGTAAAAGGTGTGCAAGTTCACTGTCATTGTTTGTCTGGCAGAGACAGGGGGCTCCCTTATTTCCTGCGGGGGGGGGGGAGGAAGGGCTCTGACAAAGAAGATATTACAGCATGTGAATCAGCCTCTAGCCTACTGAACACAAGAAAAAAAAATCATTGAAAAAAGGTGTTTTGCTCTCATTGTATATAGCGTTAGCCATAACACTGCTCTGAGATCTGGACTCAAATTACATGATAACTGAAATTCTGATTTTAGAGAAATAGCTGGGCTTGATGCATTTTTATATCCTTATTAAATCTGGGTACACCTTCAATATTTCAGCAACCAACAGTTTAGTACCACTTTTAGCCAAGACAAAATTCCAAAACTAACACAGAGGTCACAAATATTGCTTTTAAGTTTGGGGGATTTTAAAGCTTTTTATGCATTTATTTGAACCATTACTCTCGTCTCATAGTTGTTGTTACAAAAACGTTTTGGTCATATCCTCATATCCTTCTGCCTTCACATTCTTTGAGAGGTATAGTTGTTTAGCTCTAATGACTTGACACCTGATGAAATTCCACCTGGAGAAGGCTGAAACATTGTAAAAAAGAAGTTCTGTTCATAAGATACCTAAGCAGCTGTCAGTAGTAACCCAGACAAAAAAGCAGATTCAAATACATTATATATCTGATAATTCATCATCTTTTCCTTTTTTTAGTATCCAGATATCACTTTACCTTTTTGGAGGAGCTGACTTTCAATTCCTTCAGAGTGTTGAAAGTCTATTGAAATTGAAAAGCTTTTTATATATTTTCGCAATGACTCAGAATCAGTGACAGATTATTTACCATCTAGGCCCCATAGGCTGAGCTTTAGTAAGACTCCATCCCTGATCTTAGTGTTTGGAGCCTAATTTAGAAAACAAAATTGTATTTTTAATAATCTTGATATGAAAATGATATATGCAAAAGTACTGAAAAAGCATTCAAAATATGTATATGTATATGTATACTTGAACCATTTTTTTGTAAACTCAATTAAACCATTTTTTTCCTCTCGGGCCCCACTACCATCCAGATCTGAAGACCTGAGCCTACTTAGCTTAATGGTTAATCAGCTACTACTCAGAATATATCACACTCTTGGGTTTTTGCTCATTATTTTATTCTACTTATAGAGATTTCATTAAAGATCTCGGATGATACTGAACTACCATATCTTCTCCTGCCTTGTGGATACAAGTGCAGCTGAGAGTTTCATTTTCACAAGATCTTCTCCATGAATGGAGAGATGGTTAATGCAGATTCTAAGACACTTAAATGCCATTTACGAGCTGACCTTTGCTTTTTTTTTTTTCTGTGCTTAACCTCCTAGTTTGCTGATGATAAGCTGAATTAGTTAGCTATTTACTGGTATATTAGCCAAGATAATATCTCTGTTTACTAATGTTTCTTGCTCTTGGGCCTCTGCTGCAGTGTCTGCTCTTAAGCTATTAGATAAGCCCAGCCTACCTAACAACAAAACTCCATAATCTGCTAGGGCTCCCCTTTAAGTCTTCCTCCCCTGATAGCTGGGGTACCTGCCCACTGTTTTAATTTTTCAGCAGGAGGGAAGACATTTTAACACTTCAATAGTACTTCTTTTCTCTCCATGTGTTCAATATATAAGATAAGACCCTTTGACACTGTACATTACAGGGATATCTATAATAACCTGTTAACGGTGCTAGCTGTTCATCATGTGATAACATTGGCATATTCTTCACTCTGCCAGAACCTTGAGCAATACTTTGAAGAATGCGGTTTCAATGGGTGTAGGTTTTGATGTATGCTCAAGGTGTTGCTGTACACATTAATGCAATTAGGTATAAACTGGAAACAAAAAACACATTAAATCATGAGAAAACCTCAACAGTATGGCTTTAAACTGTACAGAATATTTTGGAAAAAATGAACCACACAAATCAAGGTATACCTGTATCTCCTTTCTGTTAGTTTTTAGCAGTTTTGGGTGATAAAAATAAGATAAAAAGATGACAATAATCCACTGGGATCTTTCGCTGACTGGACAACAATGCTCATCATGAGATATTAATGGAGAATTTTACGCATAAGTTGCATCTTCCTCTTCATAAGGTATCATTTTTTTAAGCATATATATATTGCCAGTAATGTTTGTTAATGCTTATCATAAAGTGGTTGCAAGTCACAAAAAAAAAAATAAGATAAACCGAAACGTATACTCAGGAATATTTTTGATGAAAAAAGTTACTATATTCACATGAAAAAAATGTCCACACATCAAAGTGCAGCTAATGCGTTGGTATTATAGACAGGAAACCAAGCACTCTAGTCTGAAACTGTACAATAAATAAATGTTGAAACACATCAAATTTCATTTTTTCTTGCAAAATTGCTCTTGTAAAACAGACCTGCATCTTATAGGCTGGCAAATATAGTATATTCAAGTTACAACTACCTATGGGCGTCTTTTGCTGGCAGCAGGGTGGAGGGAGAGGATATATTCGGTATATATCTTATTGGCAAACCTGTTACCAGGGAATAGTGATACAGTCTTTCATATGGAAACATCAAGTTGGGGTTACATAGAACTATTGTACTGCACCATTATCATTTATTGACAATAAAGTTTCAACTTTCAAATCCTCTCACCCATGGGAAGATGACCTGAATTGGTGAGGGGAAGGGGATGCCCCGTTTGCCCATTGGGGATGCCCATGCAACTCCTGTATTTGATATATTAGATATTAAGGAAAAAACCCACAATTCCCTGAATCCTTCTCATGTATCATCCAATTTTTCAATTCCTCCCCAAGTTCTAGCCAATCTGGGGCTGGACACCAAAAGTTACATTTTGAACAATTTAAAGAAGGGGGTGTATACACTGTTATGGTATGTGATGATTGGGTTTGAACCATAGACCTTGTAGACTATAGGTTTTTTCAATACTTCATCATAACTGACATCTGTCCTTAGAGAGTCCTCACTGAAGATTTACAGACTTGTTTGTGGTAGGGTGGTCCATACTGGAAGAGGGCCACTTAACGTTATCTTTGATATAATTGAGACTTTTCATCAGACAGATATCAGTTAATAATATCTGATGAAAGTTTGACCCTTCAGAAGATTTCAATCAGAGTAAAAGATGCAAGTTTCTTGAAACTGTCAGCATTTCTGGCTGATTTACATTTTTATCTTTGATTTTATTCCTTTATATATCAACAACTAATAAAACCTAAAATGATAAGAAACTAGAAAGAAACAACAGAAAAATGACATACCCTGAATAGAGTGGTTAATTCATTCAAAAATTTTCCGTACAGTTCAAACCCACGCAGTTGAAGGTCTTAATATAATTTGATGTTTTTTTCAGCTTGTACTTAGTTACATTAATTTATATAGTAATACCTAAAATGTACTACATCAAAACCCATACCACAAATAATTGCACTATCCAAGGTATCCCTACACACACACACATATATACATGTAAGGGTGAATCTGTAAATCAGTATGATAAGGTTCCAACTTTCAAATCCTCTTACCCTTAGGGAGAAAACCTGAATCGGAGAAGTGGGGGATGCCCTGTTTGCCTATTGGGGATGCCTATGCAACTACTGTATTTGATAGCATATCATTTCAGCATGGAATATTGAGGAAAAAACCCACAATTCCCTGAATCCCTCTCAATTATCATGTAGCTAACAGCTGGACTACTGTATCTGTTATACTATAGAACAATTTATGCTGAAACTACTCCATGCCCTATAACTGTCTATGTCAAATTTTGGTAAAGGGCCTCCTAGACATAATACCAAGGTATTGTATGCAGTGTTGTATCTGCATAATTTTTTTTGTTTTTTCTAATCAAACATCTGTCTTATTTACCTGCATTTATGCTATTTTCTCAGGTAACTATCATTTCACAAATTTCCTGTATTTTTCCTTGAAACACAAACTTTGCGGAGACTGACTAAAATTGGTTACTTAATTTGTCAAGTATGTAGCATTTTGCTAGTATTTTCTTTTTTTCAGACAAAATGCAATCAACTCAATTTAATCATTTTAATTAGTGATTTTCATTTACACTCCTAATTTTAAATCCATTACAGCAAATTGATCTCATTAATTTCAAACCCCAAAATCATTTTCTTTAATCATTCAGAATTTATGGCAAAATTATTGCAAATAAAATAAAGTCAGGAAGCTTCCAAAAATGTTGGGAAATGCAGATGGCAAGGGAGATGCTAATTTTTATCATTATTCTCAAACACTTTAATTTGATCGATAATCTATAAACAATCGTGCTTCTGTCTCTGTGTGGTCCCTAAACTGAATTTGCAAATGAGAGACTTTATCTTCTCACAATCTTTTTTCTTTCCTCAACTCTTTGCACTGTGACTTGTTGAGGTGCAGAGTGGCCACATGGTTAAAGGAATGAAGACTGGAATTGGCAAGCCAAGTTCAAACTCCAGCCAAGGTAGTCTGTTTTAACTTTGCACTAATACCCATGGGAAAAGCATGAATCCATCTCTTCTCCCCCAGCTATAGGTGAATAGTAGGTCAGACTAGGCTCTCTAGCTATGCTTGGTAATTAGTCTAGGAGATACAAATCTGATTCTGTATCAAACTGATGAGGGATGGGCTTTGTCAGGCTATCTTGCCCTTGACTTACCTATAATGAAATTATCTATGGTGTCTCAACTATCTTGCACTGGATTATGGGATAGGTAGGTAGGCATGCTGACTTGTTCATTTTAACAAAAAGATCCTCTCCATTGAAATCTAGTTTATTTAAATTTTGCATGAACATCACAGAATAGGTTCTTATCTAAGATTCATAAAATATTTAAAAAGATAAGAATCTGACTTCCAAGTCTGGTAGGTACTTTATTGAAAGTGGGTTCAATCAAATTTATTTGAGTTAATTAGTAGAGAATTATTTAACTTTATCTGCTGTCTTTTAATTGAATATCTGATTGAGACAAATCCTGACATTGTAAGTATAAAAAGCAGCACTGCACAGGTGACATTGTGTCAGTGATTTCCCAACACCTTAGTTCTACATCCAATAAGGAATTAACACTCGAACTTAGGTTTATTTTCAGCAGAGAAAAGATTATGTAATAAATCAACTGACAGATACGTTTCTAAGAGTTTCTGTTATTTGCTGTGAGCTAAGCCTGACTGAAAGCTAGATAAACAAAATACCATTCGAAAAAAGATAGTGGAATAAAGTTAAACAAATAACCCAAGCAAAGAACACTTGATAAGCAGATCTGAGAACAGACAGATATGGAAGAGCAAAACAGAAAGTGACAGTACTTTAGATGAAGCAGAACACAACTGAAGAAAAAAAGAGAACTCTTTTGTAATGAAGATTATAAAAGCAATTAATAATCTTATCAAAACTCATTAGATCTTGAGGAAGAAACACTTGGAATAACATACTTTTATTTTAACGATTAATATAACTCAACATGACTAACAAATGAAATTGACATATATAGTGAGGGAAAAAAAGTGATGAAAAAAATAGAACAATGCACTGAATACCTGTTCGCTTATTCTGTAGACTATGTGGCTGCAGAAAATATAAATCATTCACATTCTAATCATATTCAAGTTATTACCAATGCACTTTCAACTGAATGTACTTGCTTGCACTGACAGCCATTCTGAAAGCCGGTCTTTGACTGAACATTAATCATCTCCATTTATTATTTATTATTATCATGAGATGAAGTATTGTAACATAATATTCTATCAATTTTGACTATTTTTTAACTTATTCTTAATTTTCAGTTGCCTCTATACAACTATCAATACTTCATCTAATAATAATGATAAATAATAAATGACTTTCATAAGACAACTAGAGAATTAATACATGAAAAAACAAGTATATGGCGCCAATAAGTCGGAGAAGAGACAGGTTTATAGGTGCTAAAAAGAAACTCCTGTTGAACAACAAGTTGTTGTAGTGGAATGGTTTTTAGTAGCCAAGTGTAAACTAGGTTTCTCCTTGGTTGAAGGATGTAAGTTCAATTCTCACCCAAAACTTGTTATTTCTGCTCGTGTTGTTTGTCTCCAAAAGTACAAATGGCCCAAATGATAACTGTATATAGACAACTAAAAATTAAGATGAAGGTAAAGAGTAGTCAATATAGATAAAAAATGAATCTCCATTCAGCCTCTTTTAGGTGTAACAAGGTTTGAATGCTTCAGGTACAAAATCTCTCTTCAATGCTGGTTTAAGATTTTATTGGCCCCATGGCATGGGCTACAGGAAATCTGAGGCCCTCAGTAAGATTTTCAAAGAGAAACAAAAAGTTAAAGAAAAATTAAGGTTGCTTTTTGCCATAGTATATTTACTACAAACATTTATATAACCTTTTTTAAATAGATAGTTTAGAGGACCGATTCTTTGAGTTAGCACTTACAAATGAAATAACTTTTCATTGGATGCCCTCCAGTTGCAGAGGTCTCTGGGCAACAATACCAAAAACCCATGCTTAAATCCCACACAGCTTCTTTTAGATATTTGTAAGATTACCCTTATCAATTAACAATTGATTTGATTATTTAATTATTTGAATCTCCAATTGGAAACCATCAACATACGTTTTTCAGTTTTTGAGTTTGTCCGTCTGGCTGTCTCTCTGGCTGCCTGTTTGGCTGATTATGTAGGCGTAACATGTACAGGCTGTACCAATAGAGATAGGCAGTTGGAAATTTAAAACATTTACTCCCCATCTCATCCACAAAAAAAAACATTCATTTTGTTTCTTGAAAATTCCCCCCTGAATAGGTTTTTAGTAGGAGGTTCAATTGGCAATGTAAGTTTATATTGAATTGGTCCCTTACTTTGTGTCCTTCAGCATTCATGCCTGATATTTTTTTAATTCAGACCCTTTTAGTGATCACTGCCCAACAAAAAGTGAGAGAAGTAACTCATTCATTGATCACCTCTTTTTCCAATTCTTTAATTGATCACCCCCAAGACAGTATGCAGCCAAAAAAACATTGGTCAAATGACAGTTTCTATTGAGTGACTAACCAGACCTATTTATTCGATTATCTAATTATTCAAATTATTTTAAATTTTAATCTTCATGTTAGTTATTATGTAATCGTTTAATCTTTAATTAAAATGATGATGATATCTTGGTTATGATAAGTACGTAAAATGCCTTTGAAATGCTGTTTAATAATCTACTTTGGAAAGACGTGTCATAATTAATCAACATTTGAATCTTGAAAAAAAAAAAGAAAAAAAGGTGATAATCAGAATCTCCAGTTGTAAATGGTTAATCATTGTGAATCCCCAAAGTAAATTCACTGAAATCTCAAATGAAGAATGATTTCTACTTTTAAAGTGCTCCATATTTTTTTAATCTCTTTTATATCAAATTTGATGGCATACACCACGCGTGATCTTGTGGATGCTTCCAGCAGTTTTTGTCTAGTGCACAAATTCACTTATTGGAAATTTTTGTATTATGAACAGAGAACTCTGGGAAATGTTAAACATTCATGAATTCAACAGTGATTCGAGTCCATGCAAACATTCACATTCACTTAAGACTAAATACATGAATACAACAATAGATTATTTTGGATACACATTTATTCTCCTACAGCTGAACATTCGAGTAAATGTACTTCTAACATTAGACAATCATACATTTTAGTAGAGAAAATGAACACACATTCAATGACATATAGAATTAAATACACACACACAAGCGACACATACAGATAATTTAATGACCTTTGAAATCTGCATATTTTATTACAGGTTAAAGAAATTGTAAGTCGATATTGAATTAAATGTTCAAGAAAAATGACCTTTCAAAATCTTATAATTCAATTATAATCTAGTCCAATAAATTCTTACTATCACACATAATACAATAATTCACTTCAATTTAATATTGTTTTAGAAGATAAAGACTTTCTAATTTTTTAGAATAAATAACTGAAGTGAGCTTCTCTGATATTAAAAAAATATATAATAAAGATTCATTTAACCCCTTCAAGACTCCTTGGACATATATATCCAAAGGTTACTACGACTGCAGGGATATATATGTCCTATGGATCTTTTTTAGAAGTCTGCTTGAGAATTTAGCACCTCAATAGGTTAGTTTTAAACAAAGTTGACAGTTGGCAAAAAGTAACAAGCCTACAGTTTGGTTCGCTTAAAATGAAATAAGAGATACTATGCTCTGATCCTAAGCAGAAATACCAACCCATACGTGAACAATCACATCATTTTTGACGGGCACTCCGATAGTTTAGGGAATAAAATAAATAAAACTTTCACCATAAAAAACAATGATGAACAAACAGTTACCTTAATGATAAGAGTGAAATTAATTTCTTCAATTCAGTAAGCAAAACTCTATCTCAATGATTAATTTATGAAAGGGAGTGTAATAAAACAATCTCAATTCCACCACGAAAGTGTCCATGGCAAGAGAAAACTCCCCATATAATTTTTATTACCCTTTGCCTTTTTTCCTGTTTAATTATGTAAAAGGTCGGGGCTTTAATCAAGGTTATCTCCCTTACTCTGTTAACAGACTTTTTTTTTATCACTGTTACCCAAGGCAATTCTTTTTTTTTGTTTTTGTTAATTAATACTAAAAAAAAAAGGATGTATGAAAGATACTGATAATGTACAACAAAGCAGATTCCTTAATTATATAATCATTTACCCCGAGGGGATCATTTATTAAGTCTACATCCATTATCTTTGCTCTCCAAAAATACTTGTGGTTCTTATTAAACATGATTCAGCCTCATAATGAAATCTGCTTGGAAAGTGTAATGGTTACCACATCTACTTCAAACACAGAATGTTCCAGGTTCAATTCCCCGAGTGTATGTAGAGTGTGGAAAAAGTCTTCAGTAGGACAGATTTCCTTGCGCATTCAGCAGCTAATTGAGAACACTCCAAGCTATGTGATTAAGATAGGAGAATCCATTGGTTGACTTGCATTCTGCCATGTGGGTGGTCAGAAAAACGATAAGAATACCTATACCTTGTATAAATGAGTCACCTTAGCCTGTGCATATACCACAACTGATTATCTAAATTCATTTTTGAAAAAAATAGATCTTACATCTAGAATTATCTAAAAGATACCAGCACAAGATTTGGTCCCAAAATGACCATAGAGACCCCAAAAACCACTAGAAAAAACAAAAGCAAAAAAACAACACATCTTTAAATGATGCCTAGTGGTGAACCCCTGCAAATTTTCAAGGTCATAGTCTTCAAAATGTGTCCAGGAGCACCCTGAGACACACAAGAGAGCAAAGAGAGGAGAATCAGAAGCCCATTTGGCAGGTTGGTCGGCTGGGCTATTTGTTGGGCTACAGTGAATTGATAAAGTCTTGGTTGCGACTAGACTTGGAACTAGCAAGGATAACTAGGCGGACACCGGCAATAGAAACCAGACCCTAAATACTTCCTCTGGGGTTGTCTGACACTTCACTTCAACATTGTAATGAAAATATCTGTAAAAAGTCTTGATCAGAAATAGTTGCTCATTAACATTCATTTAGCAATAAGTAATACCATTGACCCAATACAATAATTAAAAGGCCATCAACAGAAAAACATTGCATATGATCAATAGTCAATGGCATGCTGGTGGGGGAATACCTCAGTTACAAGTAGGCCTTAGTATCAAACGAACAAGTGTTTGTATTATGGATAGGAGGATAAGCATCAAAAGCCTCGATTGCACAACTAGGCTGGTGTGTGTGTTTGAGTACAAGTACATTTATACACACACACAGAAAGTGAGGAGTACCTCACCATAGAGTAATAATTAACAGACTAGTCCCACAGGCCATTACTGCGTTAATGAGTTTGATTTGCATTGAGTGCCCAACACCTTTGGCCTTGTGTCAGAGTAAGATGAAATTAGTAAATAACAACAGGGAAAGATAGACAAATACATCTACATCGTACTAAAACAGTAAATAAAATAAACTTTTGGCTAGTGTTGTCTTCATTTTATTCTTCCTTTTTATAACTTTCTAGGTCAAAAATACCCTCTGACCGATGAAGTAAGTAGTACGAGCTGAGAGTAAAAAAGTAGCTTATTCTTACATTATACTACTTACTTTAATGCTCGGAGGGTATTCGACTTAGAAAAGTTGTGATCAAAAGTATCAATGAGAAGGAGAAAAAAAACTAGCCAAAATATTAAGAGTGAAAGAACTTATTCTTAGAGTTCAAATGATTTTTTTTTCAAAAAGTAATCAATAAAAGTCCATGAAAAACCCAAAAGTTACTTGTTTGTTCTTTTCAGATGATTAATTCACTTTTGATCAGAGAAGTCCAAAACGTTTTTTCTTTTTCAACTCACTTATATCCGAATATTTCTGATTGCCAAAACACACAAAAAGCTTCAACTTATTTTCCTTTCCTCTTGCGAAAAGAAAAACAATTTTGAATCAAAGAACAAAACCTAATCACTCTGCATCCCCCCAAAAATAAAATAAAATAATTGCATCGCCTGGAGAATATTTCTTCCCAAACCTCTCTAAGTGGTCAAGTTAGACTTTGGCAAAAACATTGTGATATCTGTCCTTTTGTATTCTCGTATCCCCCATCCACCAGCAGGGCCAGCCGATTCCACGCCCAAAACAGAAACAGTTGCAAGATTAGATCAAACATTGATTGCTTCAAGTATTGTCCCAAAAATCTGGCACCATGTTAAATCATCTACAAGATGCACCAATTCCAGTGCGCAACTACCAGAATATATTATGTTTATGGAAATCTTTTGAGCTATTACAGGTTTATTATTACAGGCAATCCAGAGTGTTCCTGTGAAAAAATCTTTCATGAGCTGAAATAGCATCAAGTGAAAGAATAACATTTTCATATGGCAAGACTTTATGAGCGTTCCCAGACTCAAAATATAGCCTCGAGTGATATTTTTATCATATAGGGTTTTCGGAGAGGTTTGCAGGATGTTTTTCAAGCGTAACTTTTTGAGCGTTCCCAGACGCAAAATATAGCCTCAAGTGATGTTTTTTATCGTACAGGGTTTTAGGAGAGGTAAACAGGATGTTTTGCGTGCTCAACTTTTCGAGCGTTCCCAGACGCAAAATATAGCCTCAAGTGATGTTTTTACTGTACTGGGTTTTAGGAGAGGTTTGCAGGATGTTTTGCGTGCATACAAAGAATTGCAGAATTGAAAAATGCATGAGGCCAAGTAGTAAAGCATAGAGTCAAATTTCAATCTTTTCAACATTGGGGAAGGCAGGTATAGAAGAAGAATATTTTATGAGCCTGGGACCTCTGAAAACATTTTCTTATATAAATTTACAGTAATTGCTTCTCCACTTTATGCTTTATGCTATGCCTTTACAGCTTGTGAAAGATCTTGTAGGAACAATGTACTTTCAGAGAACGAGAGGATGGGGTTGTATTTATATGCATTTCACCTTTAAAGATGAAGATGTATACTATTGTCTGAAGGTTGAATCTTCCAAATTGGAAGGTCTATCTACCTCGATAATCAGTCTTCAAAGTTGGTTTTTTTCTAACCTTTTATTCACTCGTGTCAGAGGCAAACTGACTATTTTCTCCACACAGGCCCACATATATAGCTGCAGATAAATATGTAAATAGAATGAGATAGATAAAACAGGAGAGAGAGACATGGAGCTTCCAATTGAGCTCTTATTACTACGCAAACCCATCTTTCTATACAAACAGACACTCACATCCTATTCTGTAATTTCAATTAGCGAGTCTTGCTTTTCTCAGCATCAAGTTGATCTATTGCTAACCCCCAGGCCAAGAATCTCATAAACTATACAGGTACCTCCCTCCCTTGTTTTTTGGGATGTCCGCTTCATGCCACTTTGTTTTTACAAAGGACCTACATTAATAAAGCCCCACCCCCTCCGCTATCTGAAATGGCATAAGGCAAAGAGGCAATTAACATTAAATTCACAAAAAAAAATTTTGAGCAATCCCAGACCCAGAAAATAACCTTATTTTAAGTTTGTCTTTCAAAATATAAGCCATAGCAATGAACACTACAGACAGTTTGAGAATTCACAAGAAAATTAAAATCATAGCTATTCTCCGCAAAACTTGCATTGTAAGTGTTAGGTGTAAGTTGCTATGTGTTGTTGTATGTATTTGACAAGACTAGAGTAGATTACTCAAAGGCGGGGCTCCTCTAAGGCGTAAGGCCCAATCGGTATAAAGCTGTCCCTGATTCATAGGGTTAATCTACAAAAAATGGATTTTGTCTATTATTAACCTTGCCGCTTCAGGTCCCTTGCTCTAACCACTGAATTACATCTGTTACATCCTGCAGTAAATATAGGTAAGCAATTCCCCAAAACATGTTCCTTTTCTTGCCCAAACACATTCTCTACGTAACTTCTTTATGACTAAAACCTTATTCTTCATCAGACATTTTTGGGGTTCTCTCCTCGCATCCTCATAAAAATAAGTATAAAAATGCAAACTAAGCCTTAAATTTTGCACTGAAAAACTAACCCACCCCAATTCCATCCCTACCCAATAGACATTCCAGAAATTATTCTCAGGAGACCCACCCATCAAAAAAGAGCACCTCTTATTCCATCATGTGTCGGAGACATGGATGAGTGTATTTGTGTATCTGTGACAGGTGAGGGTGGGTTGAAGATCAGCCAATGATAATCTCTCTCGTACAAGAGTTGATCCCTATCAAGTCATGTGACTGACATTTGAGTTGAATTTAGTATTAAACTCTGATATAGTTAACAACAGAAAATGATTGTTGCACAGATATGAGAATGTATGATGGCAGAAAATAAATTCTTACAAGTCATGGGGGAGACTCCAAGGCATGTGAAGTTGAAGTAAGTATTATTGTTATTATACTGTATAAGTTGGTAAATAAAATTAATTTAAAAAAAAACGAAAAAACCTATGCAAATATTACACTGTATCCAACGTGTTGATATAATAAAGCTCCATAATGAGGCATAGATAAGTTGTAGGTATCAGTAGTTCACCAAATACCCTTGTACATCATCGATCTTAAAGTCTGAAATATGATCAGTACTATCATAATATAAGTTATCATTAAATACTAATATAACTACTTTTATAAGAAATATCCATGTAAATTTTTCCAGTGCACCATTACAATTCTGGAAGACAGCACAAACTTATTAATACATTTTTTTTGACAATATGAGAGAGGAATATATTCTTTATAGTTTGAAGTAGCGGCTTCTTCCTTCACAAATTCTTACATCATCATCATCAGTCCTTTAACGTCTGTCGTTGGACATAGACCTTCCCCAGGATTTGCCACACTTCTCTATCATGGGCGTCGCGGAGCCAGTACTTCCTGAACTTGTCTAGCTCGTCTCTCCATCTAATATTCTGCCGGCCTCGGTTGCGCATGTGATCTCGGGGGATCCAACCAAAAAATTCTTACATACTTGGTGAAAAATTCATTATGTTCATTTTTAAAAACTTAATGAAAGTCAATATGCCCTGTTTGTACTTCGGTCATTTTTCTCTGCTTGACTACAACTTCAACTTCAAAGTGGTGGTTAGTACTTTTCTCCGTTAGTTCTCATGTTGTATTAGGCTTTTGCTGTTGGTTGTCATCCTTAAAACAGTATATTTGTTGGACATTAGTATTTTTCATGTATTACTACATAACCTGATACCTTAACATTGCATTTAGTGGTAGGAGGGAGAAGCTGTGTGAGTAGTACCAGAAGTAACCCCCTGGAAAAACCCCATGATCACAGTGGATGATGAAGATTGTTGGAGCAGCAACTTGGTGCTGGATGTTGGTTTCTACCCCTCTCATCCATATGTATGTGTATCAATTAATTCTTGTAATCACTGATGAACTCTTCCATGAATAATATTACAAAGAATGGAATTCCTTCATGAACTGAATTAAACCAAAGTTAAAAAGGTGGAAGGGAATTAATTTTAATCAGAAGTTGCACCACTTGAATAACTATTTTGATTCCCTGGTGTGAAATAAGTATTTTTCAATATCTTTCTTCCTTTTCTTGTTTTTTTTTTCAAATTGTTCCTTTTGGGAATGCTTCTGTACTGTTACAATTAGACCAATTGTTATTTTGGTCTGGGCTGAATTCCTAAGCACATGTTTCTAAAACAAGAGAACATATGAATTGATTACAACATGGAAGCTATTTATATGTTTATATAATGTGCAATGGTTACAGCATCTTTGTCTTTCCTGAGAAAGGGCAAAGATTTTGTATGCAGAGCAAAAGGGAAAAAGAAGATAAATATTCCAGATACTGACCTTTGGCACTGAGTCCCTCGACACTAACCCCCAGGTTGGCAAGAAACGTGAGACAAATATTAATGTTCTCAACCTGAAAAATAAAACACAGATGTTAGTTTGCAGTGAAAAGAGAGGAATAAGAATGAAGCTATATACATATATATATATATATATATTGATGGAGAGAGAGATGAAGGGAGAAAGGCACACTAATAGATATTTACAATTTTTTTATTACTGATCAGTTTCATGCAGACATTGTGATTGACAGACAATATATATATATATATATATATATATATATATATATATATATATATATATATATATATATATATATATATAAATATATGAATATATATACCCAAACACACAAACCGAGTGATGAAAATGGGTTTGGGAACTAGATATAGAATAAGGCTGGAATTTGGGAACAAGGTATATGGTAATGTCTGCATTAGTAGACATAGAACATACAAAAAAATGAGAATACGCTGTGCACCCATATATATATATATATGTATATATATATATATATATATATATATATATCGATACGGATAAATAACTAAATCTACTGAACAACCAAACAACACCAAAATATTCCCTTTTTCTCTTCAGCAACAAACATGTAAACATGTAAACAGCAAATTTTTCTGTATACTGTTGAACACACACACATACATACATATATATATGGATACCTTGAATAGAGTGAATTTTGATGTAGTGTGGTTGAGGTATTGCTGAACAAATCAATGTAACTAAGTATAGGCTGAAAAAGTACATCAGATTATATCGTGGAAAAATTTGAAATTAATTAACTGCACTATTCAAGGCACAGGAAAGTATACATCACTTTGAAACTCTATTTGAAATGACTTCCTGTTATTATACAGTGAATGTATCATTTGGCCTGGACAGTGTAGGTAGAATGAACAATTGAAGATAATGGGGCAGCTGCAGGAATCAAATCTGCGACCAATATGTAGACACTTCAGTATAGCATAGCACTTACCATTGAGCTAAATAGCTGCCGGTAATGCAAAGGCCCAAATAACTGCTTCATCTCCAAATTTGCATTTTTACCCATTCACTGTCTTGAATACCTGCTCTGTTTATTTCATCATGGACAATTATAGTATCAAGAAATAGATGTAATATTAGTTATTGCTGTCAGATTATATATCCATTTCTTAATAATAATATATATATATGATTATGAATTACATTGTGTAGGCCAAATGATATATTCACCATGTAATAACGAATAAAAGTTTCAACATGATATAACATTCTGTCGGATCATATGTCAATTTCTCAATAACATAGCAGTCACGTTGAAAGAAACAAATAGAGCAGATATAGACTGTGAATGAGCAAGATGAGAATTTTGGGTTGAAACATTGATTTGGTTGGGCCTCTGCGTTACTGGCGGCTGGTCAGCTCAATGATAATAGCAAAACAATGTTGAAGCAGCTACCCTATTGATTGCAGGTTCAATTCCTACAGCAGCCCCATTTTCTTTAATTGTTTATTCTATTTACACTGTCTAGACCAAATGATAATTCTACCATGTAATAACAGTGGATGATTTCAAATAAGAGTTTCAATATAATATAAGGCAATCTATAATCATTCTGTCAGATCATATTTCCATTTCTTGATAACACACACACACACACACACATATATATATATATATACACACACACATGATTGGGTTGAGAAAATATTAGAAAACCTGTGTCTTATCATAGTGATAACTTGAGAATAGAAAAATTGTCAGAACAATGCCTACCTAAAAATCAAGGAGAAAGAGAGGAACTGATCAAGGAGAAAAGATGAATGAGTTGGACAGAAGAAAGGGAAGGAAACTGAAGGTGAAGAATGAGAAAGAAAGTAAATAAGAAGGCAAAAGAAAGGGGAGGGTAAATGAAATAAAAAAAGGAAAAATTTGAAGAAATGTAGCAACTATATCAGTTGAAGTTAACATCTTATAGAAATCATTCTCATCAATAACATTTGAGAAGAGAAAAAAAAGAGGAATGAATGAAAAATATTGAGTAATTATTTTATCAGATAATGAAATTGTCTGATGAGACAAAATTCAATACAACTGTCAAAGGAAAATGCACCGAATAGTTTCTCTCAAGTAAATAACTTCTTATAGAACTTCCAGTAATATAAGTAATGTTCTTTTCATTGTCTCTGGCATATATTTATAGACAGTGTAAAGAAACCTATTAGACATGCGAGAGTATAGCCAGGAAGACAGTTTTGATTTTTTGGCATTCAAAGTCTCTTCATTGCACAAAAGTCACAATGGATAGTACTGAAAAAAATAAATAATACTAAAAATTAGTAAATAATACTATAAATAAACAGTAAACGATTCTAAAAGAAATGAATGTTATTAAAAAATCAATCATAAAATTATTCATTCAAAATATTTGATTATGTAATGAACGAGAAGGCAAATACTTGAATTATCTTTTTTCAAAGAAGCATTAAAGGAAATTAACAAACTAAACGACGAGTAGAGAACTCAATGAAATTTTTGAAAGGCTGGAAATTTATTCTGATGGCTTTTACGTTCTATCATACATTACAAAATGTCTTTTGTGTGTTGCCGATGAATTACGAAGTCATTATCATATTTGCCTAAAATCAAATTATGGTTGAAATGTTATTAAAGAACCTGAATTCTTCAAAGAAACAAATAAACATGTGTGATTACAGCTATTTGTTATTCAATAAAGAAAATAAAATCTTTTTAAAAAAATAATTTTCCTAAAATTTGAGGAAAACAAAATTTATTTTGTTTGGAAATTTCTTTGACATTAAAGCAGTTTTATGTTTAGCTTATTAGAAACCATCAACCAAAACTGTCAACACAGGTTTCTTCAGTTTTTAAGCTGGTCTGGCTGGCTATGCATGTATACATCATGTGTATAGCCTGCATCAATGAAGCTAGGGGATGTAAATTTCAATAATTACTCATTATTATGTCTGGAAAAATCGTTTTTTTTTTTCTTCTTTCAAAATTCATCTCCAAAGTAGGTTTTTAGAGGAGGGTTCAATTTACAATGTAAGTTTTTACTCAGTCCATTGTCTTTGTCTGGCTGTGTTTACTCGTTTTTGTTTTTTTTAAAATTCATACCTTTTATTATCAAACAAAAGGTGAGGAAAGTACCTTATTCATTGATCACCCTTTCTTCCAAATTTCAATCAATCACCTCCAATATGCTATGCTGCCAAGACGTTGGTCATGTGACTGTTTTTATTGAGTGACTAGCCAGACCTGTTTTATTCTTTATTTGTTTGAAAGAAACAAAATTCAAAGATATTTTTTGTTGAATGTGTTTCGTGAATGTTCTTATACATGGTTCTTTTATTCATATTTTAGTTTATATAATTTTTGCATATGAAATGCATCAAACAAGACAAAAGATTAAATAAAGTATATTAAATTGAAATTTTCAGTTTATTAATTTTTTTTGGTATTCCCTTTAAGTAGGAATATACAATTTGAAGAAATTATGTTTGTTTTTTTAAAGAGACATTTACAAATGATTTTTCATACAAAATTGTTATAAAAGGCAATTCTATGTTTCTCTCAAAACATCTAAATCAAAAAATGGTGGACAATCTTACAAGATATTGTCAAAAAAAAAAAATCCTATAAACTGGCATTTTCTGGATGATTTGATTCCAGAATATTCTTGTAATGCTGAAGAATAAATGTCATGTAATGGAATTCAAGGAATTGTCAGTCAGTCTGGCGAATATTTCTTTGAAATATCAAAGTATCAACCGGCTTAGACTGACAAAACAAATCAAGGAAGTTTTTGCTATTACATCCAGCCTTGTAGCACTTGGGATGGAACCATATTGACACAAATAGATATTGGAGATATTTAGTGTTGTTTATTAAATGATTTTTGCAAGTATAGAAACTAAGTTGAGAAGGTTAAACATCTAGAACTAGATCAAAATCAATACTGACATTCTAAAGTTTAAAGTTGACAGGAGATGATACTGAAAAGTTCAGGGGATTTGAATCTATGTACATAGTTTGACTTGAGACAAGGATTATTGCATGGGTACACTGGCCTGGAGACCCCGAGATTTTAGAGGGTCAGGAATTCATTTTGGGAAACTAAATTACAGTTTATAGTATAAAATAGTAGACATGGAATACCTTCGGTAAACCTAAGTTGTCTACAATGAAATGCAGCAAATTTCCCCATTGGAAAATCTAATTTTAATGTGTTGAGGGTTAGGGGCTTTGCTCAGCCGCCTCTGATATTTCTAAGATAATCCTCGGATTACATAAAGTCTGTTAATAGACGCATAGACAGATCTTCTTGTTAGCAGAAACCGAAGCCAATAAGTAGTAGATAAAATGTTGAGAGTTAATGGTGATTTTTTTTTTCCTTTATTTTGCAGCTTCTTTAAATGGCGTCTGACGGCTACAGCAGACACTGGGCAGGTATTTCTATCCAGAGCAAATGTTCTCCCCCTTTTATTTCCATCACGTACTCATCTCTTTTTACGAGACATTTGATGAATGGCAAAGTGGTTACAACCATTTTCTTTCGTGGCAAAGGACATTGAGATAACTTGGGGACCATTTATAATCCTCCTGATATTTACCTGTAGTCAAATGCCAAAAGTATTACTACCTACAGAACAAAGTCTGATGGCACTTTGTAAAAAAAAGAAAGTTAGTGATTTTCAAGTACAACATGAGGAATCCAAGACTCCATATCATTTGAGTTGGTTCAATCTTATATTTACTTGTTATTTTTCCCTCTAAGATAATGTTAATAATTCACAAGGCCGCACTTTGATCATTTCAACAAATAAATCTATTCTCTCACGTACCTAAAGGAACAATTTCTGCAGAAAACAGAATGAGAATGAGATTTGGGTGATGTGGGTCAAAAGTCATCATGTATAGACCAGCTTTCTTTTTGTATTGAAAACTGAGGCAGAAATTAACTGAATCTAGCATATATATGAACAAAGGCGTGGCTGAATATGTTGTAGAAGGTATTTGAAAATACTCCCTGGGGCCCTAAGTGAAGTGGGGACATAAAAAACTTCATGAATAGTAGTTTTCGTGTTGCATTTCGACTGAAATTATACAATGACAAGGATATATTTGTTCATAGATGAATTGCATAAATAATAAGTGATTAAGTCTTTTGGGTTGTTTTTCACCAATTAAGTGATAGCGTATGTTTATTCATTATAAATTTTGCTTTTTCATCAAATTTCATTAAAGATTTGAGGGGACCCCTTAAGGATCAAAGCCCTCCGGTCCTATATATTTTCTAGCAACATTTCTGCATATGTAACACCAGTCTCATTTCCTTTCATGTCAATATGAAAAAGGAAATATATATGGGTGTGCATTTTATATGCCAATAACTATGTATATTTGTGGATGATCATATGTATGAAATATCAACAGATATTGTTCATTCAAATATCAGTGACAGCACTGGATCCGTTGTTACTGTCAGAGAATCTTTATCTTAAAATTATGTTTTTATTTTATTACAAAGTTTAAAACACGAGGAGAAAAGCAATACGAGAATTATGGCAGAATATATAACTACAAATGGACGGACAGGTTTCTCCCACTATCTAAAAGTAGAGCGTTCCCATCAGGCCTTTTGTAAGCTGAATTGGTATAACACATAGAAGCAATTACCATGGATTTGTATGGAAAATTTTTTTTGAGTGTTTCCAGAACTAAAAACTAATTTTTTTTTCATGTCTGCCAGTTTTAAGCTTAAAGTAACACCATTACAATCTCTGTTGGGCTTTTCTAACACCTTAGGACATATTTTGCTAATGGAGTCGCAAAATTAATCGACACAAAGCACAGATGCTCACAAACACAGTTTGAAGCCATGGCAGCTTGAGGTCTTTTGCAAAACAAAGTGGTGTAAAATGAACTTTTGTATAGCAGACAATACGTGTATGATTGCAGAAAAAATTTAGCAGAAAAGAGTCTTTTACCATTATTGAAAACACAACAATCTTTTTTATGATCATCAGATGATTCTAAAACATTGGACAGGGCAAATGTATTTTTCTTAAGCAACAGTTCAAAGCTGCAATAACATGAAAAGAATTAAAAGAAGAACGTGAACATTTTCTTTCCCTCTCTCTATTCAAATGAAATTTATGCAGCAATAAAAATCACTGAAAAATGTGACGTGAATTCAGCGTTGGGGTATGAGGAAGGTGGTGGTCTTCTCTATCTTAGCATTAACTTGTCTCATTTGCTGACCCAATCATCCTTCTTTGTTTCTTTCACCACAAAAACATATTTATGAGAAACTGTTAACTAAAACTGTCAACATAGGATTCTACAGTTTTCAAGCTGGTCTGGCTGGCTAACAATGTATCCATCACCCATACAAGCTGCACCAATAGAGCTAAAGGGATGAAAATTTAAATACTTACTCTTTAATATCTTTGGGGAAAACGTTTTTGGGTTTCATTAATTCCCCCCTAAACAGGTTTTCAGTGGAGTGTTCATTTTACAATGTAGGTATATAGTAAATTGGTCACTTAGTTTGTGTCTGGAATCATTCAGGCTGGTTTGTTTTTCAAAATTCAGACGTTTTTCATGATCACAGCCCAACAAAAGGTTAGAGAAGCAACTTATTCATTGATCATCCTTTTTTCAAATTGATCACCCCAACAAAGCATGTTGGAAAAAAACAATTGTCACATGACAGTTTCTATTGAGTGACTAACCAGACTTATTCTGGAGATATTTTCCATTCTACATACATGAAAAATCCAGTTTTTCTATGAAAATTGTAACTAATTTTCTTTCCAATCTTGTTCTCTTTCTGACTTGGTGACCAAATTTTGGCTGTTGCATTCTGGCTCCTTTCACTCCATCAGAAAAATACTTCCTGCCTTAAATGTAATTGAGATACTGACACACTTCACTTCCTCAATCTATTGCAATCGTATCTAAACAATACTTCGCAAGAGGAAGAGAGAGAGAGTGAAAAAGAAAATGAAAACATTGGTAAGAGAAAAGGAAGATTGAATGTTCTCAAAAAATTCCATGCCTCTTGTTCGCATTTATCTGAAAATCCGGAAGTAATCTCAATTCGAACAATGCGTATTCACACGTGAGAGAAAGTTTCAAATAATCATTGTTTCCACACATATTTTTCTTTTTAGGCTCCTGCTCTTCAACAGTGAACTGTACTAAGCCAGACGCAACTAATTGAAAACCCTCAAAACACTATAATTCTCGGGAAGACAAAAATGATATTAAACCATACAGCAGTGGCTATGAAATTGGAGGTGATTTTATGCAAAATTCAGATAAGAGAAACCATTCATTTCTGTCATGAAAAAAAGAATGTTTTTGAAGAGGAGGCAATTGATTTGCGGTAGCTGCAAAATGTTGAGGGAAAAAGAAAGTGATAACTAAGTCAAGTAATTAGTGAGATTCCATAGTTTGAGCTTTGACAAAAACTGAACCAACATAATTAGTAGATAAGCAGACAAAATAAATGTTTCAAGTTTCTTCCTTTTTTGTCAGTCGGTTTGTTTCATTTCATTTCATTTGATTCAAGATTGAAAAACTTTGACTCTTCTTGCCATGGAAAATCATTTTTTGAATACAATGAAACTGTGTATAATAGCATTATGATATTATTTCCAGATACTGATAACTGGTTTTGGATGTGTTTTGACAGACTGAACTGTTATTAAATAACAATATAGAATGGAAATTATACCACTTTTCTTTTCTTTTTTTTATAAAGAAACATAAAGTTCTACTTCATCTTCTTCACTTGCAAAGTATCTCAAAATCAGATTCAGAGTCTGGCAAGAAAGTACACAAATGTCTAAAGCATTTCAACAATGCTTGTCAAACTCAGTTCTTAGGGTATTCTTTATCTTAAAGAATTATGCTTTGAGGAACACAAGTTGTAACAGGCTTAAAAAATCAAAGCCACAAAGTCACTTTAGTATTTAGAGAGTTCTAGTTATCAGAAACTGTCAACCAAAACTGTCAACTTGGGTTTCTTCAGTTTTTAAGTGAGTCTGGCTGGCTAAGTATGTGTTGCACATACAGGCTGCACCAATAGAGCTGGAAGGCTGAAAATTTCAACATTTACTCCTTATTATATCTAGAAGGGATATTACTTTTTTTTTTTCAACCCAATCCCCAACCAATATGTTTTAAGTGGTGGTTTCAATTTACAAAGGTTAGGCTAAATTGGTCCCTAATACTGTTTGGCAGCGTTCACACTTTTCTTAAAATTCAAACTTTTTAATGATCCAGCAAAAGGCGAGAGAAATAACTTATTCAATGATCATTCCTTTTTCTAATTTCCCAATTGTTCACTCCCAACACGGCATGCTGCCAACAGATGTCGATCATGTAATGGTTTCTATTGTATAACTAACAAGACCTGTGCTCTTCAACCTATCAAATCTATCCTTTAAGTGAAAAACAAAAGGGGAAATCTAAGAAAAAGTCTGACACTGAAGAAATATTCAAATACCAATACAGACCAAACTTTCATGGCTTGAATACAATGTGTCAGTTTGTTTCCATGACTACATAACTAGAGGAATTGGGTTCATGCTGAAATCTAAATTGACTGAAGATTTGTAAATGACATGCAATCATATCTTCTTGAGTTCGGTAACTAAAGGAACAGACACCATGTTGGGTACAGAATTTGAAGATAAAATATCTGTAAAGAAAAAGAGCATCATCCTCAAGAAACAGGTGACTAGATGAAAGTTTTCTCAGAAGATTGCTAAAGAATTAACCAGTCAAAATGCTGTAATCTTAAGAATAACTAAAAAAAAGTCAATACTAGTCTTAGTACAAAAATAGAAAAGGCAGAAAAAAACACTTGTTTACCTCTGTCTGTCCACATGTTCTCGATGAATTTCAATGAAATTTTGTGTAAGGGCTTTGGGCTAAGGAAGAAGTGATTTAATTTTGGAGCAGAGCCAGAATTCTTTTTTTGATCGAGTTACTGCATGGCATTGACAGAGTTATGCACTCTCTGAGTGCTTTCAAGTTGTATTAAGAATACTAACATTATTCGATTTTTTTTCTATTAAAAGAAGCATTGTCGACCATTATTAATTTCTAAATGGTATTTCATCAATCCTAATGCTTGCTTAGCTGCTTCAATGGCAGAAAGTGAACAGTGCTGATTGAAAATAAAGAATAAGCTCTAGGTGGGACTTGAACTCACATCCATTCATCTTGGGAAGCCTGTCTATGCAAGGTAAGTTATTTACCAATAGAGCTATCTTCTGCTGACTGTAAAAGCACTTCATCTGCTTATCTCTGTATAACAAACTCTATGCCCAAATTAGGAGTCAAATAGGAAATAAGAAACGATCGCAGCTATTAGATCAAATTTTACTTTTTGAAGCATTTGAATATGGAAGGAAAAAATATTTTTCTTTGAAGTCCAGGGAAAATCATTCTTTAATCTTCAAATGATTCTGAGAGAACTTTTATTTCAAGAAACTTTTTAACTGTTTTAGAACTAGAACATTTAGTAAGCTGATTGATTCTTCAGATTACGCTGACATCATAATGTAGAGTTTGAAACAAATTCAATCACGACTCAGATTCAGTTATGGAATAACTCAGTTCATTTGTGAGCAGAACAGATGAAAAATGGCTGCCACATTCTGTTTTAAGTGTGTTCCAGGGTTTAAGTCTTATTTTCAGGCGGGGTGAGGGAAAATTCACTTTGTCATCATACACCAGGGAGGTAGAGAGTTACTAAGGAAGATTGGAAATTATTGATTGAAAATTTGTGTTCAAAGAAAACCACAATAAAAATGTGTCGATTGATTTGAAGAAATTTCATTGATCTTAATGGAACTATTATGTAAAATCATCTAGCAGATCAGAACTGCGACATTTTTTTTTAACTCTAATATTTTGATAGTTTCAATCTGTTTCGAAATTGAAAACCCATTTCAAATAGATTATTCTTTAAAAACAAGAGTGAAGTGTATAGTATAAGATTTGAAAAATGAAACATATTTGTAAATAAAAAATTATTTAATGAGTAATTTTGTATCCAGAGAGGTATGGATAGCCTAGCAGTTATCAGTATGGAAAACTACAGCTGTGTGTTGTTCAATTTGTTATAATGCCCTTTGAAAAGGCATGAATCCCTCCCATTCAGTTATGGGTAAATAGCAAGAGTAGACTGAGCTCTTTGATCTAGGTTGACAACCTGTCTAGAAGACAGATGATTAAAAAATCAAACCAGGAAAATCTTACCCCTGACTCTGTGTCATGAGTGGCTGGTAACAGATAGAATAGGGAATGTATTCCTGGATAATGTAAGATTAACAAGGCTCTGAAGCTTCAATGGGCCCAACAAGCTGGAAGTGGATTATAATAATTGCTTGAGTAAAATAAAGGTGAATAAAAACAGGCAGAGGAAATTACATGGCTGCCATCTCCACCTTTGCACAACACCTTGAGAACAAGCGGGAGATTTAAAAAAGAAAACAAGCGATCACGTTTGGGTAGTCACTCAATCAAAACTGTCACATGACCAATCTCTTTTAGTTGCATGTTGTTTTGGAAGTGATCAATTAAAAAATGGAAAAAGTGATGATCAATGAATGAATCACTTCTCTCACCTTTTATTGGGCTGTGATCACTAGAAGAGTTCAAATTTTCAAAAGCAAGAGTGAATGCTGCTGGACACAAACTAAGGGATCAATTCAGCAAACACCTACATGGAATTAAACTTCTCATTGAAAAACCCATTTTCTGGATGGGAATTTTCAAAAAAAAAATTTCTTCTTCAAAGCATGATAAGGAGTAGCTGTTTGAATTTTCAGCCCTCTAGCTCCATTGAATTAGCCTGTATAAAGGATATATGCAGCCAGACCAACCTGAAAACTCAAGAAATCTATGGTTACAGTTCTGATGGATGGTTTCTAAAAGAAGTGTGAATCACTATTGAGATCATAAACCTATCTTTCTGTATTTATTTCTTCTAAGCCTGCAATAATGGAGTTAAGTGTGTAAAATCTCCATACCTATACCTTCTTATGAATCTGCGATGTCATATATAAGTGGAAGATGAATAGAAAAATTTTTTTAAATTACTAACTGCAATGTAGTCATCAAAAGTAAATAAATATATCTCATATTAGAGAAAACATTACAGAATATAAGCCAGGGTTTCTCAACTTTTTTTTTCCTATTGCACCATTTTTGTTATTTTTCAAGCAATTGTCACCCTGCCCAAATTCTAACTGAAGCTAAAATGACAATTTAGTATGTTTTTCATTCAATGTGACCTTTGTGCTTGATGTTTAGCAGCTAGATTCTTAATATCTGTGTCGATATTTATGAGGTTTACTCCTGTACATTTATGCATATATTTGTATGTGACAATTTATTGTCCCCCCTAGGCTCAACTTTCATCTGCTTAGGGGTAATAATGCCCCCCTATTGAGAACAACTGATTTAAGCGGTTTTATGTATGCTTTCAGATTGTACAACAATTATACATTAGAATCTGAGCTGGAACAATGACAAAATGTCAATGTATGTGCAACCAAGACAATAGCAGAGTGTACAAGAGAGAAGATACCAACAGAAAAGGAAAATCAGAACAAAAGAAAAAAAATGAATTCTTCAAAAACCTAATCTGATTCCAACAAATTTCTGACAAGATGTAAGTCATGTTTGGCGGAAGAGAAACATTGTAAACATTCTCATCTCATGAGAGGAATCTCTCTCCGGATAAACTCATTATGTTTGTGACGAAGTCATAATCTTGTGACTATTTCCTGTCTTCTTCAATTTGCTTCTTGACTTGTAAGCAGCTACTAGGATAAAAATGGATTATTGATAGATAATCCTATTTTATTCTCCCCTTTAGTATTTGCTGGATATAAGATGAAAGACTTACACCTTTCAAGTTTAAACAATGTTTAGATTCTTCAGAAGGAAATGGAAATATTCAATAATCTTGCAACCTTCCAAAGAAGAGATCGACTACGATAGGACCCATAAAAATGACAGGATCATTTGTGTTATGTAAAGATAAATCATGGATTGGTGCTACACATTCTTCTGACCCAGATTTCCCCCCTATTTAGCTATGTGTACATACTGAATGTAAACAAAAGCAATGACAGACAAGGTAGGCAAGCGAGTAAAGCCGTAATTAGCAGCAGCTGTTACAGCTTTACTTGTTGATTGCTTGCCTGGATGCTGACTTGTAACTTATTTCATCTGAAATTCAAGCAGTATATTGTTAGCCCATTGGATACACTACTTACCTGCTCACCTCCAGGTAAGATGATAAAAATTGTAACAGTGTTTGGTTAATTGAAAATTGTCAAAATAGGTTTCTCCAGTCTTCCAGTTAGTCTGGCTGGCTATGTATCATGCATACCAATGAAGCCAGAGTGCTTGAATTTTCAACATTTACCCCTTATTATACCAAAAAAAAACTTATTTTTGTTTTTTCTTATTTTGAAATCTTTTTCTTTGATTCAATTTTCATTTTTTTAAATTCTATTAATTGAAGAGTTCCATTGCAGTATGAAGCGGTTTTTGAACCTAAGAAAAAAAATTTATAAGCTAAACTAACTGGCTCTATCACAAAAAAGATCCAATAACGTAGCTATAGCACAAAACTCGTCAAATGGTATTCAATGATGATTTAATAAAGAAAAGAAAATACGCATAGTTTTTTCAATTAAGACTCTTTCTCAACAGCTTCACTGCCATGTTGTCCAGAGCTAATGTCCACCCACTGACAGCTATACTATCAGAGTAAAATGTGTCTCAATCACAAAAAAAAGGCCAATATTGTAGCTATAACAGAAAAATGGTAATCAATGATAATTTAAAAGAAATTGTTGTCCAGAGCTAATGTTCACTACCTGTCAGCTACAATATGAAAATAAAACGTGTCAAAACAAAACAGTAAAATCTTATAAAAAAATATGACACACTACAATACACAGTAAATGGAACAAGTCTGCAGTAAAAAATATCCAGTGTATTTTCTTTAGCAAGCCATTAATAATTCCTTGTTTTAACAAGAAATTATTGATGGCTTGCCAAAGAAAATAAGGTGGATATTTATTACTTGTCTGTTGCTGACTAAAGTTCCAAAAGGTAACGTCTAGAGGTAAAAGGGACAGTGATAATGAAGGGGGTAAAAACAAATTATAACTAGCATTCCAAGGGAAATTATGAATCATAGACCTTCCCCAAGATTCACTAGACCTCTCTATCAGGGGCACCGCGGTGCTAATACTTCCTGAATTTATCTAGCTTGTCACACCATCTTACTTTCTGTCAGCCATAGCCTTTCACCTGATCTCTGGGGATCCATGTTGTGACACTTGATGTCCAGCAGTTGTTTGCCATTCTTGCAACATGTCCAGTCCACTACCATTTGAGTTTTCTAACAATTTCTATGATGTCTCGGACTCTTGTTTTCTCTCTGATTTACAGTGCTGTCTTATAAACTCTCCATGTGAGGTAGAGCATGATTCTCTCATGTGTATGCTGCATGGTTCTCAGTTTTGAGGGTCAATCTTTTGGTTAGGTTGGAAAAATGGGCTGTGACCACTGAGAAGATCTGAATTCTCAAAAAACAGGCAGGCACAAACATATTGGAACCCCCACTAAAAACCTATTTTGGAGGGAAGTTTTCAAAAAAAACAAAAACATATTTTCCCCACTCATTGATAGGATTCTGTTTAAAATTACACGTTCTTGCAATGATCGGTAAGGGCTGGGTGGAGTCCGGATAGATTGATACATATAAATAGTAGAACACAAGAATAACCCAAACCCAGCAGCAGTGATTAAACCAGTCAGTTGTAGGTAGTGGTGATTAATAAAAACCTTATTATGTTCTGATTTACTCAGACTAGTGTCCCCATCTTGGTTATTATAGTCATAATGTTTTGGCTATTGTACCTTCTGCTCTTCTTCGAGTGTCTGTCATGATTTGTAACCTTCTGGGAATCTGAACTGAACCCTTTGTTCAATCAACAGAGGCAGTGGGGGGGGAGATTCTTCTAATTTTGCTGTTCATGCTAAAGAATCTAGTTAATTCTTCCTTGCGGGTGTCTCTTGTCTGTCTGTTCCTCCTTACCAGAGTAGATTACACGCGATTCGAAATTCCTAGAAGGTTACCAAGTATAAGTATATCACAAAGAGTAAATGATTTTTTTGTACTACTCGACCCAAGGATTGAAAACACCACCGCAAGGTAGGTTACTAGATATGCTTAACCAACATTTTTCATCCACTACGCCAAATGAAAACCTGTTTTATGATATTGGCTTTCCAGATGTACCAAGACACTATTTACATAGGTAAACCATGAAAAATAAAACCTACATATAAAAATGAAGAGCTGTCCAAAAGATATGGTATATATTTGCAGACTAATCTTAGTTTGAATGTTTGGGATAGACTATGTCTTGTGGGTCTGAAAAGGTACAAGACGCTATACTTGTCTCTTCTGACACTTTTTACAGCTAAGTATTATCTTCTATGTCGGGCTGGGTTTTGATTCTTTCCAGTATTCTGATCCCATAGAAAAACAAACTTTCCGAAAGTTGTGCCAGGTGCCTGGAGGCAAAGATTTTCATCAATGAAAATACTGTTTGTATCATTTGAGAGGTGGGGAAAGAATCAAACGGGAAAAAAATGCTTTGACTTTCAGGCTACATTCAGTATTTATTATGAAAGATGTGAGCATTTATAAGATTTTATTGGTAATTTTTCATTTTTTTTTTTACTTTCCAATGTTATAGCAAGGTGATGTGGTGTTACTCTGGTGAAAAAGTTAAAATTTTCTCATCTGTACACATTTCTCATGCTGAATATGAACCAATACAGGTTTTATAAAGAGAACCTGAACAGATTCTAGGTTTATGAACACATAGAAAGTGTGTAACCACTGCATTCTCTCGATAGTCACTTATGGAACCTAACCAAGAGACAGACCTGTAAACTGAGAAGCATGCAATGCATGCATGAGAGAATCATGCTCAACCTCACATAGAGAGATCACAAGACAGCACAGTATATCAGGAAGAAAACATAAGTCTGAGACATCATAGAAACCATCAAAAAATTCAAATGGCAATGGGCAGGCCATGTTGCAAGAATGGAAGACAACTAATGGATATCACAACTGACAAAATGTATCCCCAGAGATCACATGCAAAACTGAGGCCGATAGAATACAAGATGGAGAGATAAATTAGACAAATTCAGAAAATACTGGTTCCGCGACACCCATGATAAGGAATTGTGGCAAATCCTGGGGAAGGTCTATGTCCAACGGCGGACGTTAAAAGGAGGAGGATGATGATGATAATTATGAGGAGAGAGTGGGTTTGAGGGAAAAAATAGATGGAAGTAAGAGAACTGTCCAGAAGGTATCCAAACATTTAATATTAATGATAAAATAGCCTTCCTAGGGCAATGGTACCTTAGTCCCCATCAAAGTACTCCCTTTGGGACCACATACACCAATTTAGTGTCCTTATCATGTTTCAAAACAGTCAGCAAAGTCCTCTTTCACAATCACCATCAGCTACCCTTGTTGCTTTCTGACATATTAGGGTGATGTGATCTTTTGCCCCAAAACACTGCATGTGACGTGAACAATGACTTCCTCACTCATCTAAGTACTGACCAGGCTTGACATTGTTTAACTTTGTCATAATCCCTTGGCCTAAGGAAGAGATTCCTCAATCCTAGTTTTGAAAGTCCTTGGTATAACTCAGTGAAGGATAGAAACACGGCCTACTGAACTAGAGGTAAGCACTTCACCAATGGGCAACAGTGATCAGTCCTCTGATTGGTTGTTAAATCAAATCAAAACCACTCAACCTATTCTCGAGATATTCAAAATGTCTGTATACTTTCTGGACTGACCTCGTAGTATTGTTATTTCAACATTTGTTCAAATTAATCCGGACCTTTGTTTTCTTTGCTTTGGATATAATGAATTACATATTTGATTGAAACTATGTAAAAAGCTCTGGACACAAAGTTTAATCATATTTTCTCTTGAAAATCTTGAGAGATCCACAGAGAACCGATAAATAATGTAGTATTCCATGAGACAAAGACAAGATGACAGAAACTTATTTTCCTTGATTAGATTAAGTGTTTTAATTTTTTTTGATTAAATAACGTTTTTTGAAAAATAACAAAATCTTCTGTTTTTTGAAAAAAAAAAGATGTGCATGTATCCATGGCTTTTACTGAAAGAGATGAAAAGCAAAAAAATAATATTCAGTGTCTGTTTTGCAATGAGCAATTATAGAGGCAGCATGCACCCTTATCCTCTCTCTTTTACATCTCAGTTTCCTATACCTCCCACCACCCCAACCTTTAAAATACCTTCATCATCATCATTTTTTGATCTGGGAACGCTCAAAAGTTTTTTCTCAAATAGCTTAATCATAATTGCTTCTTCATTTAATGCCATTTTGTCTAACGAAACATTTTTATAGGAATACTCTACTTTCAGATAGTGGGGTGAGGGGGTACCTGAGTAGAAATAAATATCATGGGAAAAAATCCTGATTTTTTCATTATTTCTTCTCAAATATTGCATAGTTTGTAAATATGGGACAGCCACTTGATAATGTATTAAAAATCTTGATAACTTTTTGTCATTTTTTTTTTCAACTTTCTCATAACAAAATTCATTCAACAATGAATACTAAAAATTTTATTGAAATTGGCTCATTTTTTCAAACTTTTATGTTAAAAGTTTAAAGTCTCCGAGTTCTAGGCGAAATAAGCTAACTTATCAATCATGCTATTCTGGTTTCATTTTTTTTTTTTTTTAAGTGTAAACATTGTCTGCTTGAAGCTCCCCACCCCCAATCAAATAAACATATCCATAAAATGACAAAAAAGTTATCACAATCTTTAATACAGTATAGAATTTCTGTCCTATACTTGCAAACTATGTGAAATTTCAGTCGATATAATGAAAAATTGGGCGAAGAAAGGAAAAAGCGTGATTTTTCCTAAATTAATTCAATAAACACTGGAACCAGGCTCACACCAATGACATTACGACTTTGCCACTCTATTTCACTCCTTATTAAAATCTTGCTAAGAAGAAAGAGAAGAATGAATACATTTATCCTGTATTCATTCAAGACACTGGACAGGATACGTTCGAATCTGACATTCATTGCTTACAATGGCAAGTATTAGATGAAATGAAAGAAAAATAACCTAAACGATACGGGAAAAGATTATAAACATCCCCATGCGTATGTAATGTTCAATGTTTGGTAATTATATACAACAGATAAACCAAATTATAACAATTTATCACCTTTTTATTATAGAAGAAAACATCGATAAATATTTATAAGAAAGAAAAGGAAAGAATTACTCAACCAATTTCCGAGTAACAGGTATATATTCCCTGACAGCAGTCAGGTAGAAACCCTTTGATTTTCACAATGAGTCATGTATAGCAGGTTTGTATAAATCAGTAATTTCCGGGTTTCCGCATCTGGTCCATTTGCAATACCTCTTCTCTTACTGCAGTGCCAGAAACCCAAGCTTCCATTGAAGTTGATCCAGTGTTTAGTGGCAGCTTAATATCCACAGGGATTCTTTCACTGATTAATTTCTAAAGAATGATCCAGGAGGAAGAATCCTGGGATGTATATCATTTGATGATTTTAGAAGGCAGTTAAATGTACACTTGGGAAATGTGGATTTGTGTGAGGAACATGAAGAGAATTTATAAGCTCTCAACCCCTAATTTACTACCCCAACAAAGTTTACAGTGGTTATTCATCTTTATCCCATGTGATATAAAATACATCAAAAGACTGTTTCATGATGGCAGTTAAAAAATTTCCTGTGGCATCCCGGTATTAACAACATATCAGAGGATGATCTGAATATTATCATACTTGGTTTACAGGATAGACCAGAAGTGGGCTTGCTCTTAAAGAAAAATTGAAACATTTTACGGAGAGATAGATAGAAACAAACAATTGTCAATATATTCCAGATTCATACTATGAAAGGTTGAAACATTGGTTGAATTAATCAGATATCAATTTTAAAATTCCTTGCCAGTATGCCTCATTCATTTTTGGAGCTAGGCCGACATAGACTCACCAGCAAAAGATCTTTCTCATCATTAAACTCCTTGAATGGCATTAACAATGAACTATTCCTGTGTGTCAGTTTTGTGAGAAATGTAATTTCTTCCATTATTATCATATTTAAGTGGATAAGACCATCTTCAGATGTGACAAGACTCAAATTTCCCTCTGAATTTCATGGATTTTGTATTTGGCCTCATGTATCTTTTGTATGCTTCAAGTATCATCTTATCTGCTGCAATATATAGTATCATTATAAACCAATCTATTCTCCAATAAAGCATTTAAAAAATATGTAAACCTACTTTTGGGCCATCTGATATATATATATATATATATATATATATATATATGAGATAATTCTCCAGTGCTTTCCTTAAAGATTCTTTCCTTAGTGTCTATTCAAATGCAGATAAATGGATACATTTGTACAGATTGGAGTCTCAAACTAAATGCCTTTCTCAGGAGAATTATTATCAAATGACTAAACTTGAATCGCAAAGTGATGTCAGATTTTAGACTGCATCACTGGCCTTAAAGCCCGACAAGTTACCTGGAGCCATTTTTCGAGTCGATAAGAGAAGTGAAAAAGGACCATTCTATAGAGTCTGATGGTATGACTTCGTCTTGCGTCTTGATTGTGTGACAACAACAGTGAAATCCACAGTTAAGACCAACAATTTTGACAGAGATTTCATTGGGGATGCAGCTCCGTGATCTTTCGACAGATACAAACCAGGAACCTAATGAGACTTGGCGGTGATTTATTTAGAACTGTCAGAGCTGCTATGATTGATTGTCTGAGACTAAATCGGTAGAGCCAGGGAAGATTGGAAGCAAGATGCAGATGAGGAAGAGGAGAGAAGCAGGGTCCTGTTTGATACTTGACTGTGCAGGTGTGATGGTTGAGTCAGCAAGGAGTAGTATTCATCAAATAAAAGCAGCGAAAAGACCGAGAAGTTTGATTCAACAGATAAAGTTACCAAAAAGGTCAAAGGTTAGAGAGTGCAAGCAGATTAGTCTGAATCAAAAATACAGAAAGGTAGCTGTAATTTGTTTTCAAATCATACACGAATCCCAAAAGTGGATTACTATTTGCATTCTGATACTAAGGGCAGTAAAGCTGTGTTTCTTGATCTATTTGAGCGTCATTCACTCTCGAATCTTATAAAATCTCATTTACCCTCAAGTCTTACAAAATCTCATTTACCCTCAAGTCTTACAAAATCTCATTTACTAATGATTAAATTTCCTTATGTTTTTTAAAATTATTTTTATCTGCAGTTTCATTCACCCTCAACATAATTCCATTCACCCAAGGGTGAATCATTCACCAATTGAAGGAACACTGCAATAAAGGATACTTGCATGAATGCATTCACCCTTCTTACATATTTCTGCTGTGCAAATCCTATAATCGACAGTGGGACAGGAGAGTCCATGTTATTCCTTCCCAGAAACAATAAGAAAAGATCAGAGCAGTCAGTAGCCAAAAGAATGTTGAACTACTACACACAAAACTTGGGAGTTGTAGAGTTCTGTTTTCAAAGAAATCAAAAGAATACCACTGATTTTCCAGCAATGAAAGGTCCAACACCTATTTCAATTCAGACAAGAATCAGGAATACAACCAATGTGTTTGATTCGGATGAAGATCGATGTCCCCTCTAATTTTTAGCAGTCAGTAGGCACAAAAATCTCATGTTGTGTGATTATTTTGTGAAAAAAGTATGTTTGCACTGAATGCTCGCACAAACTTGAAATTGTTTCAGGATAATTTGGACACAGCCTATCTCACATTGCAAATAAAATTGTATTGGCAAGTTTTTTTTAATATAATACAAGCATAATTGCATTCTGTGAAGTTTAGATTTTATTCTGTATTTTGAACTACTTCATTCAGTTATTCATTCCATTAGATGAAAAATATTTTCGTGTGATGCAATTACCATATCATTTTAGGTAACTGAACTTTTGTGCACAAATAAATTTTTTCTGTGTGCTGGTCGTAAAATGTGTGTGTGCATGCAGATGCATGCTGTTTAGAGGGAAGTATGGTGCCGATATTTGATGAGAAAATGTAGCTTCTTTTGCAGACAACTATAGAGGACATCCCAGCCAATTGATCCATTTTATAAAAAAATCTATTACACTCATCTCCAATTTGTTTTTTTTTAATAGAGGAAGAGGAAAATGATAATTTAATCTTGATAAAGACAATTCCAAGAGAACTGTCACGGACAAACTATTTAGGTGACTAATTTAGAAAACCGGCATTTGATGAAACACTACAACTGCACATATGTTCAAAATGGACATGTCGAGAAATAAGATATTCCCAAATGCCTTTACACACATAACTGCACACACACAAAAAGAAACGCATACGCACACAAAAATATAAGCATATTCAAGTGGATGCATCAATAAGTTCATAGCCTAGTGATGAGAACAGAATTTATTCTAAGCAAAAAAATATTCTTTTTCCAACACAATCTCCTTCCTCTGTGCACTTAATTCAGTGGTGAATATCAATGACAGATCAAACATTACTCATTGAAAATTTCAGAAAAAAATTATCCATATTAATTATCAAATAATGATTAACCCTTGTATGTACACACATAAAATATATAAAGGGTAAGCATGATGTCCTTCAATGATAATGTACAATCACATCTTGGAAAATACTCTAGATGTTTGAAATCAGGGAAAGACTTAACAATCTCTTTGAACATACACACATATACATATATATATATATATATATATATATATATATATATATATATATATATATATATATATACATACACACACAAACATATATATATATATATATATGCATGATATGAATATATAAGACTACAAAAACATGCAAACATAAATATGTAGACAGTCATGCGCACAAATTGACAGTTGTGATAAATTATTTTTATCTGGAAAATTATGAACGACATAGGAATTAAGCTTCAATCCAAGTTTGCGTCCACGAGATGATTAGTTTGATTTAATTACTATATTCCTACCAATTCTCTGCTAACGACTTTTCGTTTTTTCTCTTCTCTCTCCTCAAGACAGGTTAGGATTTTGAAATCATTCTTCTCTCAAAGACACTCTCCCTCTCTGTCTCTCTATCAAACACACACACACACATTCACCTACACACCTTTACAGATCTCATTTTTTCTCCCTCATCCTTTTAGTTTTCTCTTTCTTTCTCTCTTCTTCTCTTTCACAGACTTTTATCTTTACTCTTTCATTTGTTCTGCTCTTTCCAGACCTCAATGAAATCTTCCAACTCCTTCAGCAACAATTTTCCTTATCATTATTTCATATTTAACAAGTATACAAAATCTTCCCGGAGAGGATCCAGCCTTTTTTCTTAGGGTTTGTCTGAAGAGATTTCAGACCATGGGCGAAATTGAGAAGAATTTGATGAGATAGCGGAGGGCTATTCTGAAAGACTTGTATTGAAAAGTGCTTGGGATGCTGGGATAAGTTCCTGAGCAGAGTACTTCGAAGTGGTCCAAAGTGCTATTGCCCTAGGTAGGCTATTTTTACATTATTGTTAAATGGCTGGATACTTACTGGATAGATCTTGAATTTCCTTCTCTTCATTTAGCTTCTTTTCTTACCCAATAGTCTTCCTCGTTTTTCTTCATGATTCTTCCATTATATCAATCTATTGATAATAAATCTTTCTATCTATCTATCTATCTATCTATCTGAATCATCTACTTTTCACCTGAATATTAGAAACTGTCAACTAAAACTGCTGACAGAGTCATAATTAGTTTCTTCAGTTTTTCAGTGATTCTATTGGGTTGGATGACTATATATATGTTGCATGTACAAGTTAGAGGGTTAATGGAGCTAGAGGTCTAAATATTCAAACATTTAGCTTCTTTTCTAACCCAATAGTCTTTCTCTATTTTCTTTCTGATTCTGATTCTATGTGCTTTCCTCTCATCCCCTGCTCCTTATGTCTTTCCTCCTCATCCTTACTCCCCCTCTCTTCCTTCTTCTCCTTTTTCTTCTCTTTTCTCTCACTCTCTTCTAATTATCCTGACATCATTAATAACACTCGTCAGACATCTTCAGTTTCCAAATGATAACTTTTGCTCTCCAGGGACATAACTCAATTCACTGCTATTTCTGATTTTCAACTTTAAGAGGAAAGCAGCTCAAAGTGAAAAAGATGAACGGAGAACCTTTTATTTCTTTCTTTATTTGGCAAAATGTTTTCCCATTTGCCAACGTCAAGAAGATTTTAATCCTCAGACATTAAATCTTGAATTTATATAAAGACATTCAAAAATCTATTCAAGGGGAATCACTCCTGATCAAATTTGAAAAAAAAAAATTAATTCTCAGAAGAGTTCTATTTTATGTAATTCTATTTATTGAAGAGCTCCACTGTGTTTCAGAATTGTACAAAAGTGGTTCATGACTTCAAGAGTTCAGTGAAATGAACAGATTGTGATATGAACCACAATATTTCTTGAGTTATTACACAGCACAAGCTTGTCAAGAACATAATTATTGAAACCAGAAATTTTTCTCACCTTAAATCAATTTTATTGAGGTGTTATCCACACTTTAGCCACAAGTCAATGTTCAAATTTGCTGTGGACTGTGAAGTTGTGAGTGCATTAATTGATTACCTTCTCTGTATGGATTGAAAGTTCCATCATATCAACCTATTGAGGACATTAAATCTATTGATTATAATAGATCTATTGATTATAATAAATCTCTCGAAGCATACATCTATGTATCTATCTAAATCATCTATTCACCTGAGTATTTGAAAGTATCAACTTTTGACATAGTCATTACAGGTTTCTTCAGTTTTTAAGTGATTTTAGTTAGCTGGATGACTAAATATGTGTTGGATGTACAAGCTAGAGGGTTAATAGAGCTAGAAGATTTAAATATTTGAACATTTGGTCCATATTGTCTTTCGAAAAACTTTTTTTTTATCTGCCCCCAATAAGTTCTTTCTAGTGGGGGGGGGTCTCAATTTACAATGTAATTTCATGCTGAATAGATCTCTTCACACTTGCTTTCTGAAAATTTGGACTTCTTAGAGATCAAACTAAAGTCAAGAGAAGTGATTTATTCATTGATCACCCTTTTTCCTAATCTTCTAACGGATCACCCCCAACACAGCATGCTGCCTAAAGACATTGGTCAAGTGATGGTTTCAGTTGAAGGACTAACCAGACTTGTCTTTCTGATCTTATCGTCTCTGATGCAAAGGAACATACACTGGCACTAAATATTTTAGCACCTTTTTAAAACCTCAACTTCTTCCGTTATTTTGATGGGGGTGAGGGTTCTTTTATTGGGGGAAAGATTATATTTTTACATTTTCATTCTCTGAAAAGTCTCTCTGAATATTTTGTCATGATTCTTTTATGTGTTAGAAGGTTGAAGACAGCCAGGAAGAACCTCTTACTTCTGTACAACTGTTGCACGAAAAGTATTGCCATCTTGACTTTTCAAAGTTAGCCCCCTATTTTTCCCTTCTTGTAAATTCTTTGATATCCAGGGATTTTTTTTCTTTTTTACATTTTCTGAAATTTTTTCCTTGCTGAAGGCAGGCACTTTAGATTCGTGTCAGTTTAGTCGAGGCAACTTGTAACCTTACAATAGATTTAGTGGATTTTCGAGGTAAGTTTATTTTCAAAGTGATTTTGTGTAGTAAGTGCTTTTTTTTTTTCCACTCGATGTAACATGTTATTGCTTTTAGAGTTCTCTCAATAAAACTTGACACCATTTTCTTGACCCCCCCCCCATACTTTTTGGCAGATTTCCAAACCTCAAATAAAACAACAAATTTTATACAATATCCCCCCTGCCTTAATGCATCACATCGAACACGGCATTTATTTTCTTGATGTCTTTTTATTTGGTCAAATGAGGAAAAAAAATCAAATATGATGCATTCCTGGTGGGGGACAAAAAGTGCAGGAATTCAAATAAAAACATCCCTTTGGGTATCATTCAGGATTATTCAAATCTAGCAGAGTACCCATAAAAAACAACAAGATTATTTATAAATGGATCTACACTTCTGCCAAGGATCAAAGTGTCGCTCCACAGCCCTCTGCTTAGTATAAGAGTGCTGTATTGGTGCGCTCTCAAAATGTCCTTCTTCAAGTCTCAAAAGGTTGTAGGTAAAGCAATAAATTTGTTCAGTTTCCTTTTGGACACATCTCATATATATATGCACATACATACATACATATAGGTGCACATATATATAGATATAGAGAGAGACACAAAAATATATATATATATATATATATATATATATATATATATACATATATGTATATATACATGCATATAAAGTAAGAAAATGATATTCTGATTTGTTCGAATGATAAAAACATCAGAAGAATCAGACTTGAAATCTCTGAGATTCAAAAAGGATTTCAAGTGTCAATAAATTGATTTAGTTGATTCAGCCGACCTGAGGTTTTACTTGACAAATAATTTTGAATTTCTCAATCTAATACTGATGATCAGTAAAATGAATTATCTCTCTCGGTTTCTCACAACTTCTCGATGTATGAGAGAGAGAGAGAGAGAAAGAAAACACCAGCAAGAATGGAGATGTTCATGACTCGAGAATGAAACGGAGAGCAATAGAGAGTAAGAAACGTTCAAAACAGTTGAAAGAACAAACAAACAAATGGAATTGAGACATGATGCATGGATTGCGATCCAGATAAACTCATCCAAAAGAGAAAAATCGAAGCAGAAAAATGAAAAGGAAGAATGACAAATCCAATCATTGATTGGAAAAAACGAGACAAACCAAAATTGGTATCAATTAATCAAGAATTGTTAGTTTTCGGTTCTTCTCCGTTAAAGTTTGAAAATTCCGAAAGAGAATGGAACTAAAGGATAAGAAGTTCAGGCTGAAAGTTTTTGATGTTGTTATGCAAAATAATATAGATTGAGTATCCGAAAGGCCTAAGACCAGAAGTGTTCCAGATCTGGGAATATTTGCATAAACATGATGAGACATCTTGGCTATCTGGTCAAGTTAAAGCACTAAAACCATTAATGTTCCATACATAACAAAGCAAATACCTTCTGCTCATAAAGTTGCAGGCCAGAAAGCTGATTTTACAGTCGAGCTATTCCCAGTTAAATATTTTCCTTCATTTCTTATTTAAAGAATTCTATGAAGTAATTAAAGTACATTTTTCAATCAGAATTTGATTTTCAGTGTATCGATTTTGACTGACTTCAGGGTCTGAAGGAATATATACACAAAAGGGGGGGGGGATTCCAAAAAGTTTCGGAAACACTATTGTAGAAGATATATAAACAATAATGTACCTGTGGCATCAATGATTTATGTCCCCAACACATGGCGACCACTGATATTAACATTCAAAGTCTGGAATTATTGTTTATTTTTTCAAACATTTCGATTATATTTTACCAATATGTGATTAAATGTTGTGTGGCTGTAGTGACTTTATTTATTCATAGCTTGTCACGCCAGACATCCATCCATTTTAGTGTAATTTGATTGATCTTTGGTAGGGCAGTGTCAGCTCGATCAGGTGAGAGTGGTCAGTTTTGTAGGATGGTCCTTCACCCTTTCACCACACTCACAGGACCCATCGGTCCTCAAACCCCACTCGATCATGTTGTCTCCCGTCCTACAGACTCCCGCCCTTGCTCTGTTGAGATTACAAGAGTCGCGTCTGGTGAGCAGTGATTGAAGCAAGACAAGCAAATGGTTTGAGGATGAAAGTATGAAAAGCTGCTCTGCCTGAATCAGGACTTGCCTTTATTGGTGATTTTATAATGGCAGCAACACATGTAATAATGGGTTACCACGATAAAGAGAGCATGTTCATTGTGTTCAAAACCAGTGCTTGCTTTATATTTCTCACCATTCAATGCGTGTGTGTACAGAAATACCTTGAAGAGAGTAGTTTTGATGCAGTATAGTTGAATATTGCCATAAAAATTAATGAGATTAAGTGTAAGCTGAAAAAATAACACATTAAATCATGATACTATCTTGAACAGTACGGAACATTTGGGAATGAATTAATCATACTATTAATGGTATACCTGTACAGGTGTGTATGTTTATACAAAAAACAGACACACACACACATATATATTTACATGTGTGTATATCTACAAAGTAGACATATACACACATCTATGAATATGTATATATTTATGTATACATGTGTGTGCATGTGTACAAAAATTGATAGACGAGCTGCACTTATACAGATATATATATATGGAAATGTATACGTACAATAATCAGTAGCAATAGAATTCTTGCAGAATATGTCTACTAATCCAAACTGATTTTCATTTCCAAGTAAGACAAGTGACAATCTTGGACTCTCCCAAAACGTCTTTTGGAAACAAGAACATATTCTTAACATGGAAGTTCATAGAAAACTCCAATCAAAGTTTCAAGGAAACAAATAATGCCGTAGTTAATCAAGACAAAAGTTGAAAAATATCTCTTGTTCACAGACTTTTCAAAGGATTCACAAGAAAGAAATAACTTTTACCACAATTGGAGTCTTTGAGCAATGTTTCATATTGCTTTTAACTCATTAATCCCCTCAACCATTACCATTGTTGTCCCAGTCAAATACCCAAATCATGATACAAGCACAGTATAAAAGCTGCATAGTCATTTTGTAAAAATTTAATGCCTGTCATGTATACCAGTATTTATTGTAAAGATTTTCAAGAAGATTTTTAAAGTAGAAAAATCCTGAATCTGAACCAAAATTTAACTAATTCCTCCAGAAAATGTCAAAGAAATTCATCAAGAACTTATGGAGATATTGTGTAGACAGACAGACAGGCACAGTTGAAAACACATACCTCTTCCAACTTAGCTGGCAGAGGTAGGAAAGGTGGCATATTGTTGTTTACAGAATTGCTGTTTTTAGGAACATGGAAACGCTTTCTGTATAAAAGGGACGGCATCATTACAAGATGGTAAATCTAAGCCTCAAGATGATATCATTAAATAATATTTGGTTGAGGCAAAAGCATAACAAATGTTTCAGAACTTATCTGGTTGCCATATGGAAAAGCATTTGAGGCCTTTGATTACCTAAGAATTTCTCTCTCTATAGGCATTTTCTTCTCATCTTCCTTTGTCATTTTCTTGTGATCGTCAACTTTCCCTTTTTAATATCATTTCCCTATTTTCGTTTCTCTTTGATTATTTTCATGACTTTGCCTTCTTTACCTCTGTCTTTACTGCTGAACAGATTTGATATTGGTTAAATGAGTATCTAAAGATATATATATATATATATATATATATATATATATATATATATATATATATATATATATATCTTAATATAAATCTCTTATGTATCAGAACAAAAGCTGAATGATACATTACATTGAAAAACATTTTTCTCAAAATTTCGTGCACATTAATTCCAGATACATTTTCTCCCCACAATCCAAAAGTAAAGGATTCCTATAAGAACCTTTTGTAAACCAAAATGGCATAAATCAAAGAAGCAATTACTCTTAATTTATATGGGACACCTTTTTCAAGCATCTTCAGACGCAAGAAATGGTGATGATGATGTTAGGCTGAGTCATCAGAGGTTGGTGTGGTGGAAAGTACAGGAGACCAGAATGTGAGAAAGAGAGGGAAAGGGTGCATGTGACCTAGATAACAAACAAATGCTGAATGCCATTTTCATCTTAGGCCTTTTTTCTATGTGAAAAAGTGGCGTACAGCGAAATTTCAAAAAGCAGGGGATACCTGTACATGAAATCATTATTCTTCCATATTCATTTAGTGACTCGACTTTCTTATAACATGGTGTTTGAATGTGCTTTGCCATAGAGCAATGGAGAGCAAGCTCCACTTATCTCACAAACCATTGCTATCATCTATTGATTTTGATCCTCACTGAGTGCACCACACTAGTGGCTGAGTGCTAATCTTAGTAAATACCTAAAGCACAGAGTTTGATATAATGGTCTCTTCTGAGTCTGTTTTAACCTTTTTTTTCAAACTTCTCTCTTATTTACTTCTTGACTCTCAATGTCATAAACTGCTTGATACTACTCATAATTGACAGTGAAACTCTTCTGTGAATAGTATAAAAATAAAAGAAACCCCTCTGTGGAAAGGATTTAACTTTAATCAGTAGTCATTTTCTTAGCATTAAAATTCAGATTTTCTTATACGGATGTACGAGTTAATGGTCATGAAATGTAAAACAACCTGAGTGTTTTGATAAAGAGCAATAAAATGAAAGATAAACTAGTCTAAGATTATTAATAAGAGTATTAGGTTGTTCAAACTCTACTCCATAAATCAGCCACTGAAAGCAAATTTATGCATTCAAAATTTGGTTTGGAAAAAATATTTTTTATATGCTTCTAGCATTGCCTTAACCAACCAACATGTTTATGATTCTTCAGAAAAAAAAGTGAAAAAAATCTGAGTAATCAGAATTCCTTTCATGATTGCTTTCAAAGAAGTATTTTATTAACTTTATTTTATCATCAAAATATTTTCATTGGTCTTCAAAGATCCATCTCGAGGACTTCACATCCAAGTTTTTCCTTAAGCAAGACGAAATTTCCAGAAAAAAACTCAGAAATTTCAAGAACATCTACTAAAATTCTTCCATTCTCCCTAAACAAATCAAAAAAATTCTTAAAGCTGTTTTTCTAAAAGTATTTCCTTATCAGATTCACCAATCACTAAAGTTGATCATGTTCGGATGAGGTTGTCTGTTTTTTTCTTCCAAGAACCAAGTTGAATTAGGATTTTCAGTCAATTTCCAAGCAGGGTAATTGGATCTATTTGCCAAATGCGGTCTGAGTTGTTGGCAATTTTGACCTGAATAAAGTGCCGAGGAAAATGATACAAACAGGAGGTGGATGGTAACTTATAGCCATTTAGTGGCAGTAAGACAATTACTCTCTCCTCTCTCTTTCTCTAAACATCTACATGCTCTCTAGCCATATATATATATATATATATATATATATATATATATATATATATATACATGCATTAATCTCTGGTCAATTCAGATTTTAGAAGGATAGAAAAAATACTTGTTTGTTTTGTCATTTAACTCTTTAATTCGATCAAAAAAATATTTTCCAGAAATTCAGCATTCAGGACAACAAAACATGGGTAAATGCATGCCTAATTATGCTGAGTGCAATAAAATTTGGTTCCTCTTGAATAATATTCCTGTTCTCAACACTCAAAATCCAGTGATTGAAAACAAAATATCTGTTTGTTCAAATACTTACGATAAGTATTGTATACAAGAGCATATACGGCATGCAAAGACAGAAATTTCACTTCCTAAAGCCATATATTCAGAAATATAATATTTCCCATAGATGAATTCTTTTAAAAACCTTCGAAGATTTAACTTGGCTGAACAGCCCACAAACAGATGCTAATTTGACAGCATATATTTTTTTTATTCTGTCTGATGTTTTAATTTTACATCTTACCTTTTTCTATGTTTCTCTCTTTAATGTTTCATTCTTGTCTGAAAATTTTTTCTTCTACTCAGCTCCAGAAAAAAAATGTCAGAATTCCACAAATTTTACATCAGCATCATAAAATGTTGTTTTTTTTTTTTGCAACAGTCCAAACCTGATCCAAGCTGATTACTTGAAAACAAATATCAACAACCTGAACATCGTAGTAAAAAGCAACAACAAGACGAAGGAAAAGCTCATCAAAAACCAAGAGTGAAATTTTTTTTGTGACTGTGCAGTACCTGTTTTCAATTAGTATTCTTTTTTTTACGTAGTCTCATAATTTTCTAAATTTTATTTCTAGATTTGTTTAATATATAAGATGAATTTCTGCCAAAATATAATGATACATCTATTCTTAGTGCTGAATCAAGTTTTAAGAAAAAAAGTCTCATTTTATTCCTGGGAAATAATTACACGGGAATAAACAAATAATTTTGGCATAAGAACTTTCAGGGGTTGTGGGGAATCACTAAGTGGCTAAAGACAAAAGAAATAAGTCGTAAATGAATGGAATAATAAATGAGAACATTGATAAAAATCACAAAAGAAAAAATCAGAAAAAGTATCGTAGAGAAAGTTAAACTCAAATAGAACTGTAAAGAAAATCTGCTGATAAGAGCAGGTAATTAACGAAAAAACGTAATTACTACCTCTGATGAGTTTTAAAGGAAATCAAAAAGGCTACGAACATTTAGAAAAATTTACGAAAATAAAAAAAATGGTAAGATCTCCAAAAATACAATCTTAAAAAACAAAGCATCCGTTGTAAAAAGTCCTCAGTAAAAGAATGAAAGAAAATGATTAGCAAGTTATTCTTAATAGACGGATATTATGCCCTACTCTGCTCCTATACCACCCAACCTTTTTCTTCTTTGTTCTTTTGCCTCCTACTTAATTCACAGGAAGCTAAAATAGATGCTTTCTGCAAGGGGGCTGCAATTTAAGTCTGTGATGACAGATATTGTTGTCTGGTCAGTGTACGTCTCCTCCATTTTTTCCATCTTCTTTCCTTTTAGTCCGAGTTTTAACTTCTTACAACCATCGTAGCTCATTTCTGTCAGTCAAAGAATTATTTATTGCTCTGCGGCATTCAGGGCTTATGTACCACAAACTTTTATGTACTTTAACCCACATGAGTATAGCCGAATGGTAAAGTACTATCCAGGATAGAATGGAGGTTTTTCTATACTTTTGCCACATGTTACGTCTTTAATTCCAGAAAATTTAACTTATTTCTGCCACTCAAAGTATTATTTACTGCATTCCACGTCCAATGCAATATTGCTTTGCTAAGTTGTAGAACAAAAGAATGAAAATTATTGTGAGGTTCATTATCAGAAATAAACTATCAAGAATGAATGTTTAATTCTTGAGCAGAAAATATATAGCAAAATGCAACGTGCAAATGTTAGAAAATGTGTCAGAATGGAGAGCACATTACGGAACGGGGTCTTGGAAGAAACAAACTATATCCAACTGATACGGCAGGTTATGGAAAGTAGACGACAGGCTCAGAATGTAGACACATGAATTGCTAACGAATCAAGATATTATTGGGGAATATGAATAACTGGAAGTGTATCACTGTGGTCTGAACATATTTCAGACAAAGACTATAAGTGAAAAGAACCAGAGGATGATGATACACTCCTTGAGATTGACAAGTAGAATACTGTAATTGAATTGTATTTTATTGGAAGCCATTTTCTGTATTGTTATACATTGCACAAAAGCCTGACAGTAGCATTTGATTAATCTATTGTATCGAAGGCACACGCATCATATTTATTTCTATACCATGGCAGAAATTTTCTATCATGATCAAAAAACAAAAGTTTGGTAACCTTATGTAAGAATGAAATATTTTGATGGTTTTGTTCCCCTATCAGCCTTGTACAGCAGTCTAAATCTTGATCCATGTATATAATCACTTTTATTTGGCTAGAGTGATTAACTATTAGATTCATATAAAAAATGAATTTAAACCTCAACCTCACATGGAGAGATCACAAGACAGCACAGTATAACAGGGAGAAAACAGGAGTCCGATACATCATAGAATCAATTAGAAAACTCAAATGGCAATGGGCTGGTCATGTTGCAAGAATGGCAGACAACTTGTATCCCTAGAGATCACATGCGCAACTGAATCGAGTATAATACAAGATGGATAGAAGTACTAGACAAATTCGGAAAGTATTGTCTCTGTAATGCCCATGATAGAGAGATGTGGTAAATCCTGGGGTAGGTCTATGTCTAACGACGGATGATAAAAGACTGATGATGATACAGACAGAGAAATATTTCTACTGGGTGGAGCTCCACGTGAGAGTCGCAGAAACAACATAGAAATGAATAAATAGAAAATGACAATGATTTTTTGGTAACCTTTTATTAAGTACAAGGATCTGCTTCAAGCTCCTATTGCTATCCTCTTCCATTACTTGTTTTTCATACCATTCACATACATAAAATCACATAGTTCAATGACAGTTTAATCGGCTGTTTTCTTTTCAACATCAATTCGGCTAATGTTATCTATTCAATAAATAAAGAGCAAATATAACACAATTTTGACTTAAAAAAAAAAATAATGGCAGATGCATAGCTGAAATGGGGGAGGGCTATTCAACCCACAGGGGGTTCCCAATGGACGGCACCTCCCAAAAGGTTCATAAATAGTAGTCCATCTATCACATTTCTACTGGCAAATCTCACTGAATGATCAAGGGGGCCTCTCAAGGGGACAAGTCCTCTGAGCCCCCAAGTCCCCAGCTATACCTCTGTATGGTGATGACTTTAATACCAAGGCAACATATTGTTTCGTTAACTATTTTCGTAGTGTATTTTTTTCAATAGAGATAAAAATGTCTCAATAAAAACTTCCCAAATCTGACAGAACATATGCCAAAAGAGAATTACTCAATTCATGCTTTTTGTTGGCAATTGAATGTAATGAAGGAATCTGATAGAAACCATTTTTAGGCATTGGCTAACCACTATCAAAGCCTGGATGGATAGCATTAACTCCAGTAAACTTCTTTTATTTAAATTTCTTTTTTGATAATTTATGAAGAGGAGAGTGCGATGCATAATTTGATATAAGCTGACTAGATTTAATGGGATATGAACCATAATAGGGGGAAAAAAAGAATTGAAATTCAATATTATTGATTTTTATCTTGGAATTGCCAGGAATAATCATTCAGTGAGAAACTAATTTGGGTTGTTGGCTTCTGTCTATTGTAATAAAATGAACACCTGCTCCTAAGTCAGTAGTTAACACGCAAAGTTTGCAAAGTGCTGTGAGTTGGGTTTTATGTATTCCAATAATGGTAATATCGGATGTAACTGGGATTGATACAAAGAAACTGCAATACATTGTGTTGCATTCCGATCCTAAGCTCGATTCTTGGAGAAAATTAGGTCTGCGTGAAAGGTAAAGCTGTGTTGTGGAACATTGAATTCGAGGAACTGATAAGACTCGGTTAATCAGATTATATCAAGACAACTCCGAAAAATATGCTTTCAACTCTTAAATTCATGAACTCCTTTATAGCACTCCTAAACATAATGGACTTCTTCAATGGATAGATTTAAAGAAATGAACTTCTTTTGTGAATTGAATTTTTAAAAAAAATGACCTAAGAATGCAAGGGAAGTAACTTTGATCAGAAGTTGATTTAACATTTATTTATTCATTTATATGGATTTAAGGGTTAAATAATCAATATATGATTAATAAACAAAAAGGTGAGGTAGGTTTTGTTGGAATATTTCCATGAAAGCAAGCAATGAAGGGTTATTGAAAATACTGAAAATTAAAATGGAACAATGTGTACAAAGAGATGGTCGATAAAAGCAAATTAATCAGAATGCAAATATATTTTTTTGGAACAGAAAATATATTTCTTTCTTCCATTTGTTTGGAGAAAAAGCAAGAAAAAATACATCTACATCATGCTCAAAACTTTCTCTTCTATTATCTGTAAGTATTATTTTTTCTTTCAAATTGGTTCCTGATCTCTCAATAATGCTCCCAAGCATATATAGATGCTTATAAAAGAGCTTATATGGAGATACGCTTATCTATAATTGTTATTCAAGAAGCTTTTTATTCTCTTCCACCTATTTGAACTTTGCATGTACTTATACACACATATATGTATACAAATAAATGCATGTATATACAAAGGATAATTATACTTATTAATATACATATATACACACACACACATATGTATATATATATATTTAGAGAGAGAGGGAATGTAGACAAAGCTATTGATGTATACAGGAATACCTTGAATAGTGTAGTTTTGATTAGTGTGGGTTTTGATGTAGTACGGCCAAGGTATCGCTGTACACATAAGTCTAACAAGTAAAAGCTGAAAACAAAAACACATCAAATCATAATGAGTCCTCGAACAGGTGGTTTTGAACAGCATGGACAATTAAAACTGAATCAACCTCACTAATCAAGGTATACCTGTACTGAGATATAATTATAGATAGATGGATATACATTTCTTTTACTCTTCCATCTATAATAACCCTTATGCTGATAAGTATATGTCTCAGCTTGAGTGTGTATATGTTTGTTTAAACCCATATAATGATACATAAATATATACATATGCGAGAATAGTATCCATAAAAAAATGACTTGATTATTTATATATGGATCTGTACTTATGCCTAGGGTCAAAGTGTTGTTCCCAGGATCAGAATCTATGCGCTCACTGATAAGTATCACGCATACATGCATAAAAGAAAATACATATATATATATATATATATATATATATATATATATATATATGCACACACACATATATCTATATATGTAAATGAGTATATCTTCAATAATACAAAGATTACATATATGCACATATTAGATGGATATATAATCGTTCTCTCTTTTTATATCAGCCATATTATTTTTTATGCTCCAAATCTCAGAGGTTCATGGAATCTTCTAGGATTTGGGGAAGAAGTCAAATTTTTTTTCACTTTCAAACATTAAGCTGATAATCAATAATTTCCATTCTCAATACATAACAAAAAGAAATCTTTTGTTTCCATATGCCAAGGTGAATTGGGATACATAGAGACAATAACTAATCAGAAACTTCTATAAAGTACCATATATGCCAATATATAAGACGGATATCTAATTCAAAAAGAAAACTATGCAAATATTACATTACATTCAAGGAGCTGGTATTACAACCCTGATTTTTATATAAAATTTCTCACATTATACATGAGCAAATATGATATATCTGTAATAAACCTCTTCATTGCTGGGTATATTTTTCAATGTTGCAACTTCTATGCCTGGTTTTTCATGTAAAAAATTGATGAAAATAGAAAACCTTCACTGCATGCTGGAAACATTTTTATTTTCTTATAAATCAATTAATACAACTAACAGAATATCTAATAAAATGTAATATGTACATAAATATGTTAATATAAATTATTTTAATAATTTACATGAGTATAAAATATGGATCTATACATAAGACCAACTTAAACTCCCAACTTTGTTAACACAGGAAATTAATACCATTTTTTGAATTATAAAACGTTATATAACATAATTCTTTAATTGGAAGGCCAGAACATTCTTCACTGGAAATCGTTCGTAAGAGTAGATTGCTTCCTTTTAGGATACAACATGACAAAGAGACAAATAACTATTTTGTATTTCTATTTTTCTTTCAGTTTAGCTACCTGAGGCATTATTCACGTCTGGTCTTTATGGAAACTAATATCTTACACGATATCAAATCTTTTTTCTGAATTTCCTATAATCGGTAATCAACAAAATTCATTTGTATCTATTAAAGTTTTCCATCCAATTTCTTCAGATTATCTATCTTAGTCTGTTTGTATCAGTAGATCTGTCTATCATAATCTGTTTGTGTCCATTAATCCAACCTTTTTAGTTTTCTCTCGTCTGTCTGTCAACCATCAACCTTATATCAGTCAATAGTTACCTAACAATCAGACCAAACACAGGCTTGCAATTGTTTTCCTTCCTCATCTGATTACGATGAGAGTAGGTCACATAGGTTACTTCACTAAGCTAGTCAGAGTTTAGAAGAAGAAGGTCTAACTGAATTAGTCCTCGTCTGACCCTCCCTTCCAAAACTTGGCTTGAATCTGTTGGCATTTTCTGCAGTGACTGCAGCTTCACTCAAGTAATTGCAGTCTGGTGGTACTCTTGGAAAATCGTTTTCTAGCACCCGATTCAAGGTAAGTTTTAATACTTCAATACCTTCAAATAGGTTTTAATGACAGGTCATGCAATCATACGTGGTCCAACAAATAACATTTCCCAGACGGGTTGGGACTATGCTAATATAAAGATTTATAGTCGAACTTTGAGTATCTGATATCTCTCATAGAGTTCTTTTTGAAAGCATCAATCAGTATGGATGAATCAAATTCAATTTGTATTTGTATGTATATTCATTTATTTGTATATAACCAAAATTGGTTCATGTTGAAATTTTTTCAAAATCAGCACTACCCATTAAATTTTGTATTTCATTGCACGTCTATGCCTGTCAGTCTATCTATCCTTCTATGCATCTGTTTGTCAATCTTATTTATAAACGTGCATGCTAAAGATGAGAAAATACAAAGCACAAACGTGTAGGAAATGCAATACGATTACCCTCTTTTCTTGTACAAATTTCCACAAACTTTTTTCCTTCATTTCTCCCCCCTCCATTTCATCCTTCTGTCTTTGATGCCCACATCAAAAGATGAGCATCATCTGAGCAAAGGTGGGTCAGGCCACTCGAAACTCAATACAACATGCTGTAGCAAAAAGAAACCTTTTTGCAACTAAATCGGACTCTCCACACTCACCCTTTTTTCTTTTTCCTCTCTACACAGCCAGAGATTGGATTCTTGGCTGTGAGTGGGTGGTGTATGCATGGATGAGATTTGTATACGTGTGAAGAAAAAAAAAAAAAGGAAAAAATGAAGGCATTAGTCAATCTTGTTTCAGTTAAGTAGAGGAGCGATTCCCGAGCCATGGAATGAGATTGGTTGGATCTTGGCACTGGATGCAATTAAAGAGAACAGAGTGTGTGAACTTGTTAAGTTGTTGGCGGAAGACCGCAGCCTGGATCAGCTACGTGCATGGCAGGGGGAGTCTAGGCTTAAGCAGATGTAGACATGAGGGCGCACGTGCGAGAGAGCTGCAATGGCTAAGCAGACAGGAAAGCAAGAAATTAGTTTATATCATGACGATGATGATAATAAGCACATGGTAATCTATTGCTGCAGCAATGGAGTCAAATCATGAACCTTACAAGTAATGCAGTCGATGTACAGAATGCTTTGATAGCATACGTTTCCTACTCAGTAGATTAATCTGAAGCAAACTATGTTGAACAACTTTATTGCAAAACCAGCAACACTTCCAATATATTCTCTCAAGTTGAGCAATATTCAATCTGATATTGAATGGGTAACCTATTCAAGAGAAGAAAACATGTCAGACTAAGTTACTCAGGGAAATGAATTAATCCAAATATGCCTTTAGCTGTCTGGCCACTTCTTCAAGTATTGTTTTTAGAATCAGCTCAAATGATAAGTTTATATCAAGAAAGTATACCTAGTATGGGTGTTTCAGGTGCAACCCAAAAGTTTGGAACTGAATTCTTAAATTCATGAACCACTTGGTATCACTCTTAATGGACAGTGGAATTCTTCTGTGATTAGAGTAAACGAAATTGAAACTCTTCTATGAAGAAAATTAGGAAATTTTCTATGAAAATCTACCTAAAGGTCAAAAGGAGGTAACTCTAATCAGTGATTAGTCCCCTTGATATTGACACTCAAATTTGTATTTGAAATAAAGATTTGAAATAAAGAGCTAAGGTATGAAATAGCTTAGTCAAAAGAAGAAGAAAAAACTGATAAAAAATAAGACTCTTTATTTCTTTGGGGAGTGATCTCCAGATGTGAGTGAAATGCCTGGTAAGACAGGGGAAATTGATCAATCTGTTCAAATTCCCTGAATTTTGGGGGAGTACCTCATTTATGCATGAATATACATAAGGCCTTTGACCAGCAGTGGGCTTATGATGGCTCATGGTAATGATTATATATATTGGGATAGATACAAAAAGGGGAGCACAGAGAGATTTCCCTTGTATTTACTTGAACAATTATTCTGTTGTAAAGATGTCATTACTTCATTGTACAGTTGAAAAAAAGGTAAGTAACTTTGATGTTTAATTGAGTCGATACTGAGAATAGAGTAATTTTTATCAGTGCTTATGATAAATGAAAGAAGTGACCTTTTGACTACAAGAGCAATATTATGAATAGGTTTTTAATATTAAATAGATATCCCTGTAGGCAAATAACTCAATTAAATTGAATGTTTACCATTGGTGCTTGAGAAAGAATCTATAAGATTTCCATAGATGACTTTTTTCCGGCTCACTACACTAATTTAATTTCTTTTGTCCAGGGAAGAATGATTTCACTGTTTCTAATTTCCTGAGTCATCCTTGTATCATTAATTTTATTTTCAAATTAATCAAAGTGTGCACCCCGTGAAACAATTAGATTTGATGGCGCAAAATTATAATGGATTTAGATTTCTAGCCTTTAAAGGAAATTTCTTCAGAGTTAATCTTATCACTCCCAGACATGAATTTTCAATAAGTCAGTATATCAAAATAACTTGTAATATAAAAAAACAACATTTATGCTGGTGCAGAGGCTGTAGGTAATCCTGCTGGTTCAGACTTGAGTCAAAAAGAATACACCATATTTACTCAACTACAATGCGATCTTGAATAGAGAGCGACCCCCACTTTTTGTAGCTAAAAAAACAGCAATATACATATATATATATATGTTATTTTATTACAATCAAGTATAATGCTACCCCCTCATTTTGACCCTGATTTTTTGTATTTAATTTCTCATATTATACACAAGCAAATATGATATATCTGTTCATGGCTGAGTATATTTTTCAATATTGCAATTTCTATGCCTGGTTTTTCATGTAAAAATTGATGAAAATAGAAAATCTTCACTGCATGCTGAAAACATTTTTATTTTCTTATAAATCAATTAATACATCTAACAGAATATCTAATAAAATGTAATATGTACATAAATATGTTGATATGAATTATTTTAATAATTTACATGAGTATAAAATATGGATCTACATATAAGACCAACTTAAACTCCCAACTTTGTTAACACAGGAAATTAATACCATTTTTTGAATTATAAAACGTTATATAACATAATTCTTTAATTGGAGGGCCAGAACATTCTTCACTGGAAATCGTTCGTAAGAGTAGATTGCTTCCTTTTAGGATACAACATGACAAAGAGACAAATAACTATTTTGTATTTCTATTTCTCTTTCAGTTTAGCTACCTGAGGCATTATTCACATCTGGTCTTTATGGAAACTAATATCTTACACGATATCAAATCTTTTTTCTGAATTTCCTATAATCGGTAATCAACAAAATAATATCTGAGACAAATCTGGTTATTCACTCAATAGAAACCATCATGAAACCAAAGTCTTTTGGCGGCATGCCATGTTTCGGATGATCAAATAAAAAAATTCAAAAAATGGGGTAATCAATGAATAAGTTATTCATTTTTCCTTTGGGCAGTGATCACTAAAAATGTCAGAATTTTCAAAAATACAAACATGAATGTTGCCGGAAACAAACTACAGGATCCACTTAGCATGAATTTACATTGCAAATTGAACCCCTCACAAATAACCTATATGGGAGAGGGATTCTAGAACAAAAAAAAACTTTTCTCATAGATATAATAAGGGGTGAATGTTAATATTTTCATCCCTATCAGTGAGGCCTGTACATGTGACACGTACATAGAAAGCTAGATCACCTAAAAAACAGAAGAAACCAAACAGTTTTGGTGATACTTTTTGATGACAGTTTCCAATATCAGATGAAACAATTATTGGAATAATCAATTCAAAAAATTCGAAATCATCTTTTTCTTCGACACCCCCAACATTTCCCTGGTGCTTAATTCTATTACTCAGAAGAGATATGAAGCAGACGTTAATTATGTAAAATGAAAAGACAGAAATTATTTATCTCAGCTTAATACAATCATCTGTTCAAGAAGAATTCATCTTTATTAAATTTATCCAAAGGCTGTTGTTATCTAAGGAGGAATTTTTCAAACTTAGAAAATTCAAATACCACTTCAAACATTTCCCAAATATCTGCATACTATTGTCTGATATATTTGCACGACTGTAACATCCAGGATTTTACAAGTTTGTAATCAAGAAGACTGTGGAGTCAAAGTAGGTGAAGTCGGTAAATATATGCTGACTTTGACAAAAGCTTTTTTTTTTAAGTTAGAATATTCTAACATATTATATATTTTTTATATCAACTCTTCATTTTTCCATCAACATATTTTTTTGTTTTTTCATAAACAATATCTTATATTTCAGTTTTTTCAGAAACAATATCTTATATTTCAGTTTTCTTCAAAGACAATATCTTCTTATCAGTTTTTTTTTCTGAGACAATATCTTATATATCAGTTTCTTCAGAGACAAAATCTTATATTTCAGTTTTTTCCAGAAACAATATCTTATACTTCAGTCAGATTAAACCAAGAGACCTTTACTAGCTAGAAGGCAACACGTTCATTCTTAGATTTTTCTTTTCAATAATAACGATGATAATAATAAAAGAATTATTGCTTTACTTTGACATATTTGCTAAAGGTAAGTATCAGAAAGGTGAAAAAGAGTTTATATATTTGTCAGTCATAAAGTGTTCCTAAATTCTAACTCAACCCATTCCTCATTTTCTACCTCATCCTTTACCCCCCCCCTCCCCCCTTTCAAACTTCTGTCTGCGATTTTTTTTCTGCCCAGACAATAATACCAAGAGGGGTTCACCTCCCAAATAATGAAATGCAAATGTCAGCTGTTAGACATTTGACTTCATGTAGCTGCTTGACATTCCGCGGCTGGTCTAGCCACACTCCAATCTGACAGCAGACAATTATTTGGGGGGGGACAGGGGCAGTAGAATTCAGTAGTGAGTTAAATGGTAGAGGGCTCTCTGATGGTATAATACCTTCTACCTTTGTTCTTTTTCTCCTTCCCTCCCAGGTAGTACCAAGTTACATACCAAGCTGTGGAAAGAGGAGGAGGAGGAGCATAAACAAAGATACTTCAAGAAACAATAAAGGTGTAAATCTCTTTACCCCTCCTCTTCTGTTTTTTGTTTTTTTGGGTTTTTTTTGGTTTTTTTTCCATATCGTGTTTTCTTGACTACCCCTCTGAGTTTTATGAACCCATGCTCTTAAACAAAGTGACAGTACAGTTCTGGGCTGTGCTCTTGACGGATTCAATTTATAATTTCTTCATATTTTGTTTTGTTTGGGCATTCTGGAGACAGTTGTGTACCTAAGGTATTGCAGGTATGGCACAATATTCAAAGTGACACTTGAAGGAGGCACCAGAGAGCAGCTTCCGTTAAAATCAGACAAGATTGTGAAATAACAATTTCCCTTCAATGTCTTATCTGTCTTTGATCATCAAAGGTAAGAAATACAAGGATGGTCAGATTGTAAAACCACATAACTTATTAGGTATAAATAGTGCTTGGAGCATTCTGACCACATACCTCTAAGTACTACTGATCGAGGCTACCTGGCTATAATACCATTCTCCTGTGCAAAGTGGGGAGGTAGTCAAGAATTCTGTGCAAAATTTATGAAATCTGAGGACCTTATCAAAAGTAACATTTCCTTAGTTAGGGGATTTTGTGAGAAGACTATGAAACATTTCTTCACAAAGAAGGATAAAAGTGTGAGAGGGCTGTGAGAGATCATTCAGCTAGTTAAAGTTGTTTTATGCATATTGTAAGTATATTGCTAATGAATTTTACCATAGAAATGCATTGAGGGTAGAAACAAAGGGATTATCAGTGGTCAGGAATTGATACAAGGCAAAATAGGCTAATCATATGCATGATATGAACCTCAAGAACAAGAAAATCCCATTAGTCCAAAAAAGAAGGGTCTTCAACCAATGTACCCTTCTGGCAGTCATCTATGGAGCTGAAACACGTAACCTAACTAAAAAATTGACCCTCAAACTGAGAACCATGCAACATGCAAAGTAAAAAATCATGCTCAACATCAAATGGTGAGTTCATAGGACAGCACAGTATAATAGAGAAAAAAACAGAAGTCAGAGATAATCCATTTGAAAACTAAAATGGCAATGGGATGGTCATGTAGCAAAACTGCCGGACAACTGTTAGGCATCACAACTCACAACATGGATCTCCAGAGATCATATACAAAATTGTGACCGGCAAAAAAAAAATGGCGTGTTAAGTAGACAAGTTTCAGAAAGTATTGGCTCTGATGGCTCACGATAAGAAGGTCTGGGAAATCATGAGGAAGGTGGATGTCTACTGACTGATGCCAAAAGACTGATGATGATGATGAGGAGGAATGAAAAAAACAAAGCTCCAAGCTGGGAGACAATTACGGTCAAACACAAAAAGATTCCCTAAAAATGATTTATCTCAAAATAATTTTTGATTAGAAAAGAGAAGTACAAATAAGAATAAATTCGATCCATTTTTTCTTTGCCATAAGAATCCGTACTTGATAAAACCAAGTGGAAATATCTGTAAAGAATTCAGTCAGCCTCCTACAAATGTGAATACCCGTTCATCCAAAAATTCAATATCCGTCAGTTTGATTTCACTCTTAAAGAAAATACATTTTATCAACGTGTAAGGATTCATTTTTTAAATCTATTTTTATTAGACGAAGTATCATAAATCATTATTATTAATTTTTATGACTACTTCTCACCTAAAGAATTAAGATGACGGTATAAAGTAGTCATAAAGATGAATAATAATGATATAAGGATTCAGTTTTTAAGTACTGGCTGTGTCATTGCCTTCAAGAAAGAATATTTGTTTTTGCACAAGTTTCAAATTTGAGATGACTGACAATAGAAACTCTGATCCCGATTCATGTATGTATAAATGTAAGACTCAAGCACTCCATCATTGCAATATCGTTGTAAACATCTCACAGATGCAGGAGGCTTGCAGGCATCTCGAGATGAAGATACAGAATTCTACCCTGCAGAGTGATTGACATCATGTGGGTAGCGTAAGATGAGACTTCTTCAAGAGGCTAACACCGGCTGGTAAATGTTGGTCTTCAGCCTCAAGATAAACCAAGACACTTGAAGACTCGGTCATCTGAGAAAGACGTGGGGCAGTGAAATGGATTGAGTTCTAATTATGAAAGAGAAAGGAAAGTAGAGCCGCACAAAGGAAGAGCAGTGCATGATGGGAAGAGAATACAAACTAGACTCTCCCTCAAGGTGGGTTATTGGTCAGTTATATGACTTGTAGGGTATAATCTGCTAAGTAGGTTATGAAACAAAAGAAATCAGATCAAGATCAAAAATTGTTCATTTAAATTTACATATTCAAAGCTACAAATACATGCATTGCAATAAGAAGAGAAATCATTAACTCTTATTGCCTGTACAAACTATCTGCAAAGGATACTCTTGTACTTCTCTGTTGAGCGAGTCAGCAATGAAATTAGATTAAAGCTCAAATTCACACAAGGGAATTTAAATGCTAAATCAAGGAGAGGAACTTCAGATCGAAGTCACTTCCTTCATACTTTCTATTTATTAAAATTTCAATTCATAAAAGAGTTCCATCTTCTAAAAGTCCCATTTATTGAAACTTTCTGTAGCGGTTTCGAGTGGTTCATGAATATAAGAGTTTAGATGACTGGCAACAAGATAACTCACAGGCAGAATCGGCTCTATTTTAACATTGCCATATCTGAACATTCAAAATGATCCTGGTTACTGTCATTCAAAAAAGTGGATGGTCCGGGTCCCCATCATAGTTGTCCACGCATGTAAATAATATAGTGACAGGGGCTAGATAATGGCTAGAAATTGCAAAAATACCTTAAATGCAGAGCAAGAAAAACAGATGCCACAGTTGAAAAAGCCATAAGAAAAAATGGTATACTTTTTGTATTTAATTTGTTTCTGTAATAGCAATAGAGGAAGAAATTAAAGCATTTGGCTGAAGAACAAGAAAAAGCAGTGGATGGCAGTACATGGTAGTTCTAAAATTACAAAACTGATAATTCTGTACAAGCATCATCACCATCTCTTGTCATTATCGTTTCTTGTTTTTTTCTCTGAAGAAAAAAAAGCTGAAATTCTAGATTTTGGAAGAATTTGAAAAATTCCTTCTGGATGGAGATTTTGAAATCTAAATGGAGGACAAGTCTGCAGAAAATACAGACTTATGGCAAGAAAAAAACAACTTGTCTCCATATATCTGTGATTCTCAAATAGAAGGGTAGGAATTTTAGTCAGGTAAGGGATGCATAATAATGAAATAGATATCATTCAACAATTCAGAATGGGGGAGGAATTGAGGAAATCTCAAATGCACAAGAAGGAATGGAACCTTCGACTCTAAGGACCACTGTTGCATATGCATCTCTCTCTATCTCTCTCATACACACACACACCCATGCACATACATACATAAAGAACGGTTTTGAAGAAAAAAGATGTCTCTAAAGCTTAAAATGAAATTCAACCCCCCACCCCACCCCATAAATGGGCATATATGGTTGCACTAGAAAGTTTCAACATTTTCAACCGGAAATGATTTCACTATCTTGTCATTCCTAATGTTTTTATTGAGGCAATCATAATTCTTGTAAAGAGAAGCAATTCTAAAAGAGTTACAAGTAAATTGTACACAGATGTCTAACAGATGGGGCTAAAAATACTCAGTGAGTACCAATTGGAGGACAATAAGAAAATATCACGTTTTTGGAGAAACTCCAAGAGAGGAACTTCAGTATTTTTACGAGCAGTTTATTACTCAACGAATGACCTGAAAACTGAGTAGATGAAAATATTTTTCTAGAATTTTACTTTTTCTGATTCCAACCCTTAGGAAAAATATATGCAAAGAAAAGAAAGGAGACTGAATAATTTTGTTTATATCAGCAATAAAATTGTTTGAGCATTCTCAGAAGAGAAAAATACAATTTCAAGTCTCATTCATGGTACAAGTTTAATTATTTTAAATGTGAATCAGTATTAATATATATCACATAAAAATTCCCAGATCGTCCCCAAAATTTAATCAATTGTTTTCTGAAATTTATTGAAAACTTTTGGAGATATTGTGTAGACAAATAGACAAAAACAGATGAATGTATAACCTTTGTCCAACTTTGTTGGAAAAGGTAATTAAAAAAAATCCAAATAAACAAAAAGCATCCTAGAAAGTATGTAATTTGAATGCAGATAAAGAACATGAGTAAATATACTGGGAGTTAATCAACACTCTATCAACAAACAACAGAGTTTTGTTCATTTTGTTAACATTCCAGAGTCATTTGTATCATTTCCAGATAATTTTCTGAAGATGACATGAATACATATCAAAATATCATGATGTTAATATGCACTGACATATTCATAGAGTGAATCATATTTTCTTGCTTATTGTTCAAAACTTGATTACCTACAAGCATTTTCCGATTATTTTCATCCTTTGTGTTGAAAAATTAACTATTTAATTTACACCTATCAGTACTGACTAAACAAAAGCCTTTGTGTTTATTTGTGCACATGTGTAAATGTACATAGACTTCATAATTAAGAATACACATAGACATGTCCAGTGGTAGAGCAACAGACTGAAGTTTTGTTCTGAATTGTTACCACCAACTAGACTGGAAATTAGAAAATTGAAACCTCCCCTTTGAAATACACAATTTGGATATGCAAATTAATGTGTATTCAAGCATACACATCTTAAAGGTGGGTGTGTACAATGATATGAGCAAGGCCATATACATTTTGAGGTGCACCTAAACACACACACATATATATATATATATATATATATATATATATAAATATATATATACATACATATATATATATATATATATATATACACACACATTCACATGTTTATGTGTATGTGTACATACATATATTCATTTATATAAGTGCATTTCTATGTGGCTGCATGCACGTGTATATTTTGAGTTGCATTTTTTTTCATATGACGAGAAAACTGTCATGACTCCATTCTATGGGATGCTTTTACTATCACATTCTCTTCCTCTTTTTTTCCACACTATCAAGAGCATACAGGCCCCAAGGGATCAGGGTTACAGGTCAAAAGAGATATGAGGGCCCCCTGAGAGACCACCAGAACAAAAAAGAATCCTTTGTATTTCCAGCGTCAGGATAGGAAAGCTGATTTCAGTTAGGGTCTCAGTTAAAGACACCCTAGTGGCCCCTGTTTTTACAGATGATGTAATTGTAAAGTTTGAGGTTGCTCTTGTTCCAGTCCAAGGGTGGCAGTTGGATAGGGGGTTGAGCATAGATAGATGAGGCAAAGAGGTGGCGAGGGTGAAGATGCTTGGGTTACATCCAACATCTGGCTTTCAGTAAACTTTGTTCATCAGAATAATCAGAATATCAGTACAAAAGAGGCCACCTGGGGTCCAGCTATCAAATGTCTATCTATGATTACATTCTCTCAATATATGCAATGGAAGCTGATTCTTACGATTACTATAGGAGGGACTTTTGCTGATAACAATGAGCAACAGAGATATGAATTAGAACAATTTACATCCATTGTAATAGAATGTTCATTCACTTTATGAAAAATGATAGGGAATTTATTTTTTAATTCATTTGTATCTTACTACAATTGAAGAAATTTCTGTGTGTCTCTCCATGCATCGCTGCGTGTGCTTATACACTGGAGTTATTTGACAACAGGCCATTGTCATTCGCTAGATATATTAGTGAGCACACAAAGCTAGACAGTGTTGGGTTTGAAGATGTTTGGATCGGTGGTTCTCGAGAAATCTGATAAACATGAGTAAGAAATTATAGATTTTTCTTCTGTGTTCCTATAGATAATCTCCCTTGACTTCTGCTAAATTCAGACATAAATATCTACATAGGCAACATTAAAAATACAATGAAACCATGATTTCCTACGATGGAGAGAAAATTATTTCACATGACAATTATGGTAGGCTGCCAAACATGCATTTTTTGAATGGGCACCACCTTACCATCAATAATTGGGAAGAATTAGTCTGTCCTCAATAAATAACCAAATGGTTTGAGGTAGTGCTACTGAAATAGGTATGCATACTTTTTGGTCCAAGAGAAATGTTCAAACATAAAATATTATCATGAGATCGATCCTCAATAGGACTCTTTAGGATTATATATATCCTGCAATTTTGTTTAACATGACTATGACAGAATCAATGCTCATTCAACTCAGCATCGGTACTGAGAAATCGTTAATTATAAGAAGGTGCACTCCAAGTCTTAACCATTAAGACAAGTACTTAAGCTAGTTCAAAATAAAATGCTGGTAATAAACAACACCCTCTGCATATAAATATATATATATGTATGTATATATATATATATATATATATATATATATATATATATATATATATATATAGTCAAGAAAGCTTTACAAATTTAAACCCTTGACACATTGAAAAAAACTTTTCGTGTCACTTCAATCACATATTTCCTAATATCGGTTAATATGATTTATGTAACTTTCCTCACTGTTTTTTCTATGTTTTATATGTACTTTCTTATTATGGTGCAATGTGTAAATTTCCTCTTATTAGGATCATCAGTTGTTTACCATGTAACCGTTTAGGGGATTCCTAAAACAAAACAGTTATATGAATATGACACCCCCGCAGTGTTGATCTCTCTTGCAGCTATAATTTTTATATATAGCTTATGTCATACTTGTAGTTATATATATATATATATATATATATATATATACATATATACTAAGACAGAGAAAGAAATACTTTATCTATATATACACAAGGAACAGACACACCAATTTTCTCAACCAGCTTGTTTTTCTGTCAATGTGTGTGTGTAGGTTTGTGTGTATACTTGCACAATTTTAATCAACAATTTCATTGAATGAAGTGTGCATATGTGTATATATATATATATATATAAGTTGAAATCAGTATGTATGTTTAAATAAACATGTTTATGTGTTCATACATACATGCATTTCTATTTATACTACCACAGGTCAGCCATACTGTTGGAATATTTCCACATAGGGGCGGCAGACTCCTACACCTAGCTCAGGTATCTGCCAGCAACAGAACACACCTGTCAAACCTATAATGTAGGGGCCCTGTTCCTATCTGTGCCACCTAAGAGGACCATAGGATACCAATACTGAGTTTAAAGGGTGAGGTCAGACATAGGTGAATTACACTTCACCTTAAAACTTCATTATATGGACTGGAGGGTCCTTCTGCACACACGTTCCACTGTCTATCATCCTACTGCTGTGGAAAATCCTGATAAAAATCCTCGTTCCTGAAGCCAAGCCATTCATTCATTCATTTGTGACTATTAATCAGGTAGTGAAAAAGAGCTGGAAAGTTACTCACATCTGCTAAAAAAAAAAAGCAGAACCTTATGGAAGAGATTATCAGTAATTTTCATCTTAGTATTCTTCTTTTGTGTATTAGTAACCCTGATTACAAATGTTGAAAGTCAACTCAAAGTGACTAACTTGGAAAAGAAAAATAAGTATTCAACGGAAGTAAATATTAAATAGTCATCACAGTTTGCTACAAAAACCTATTTTATCCTTACAACTTAGAGCACGCCACAAGATCCTATATTTTTAAAGTTTCATGTTAAGACCATATTTGAATAATCTTTGTTAGGCATAAAGTCATCCAAAGAAAAAGAGTGGTTAAAGAAAAATAAACACTGTTCATAACAAAGAAAGAGAGCTGCTATCTTAAAGAGAGGCAGGGGAATAAATAAAAGGGAGAAAGAAAAATGAATTATTTCTTCTTTACATCACACTATGTCCTATAATTCCTTTTCAAAAATCAATTCTTGAGATGAAAAATAGATTATAAGAAAGAAATAGAGAAGGAAATAAAAAAGCAAGCAAACTAAACAGTGTTTATAACCAATACATACACTTTATATATATATATATATATATATATATACATATATATATATATATTTTTTTTCCCAATATTTTTGATGCAATAATTATCTGTTTTAGGAATTAACTTACATGGAGAGATCACAAGACAGCACAGTATAAAAAGAAGAAAACTGGAGGCCATGAAATCATAGGAACTATTAAAAAACTCAAATGGCAATGGGCAGGCCGTGTAGCAAGAATGAAAGACAACTGATGGACATCACATCTCACAACATGGATCCCCAGAGATCACATGAGAAACCAAGGCTGACAGAACACAAGATGGAGAGATGAATCAGACAAATTCAGGAAGTACTGGCTCTGCGACTACCATGATAGATGATTGTGGCAAATCCTGGGGAAGGTCTATATCCATCAACGGATGTTAAAAGACTACTACTACTATTACTACTACTAAAGAAGAAGAAGAAGAAGAAAACAAATGCTGTCAAAAACTGTATATATAATGTCACAGATTTTAAACTGTTTCTTATTTTCCTTTTTTTTCTGTGTAATACATTTCAGTATCTGTATGTAAGCATACAAAAAAATATGTGACAATCAACTATTCACACATCCTTTTGTCTCTTTCAATTCTCTTTTTGTTTCTACTCAATTCTGCCATCAGTTCAGTTACATACTGTTCTTGATATTTTATAAGTACAATGCAATTGCAAAAATACTTGGACATTGGTATCATTCTTTGATGCAAGGACAAACTAGTTTATAATAATTCATCAGGTCATGCGTTGATCACCATTTTTTCCAATCTTTTAATTGGTCACCCCAAATATGGCATGCTGCTAATATACAGTCTCTATTAAATAACTAACCAGACCTGTTTATGTATTTTATAAAGTCAGCAACATCTACTGGAGGTAAATATCTCAGTGTTAGAATGCAAGCAAAGCGATGAATTTCAAATGCTGATTTTCAAAGCAGGCGGACTGGCTCATCCTACTTGGACACCAAGCGAACTCATTATCCCTTAACAGTAAATTAATGTATTAGTAAAGTCTGCAGTACCCACCTGAGGTAAATATCTCCATTTCTATCATATATCTTTGTATATACATTTTTTCTATCCATCTGTTAACATCTTCCTATCTCTATATCTATTTACCTCAGTCTGTCCCAATTCCTCCCCCTTCTCTCTGTGTTAATGTCTACCTCAGTCCGTTCATATCTTCCCTGCTTTATATCGATATCTATTTATCTCATCCGATTCTTAATTCAATCATTAGTTTAGTTTAATACTTACGAAATATTGAAAATGAATAAGAAAATCATGTGCTAAATGATGTCTCTGAAATTTTATAAGTACAACGAAATTGCAAAATTACTTAAATAATTCCATCATTGTTCGACGGCAAGGGTAAACCAGTTGATAATCATTCATTAAGCCTTCTTTGAGAGCTGATAATATATTAGAAAATAAAGCAAAATGTTCTATTTGTGAATTCCTCTTGTATGGCTTCCAGCTGAGAAACCTAATTGGTTTGTGGTTTCTATTTGGAGTTTTCTTTTGGGGTTTGTGGTTTCTATTTGGGGTTTTTCTTGCCGAAGTATTTGCTCATGCATTGTGGAAAAATGAATGAAGATCAAGTGTCTGATATGATATGATAGAACCTGCTGATAATACCTTAGAAGCAATATATAACTGAGAACAGAATTAAATTATGAAAACACTGATAATAATGTTCGTATAAGCCCCTTCATCAGTCTACTCAGTTCATTCAGAGCGTAATCCACTCATTGAAATATTAAACCATATGAACAATCCCAAAGCTAAATCTGATACACATTTATGGCTAATCAAGTTTCAACTACTAAAATTAAAAAGATCTTCCTTTGACTTCACTTGATTTAGTATTTAGTATAAAACTTCATGGTTAACTAACATTGATTGTTTACCACTTTTGAAACTCCAGGAACATATATATTCCAAGGTTTGGATGACAGTAGGGATAGATATCCTGTAGATCTCTTTCAGAAGTCTGCTGGGATCTATATGTAATGAAAAGTAAAGTAAATGAGATTTTCTTGGACTAAATGTCTACTTCGACAAATATGCCTTGGGATAAATGTCTACTTGGACAAATTTATCTGATCATGATTTGGCTTCTTAAAAACACGGAAGATTTTTGATTTAATAAAAGAATGGTTTTGCTCCACTATTAAATAAACATTAACACATTTTTGGCTTTTTTATAGCATTTTGAAAATCCAGGCGTTAGTTACTTTAATAGGTTAGTTTTATGAGGGTTAACATGAGTCCTGTTCCATGCAACAGGTAAAGAGGCATTTTCTGTCATTGGATATCAGTAAATCATCTGGTCAAGTCAGCTTTTAAATTCTATAAGTCAACTGTAACAACCCTATCATCAGATCTGAGACTATATCTTTGTCATCAGCGAAACTGAACTTGTGGAAAGAAAGTTGAGAAGCCAGAACACGTGTTACGCACATGCTTGCACTTACAATTGGGAAAGTCTTATGAGCAAAAATTTTATCCGTACATTCTCACAGATGGCCAATAAAATTGTTCAACAGAAAAGAAGACGAGTAAAAATGGGTTGAAAGTAAGACAAGGGGAAAAAATTAACCGAATTTGTGTTTGCAAGTTGAGAAGTGAAGAGGAATTTTTGGTTTTGGGTCAGATTTAGCTTTTCTTGATTGTTAACTTCAGGACATACACCAAAATGATCAATGTTGTTTGTTATCTTAAAGAAAAAGAAAAATTCAAACTTAACATTAAAGAAGAAAAATAGGTCTGCATAGTCACTCAATAGAAACCATCATATGACCAAATGGAAAAAGGAGTGATCAATGAATAAATTACTTCTCATGACTTTTGTTGGTCACTGATCAAAAAAAATCTGAATTATCATGTGTAGCACAAACATTTTGTATCTTTTTTTTTGCTAATTGCCCCTGAAATGTTTTTTTTCTGGGGGGGGAGGTGTTATTCACAATGCAAGTTTATGCTAAACTGGTGGTCCCCCAATTTGTAACCACCAGTATTTTTTGAAAATTCAATCTTTTTTTTAGAGATCACTGCCCAACAAAAGGTGAGAGATACAACCCATTCATTGATCACCATTTTTTCCAATTTTTTAATTGGTCACCACCAATGTGGCATGCTGCTAAAAGACAGTCTCTAAGTGATTAACTAGACCTGCTTATGCATTCATAAAGTATGCAGTACCCACTGGAGGTAAATATCTCTGTGTTAGAGTGCAGGTGAAGCGATGAATTTCAAATGCTGATTTTCAAAGCAGGCAGACTGGCTCATCCTACTTGACAAGAAGCAAACTCATTATTCCTTAATAGTAAATTTATGTATGTGTAAAATCTGCAGTACTCACTGGATGTAAATATCTCTATTTATATCATATATCTTCACATATTCAGTTTTTCTGTCTATCTTAATATCTTTCTTTCTATGAACCTATTTACCTCAGTCTGTTACTATTCCTCCTTCTCCCTCTGTTGATATATATCTTGGTCTGTTCATATCTTTTTTGCTTTATATCAATATCCATTTATCTCAACCTATTTAATATCTCAGTCTGTTCATATTTATTGGTTTTAGTCTCTCTAAATCAGTGTTGAAAACAACATCAAAAACAATAACTGCTTTTGAAAAGGCATTTTTGAAGCTTTTAATGACACATTGAATCTTTTCATCTCAAATATTAACTTTTTTTACGAACGAATAACAATTTTGGTCAATAAGTACCAAACATCTTTTATCAAGTTATTGTGAACAAAATTGACCTTTTGCCATCCTTTATGAATCCGCAGACAAGAGAAAGAGAGATATATTTGCCCTCATCCCAATAGATATTCCACAATGTGGTTGTTTCAAGAAAATTGACTTTTCTAAAGAAAATTGTTATGTTGGATGAGTCTATCATGATCACAAAGTTATTTCTAAAAGTTCATAACTTTTAAGGAGTTGGCAAATATTTTCATTTCAGAGTACATACAAAAAACACCCAGAAAAACAAACATCATTTTATATGTATAAAGATATATATATGTCATGCTTTATATATATATATATATATATATATATATATATATATATCTTACCTAAACATATTTTATTTGACAGATTCTTGTTGTTTAGTTATTGTTGATGTTGTTACTAACATAGCTGATCTAAGATTACTGAAAGTTTCCGCACAATAAATTCAGACTTTGAATACTCAAAATTTTTCTCCCGGGGACAAAGTTAGCGTGTGTTATGATGATGAAGAAAAGAAGGCGGGGTTGGAATTTTGCATCTGAGGTGTGGCCAGGATTCTTAAAATCGACCAAATATTGAAGAATAGTACACAAGAATCTAGAGCACAAACACTTCTAATAGAATCCACCATTTTACCATTTCAAAGAAATGCTTTTAAGCAAGATGAAGAGAATTGGCAAGATTCCATATTTGGGTCTCTGGTTGGTCTTGAAATTAATTGCTACTGATGCTGCTACCTTTTTGGTTTATCTTTTGCTCATGTCTGGTTTTGAAATTCTTGAATCTCAAATGGTACTTCTACCCTTTAAATGCCAGGCATATGCAAAGATTTCCTAATCTTCAAACTTATCAATGCAAATACAAATTATATATATATATATATATATATATATATATATATATATATATATATATGTAATACATTTGGTACTGATCAGGTTAGTAACATAGCATATTATAAAGCAACGTCTGATATGTGATGAATTTATTTCATAGAGTGCTCGATATTCACCTAGTAAGGGCCAGAGAGGGCAGAAACATGAACTAGTTTGTGTAGTGAATATATATATATGGGCAGCAGTTTTCTTTTTAAACAAGTACTCATAAATTTGACAGACATGGTTTTCAGTAAAGTTATCCATTTAATTTCTCCTAATAGTGAATGATTTTTTTGTAAAACTGGTTCTGATTATACAAGAATTGTCCAAAGTTCATTATGTTTGTGTGAATTGAGTACTTTTGACCATCACTCATCAGTATCAAGACACAAGTAATATGAATGATTCTGAAATTCCTAAAATTGTGTTCCCTAAGTCAATTTAGTTTTTACATCTATTTCAACTAAAAGGCTGTCAAAAGGGTGTATGATTTCTTTTGTTTCTCTGTCAATAAGAATAGACTCCTCAACTCAACGGTAACAATTTTGCTGATAAAAATATATACAAACTTCCATTTGAAACAATGGACTCTTATACAACTGAATGCAGTAATTCCTTTTTTGAAAAACATCTCATGGAGATTCACATAGGTCCATTAATTTTTTCATGGAGATTAACAATTAAATTCTCATTTAAGAAAATCAATTCCAAAACAAGGAGAATAACTTCAGATCAAAATTACTTCCTTGCACTTTCAGGTAATTTTTATAAATATATAGACAACAATCCACATTTAAGATTTTTCAAAAAGCTGAGAGTTTATCCATATTTATGAAGCCAGCATCACATCTGTATGAAGCAGTTCATGAATTTTAGTCTCAACTAGTTACAGTATGATGCTGAGTGAAAAATGAACAGATTTTGGCAAATCAAAATCTGTCATAAAATATACAGATTGTCAATTCTATCTGAAAGAGCTTATTTATTTCTTTTGGCGGCAAAGATAGTTTCCTCAGCTGAACAGCATCCAACTCAAAAAATACGCCCATCGCTCATAAATGTTTGAGCGAAACACCTGGAGACACACAAGTCCAAAGGAAACCGAAATTAGAGGGTGGAGTGCCAGGTGGATATATGCTTGCTCCCCCTCGGCTTTTCCACTGTGGGGAGACTGGAAATAAGAATTATTTTAATTCTGTAGAAATGGCGGAGCCACCAGAACCATCAGGTGCGCAAACTTTCTCATTAAGTATGCCAAAAATGAGGAACTGTGCAAGATACTATAAAAACATCATGATGATAGCGGAAGTGAAATTGTATCACCTTCAGAGATAAATACACACACATACTCACATGTATATAGAGTAATGAATATGTTTAGAGAAAAACTAGATATAATTTGTTTGCATTGAAGTTTGTATATATATCTCGTTGCATATGTGCCTTGGATTTTAGTGAATGATCGGCTAGTGCTATCCAGTTGGGTATTATATAAATGCGGAATAAGGGTGTAGCAATTTAGGGCAGTTGAACTCAATTCACTGACATAAGTTTTAAATTGTAAACCTCTTTTTTATGTCAGATATATATCTATTTACTTATCTTTTTCGTTCAGTATTGGCTTGACCGTCTATCATCTGTTTTAGTTATTTAGCTATATTACATTAATTTCTATTCCTCTTTATCATACATGAGTATATATGGGTATATGTGCACACATCATTGTTTCTCAAGGTGTGTGTGTGTTTGTGTGTAATAATATGATATACTTTGATTGATATATATATATATATATATATATATATATATATATATATATATATATATGTAGTCTAGAAAGCTTTACAGCTTTAAATACTAAATACATTAATTTTGATTAGTGCAGGTTTTGATGTAGTAAGGTCAAGGTATTACTGTACAAATTCTTGCAACTAAATATAAGCTGGAAAAAAAAAATTTGTTAATCATACTTTTCTTGTACGTGTTTTCAACTGGGCCCGAGCAACATCTACCAACACTTGTGAGACAATAGACCTTAGCTATGATTCAAATTATCCAGAGAGACTAAAAAAAGCCCAACTTGTTTGTAGATAAGTCCATATATCTCTAGGAGACTCTTTCCGATGAGTTGGTTGGTCCCAGTTGGGTTCAAAAATGGAAAGAGCAAGGAAGGAATTTCGTGCTTAATTTATCAGCAGCTATCATGTCATAAAAGGTGTGATGTCATCAATAGATGAGGTATCAAGCATTTGTTTTTTTACAGTATTGTCAATTATCATTTGTTAATTTCTAATTACTGTCAGCAGAAATGGCCAAAATTGGCTGAACTTTTCAATTTCCAGCAAACCTGATAGCTAAAAATGTTATGAATACCCATTTAAAGCCCTCTAATCAAATAGAATAAAGATACACTGAGAAGCTAGAACAAATTATTAATAAAAATTGTACACTTGCATTAATTTAAATTTACTAATTGTTTTTTCTAATAACCAGATTTTCAGGTGGATTTCACCTTCCTCTTACTCCTCCTCCTCCTACTATAATCACAACAAGTAATGCTACTACTTTGTTAAAAATCCCTTTGAAATCGAGATTGATTAGATATGGATGGTGGTTGTATCGTTGAACTTATGGTTCTTGTTTAACAAATAAATACTGTTTTATACCGGCAAGTCATCTGCTGTTTAATCAAAGGCACAATTTTCAGGAACTTCAAAGTTTAAGCTGTTAGGAGACATCCTCAATAAATTAAGATAGTGCCAAATCTTTTAAAAACTTCTTACAATGTTCACATCATGATGTAGGCAGATTATCCAATATTAAAGATCAAATCCACAGAATCTAATTTTGCAGCAACATATTAAAAACACTTTTGAGCTCCATGTCTTCTCTCTCCTCCTTCACTTGTCAAATTTTTGCTCTCCTTCACTGATGACGATTTTGGTCAATAATCATGATTTTTACCCGTAATTGCAAATGCATTCAGAAAAGATTACACCTTAGTCACCATCCACCCCTCTCCGTAGCATGTACCCTCAACTTCCAAATCCACCCACCTCTACCCTGGAGAAATTGATTGATTAAATTGCTTACATAAAGTGACAGCGATTAACTTGTGTAGTTCTAATTATGAGTGGAGAGTTTACGGCTGGCCCGTCAACACATCAAAATTATCAGCCATCTCCCCCCACTCGGCACCAACGTTGCTGCCATTGTCATGATCAGGGGGAAAGAAAAAGTTCTTTGATTTCTATGGAATGGCCATCACCACACCCTTACACCTCCTCCTTCACTGCATCAGTCAAGACTTTTTAGTTAAGACAGTCAATTGGTAAGAATAGTTTTGCCTTCTTTTTTCTGTCTCTTCAAAAAAACCAATAATTGATTGTCTTAAAAAGCCATACAAAGTCTCCCAGTCACTTTTTCTATAATTTGATGATAATAATTTTGGACAACTCCATGCATTACATTGCGTTTCTTTTTTTGTTGATGTTTTTGTCATGTCAGGCCAATAGATACATAAAATTCAGTTTTTCAGTTTCACAGACATCTGAAGAAAACTCATAGGATATTTGTGCTGATGGTGTAAGTGAAGTAGGTTATACACACGTTTGTGTGTGTTTAGGTGCATCATTAGGCTACAGACTTATTGAAGTACATACCCACATATAGATGCATATATATATATATATATATACACATGTAGGTACATTATCAACAAATGGTTATCTTTCAAAACAGTCTGCTACTTTGTCAATGCACTTAATCCAATGCTTCTGTAATGATTATATAGAATGAACATTGGATGGTGGAAATTCAAATCCAATTTGAGTTAATAACTGTTTTCAAATTCAAATTGAGTTAATAACTGTAATGTAATGCAGACGTAAATGGGAATAATATGACTCCTTTAGACATCAATAAGTCAAAAATTACAACTGAATTCAAAGCCAACAAAATAGTAGATGTATCTTCCAAATTCTGGACTAAAACTTCTTCAACTCTCTGCGGTCCATTCTTTTCCTTTCACTTTGAACGACACAGCCATTAGTTGATCAGTCTGGGTACTGAACAAAATGGTGGGACAAAATATAAACATCAATGCTCCTAGGTATACAGAGATAGAAACGTGGTATTAAAAATGACCCAACACACACAGAGATAACACTTCAAAAGCGGGATGAAAGCTTCTGAGATTTAAATCCACCCCTCGCAAAAAAAAAAAAAAAAATTGCATAGATATAGAACATACCAACCTCACTGCTACCAAAAATGATTTGGTGTGGGTCAAAGGTTATACTCCCAAAATAAAGAACACTTACCTGAAAAAGAAGAAAATACAAGAAATTAGATTATTTTATAAAACACATGAAGTATATTCATAACGGCAGGATGAGCATAAAGTCTTGATCTGATTTTAAACATCTACCACAGTTCTCTAGATATGATTGTAGATAATCAGGGAAGGACTTAATGTTCATCCTGTATATCACATAGAAGCTAATTGTAATATAAATATCTAAAGGTCAATAGGAGAATTGGTCTGTCCAGAAAATATCCAGCCATTTTAATTTTCTCAAGAACTTGTTATACAGCAATGATGTAACCTGGCAACCCATAAGAGAAGGAAGTTTACTGCATATGTGTGAGCAGACACTCTCCTGTGGGGTTACTCAGTTGGCAGTGAGATGCCATTGAAAGAGCTTGTGTACTGTGTGATCATTGCCTCCCATTCTTCATGTAATGTGAAGGGTTTTTTGGCAAGTCATTGTATCATCCAGAATTTTGGCTTTTCCCAAAGCCCAAAATCGCCATTGAAAGGGTGATTACAGGCAGCTGATGGGAATCCCGGAAGAGGACTTTATAGAGGGTATAAGTGAGGTTACAAGGGGAGTTCTCTGAAAAGGACTCAGGTGCCATGGTCCTAAATAGGTTATCTTTTCGTCAATATTAAATGACTGGATACTTTCTGGAAAGACATCATGTATTCACATATATGTATGTAATGCTTGAAACACAACTAAAAAACTGATTAATATACAAAACAAAAAAAATCATAGCGTTCCTTCTTTTCATTTTAAGGTGAAGACCAACCTCTTTTCGAATGAATTGAGGGCTAAATTGATATTTTTTAGAAATGAATTATTACTCATGAATAAATTGTAGAAAGAAAAGACAAGTGAATCACAATAGACAAATACACTTTTGATTCTGAAAATACTAGAAATGTTTTTTTCATGACAAAAATTCTGAAGAATAAAAGGTATTTTCATTTTGCCAATCAAAATTTTTCTTTAGCATACGCTCTATCAATCATCTAAGGCTTGTTTGGTATATCTAAATCTACGAACACAAACACACATATATATTTATATACATATTTACATAAAGCTCTGTACAAGATGTGAAACACCATTCCACTCTAGACAAAAGTGGCTTAACTATGGTGGTCCATGTTTGGTCATGTACTAATGATACCTTAAGAAACACCAGCACAAAATTTGTAGTTATAGGATCCGACAACTACAAGGCTCCAAAAGGCTGTCACTGTACAAACTTGATTGGTAAACTGCAAGCAGGTCTCAGAGATGCAGGACTCTGAACTTCAAGATCTGGCAAGAAGCTGAAGGAACTGAGGATGCTAGCTAGGGAAAAGATGCACTGGTTTCAAATGGAGGCGGACTGAATGCTACTACAGGATGTTCCAACTTTTATGGCTGTAGAATAGAGTCAATCATCATATATATAGAGATATATTGTATATGTACAACAGTTTTCAATGAGCACACAGATACTCTTGTGCAGTGACGGCCTTTTGAAGCCTTGTAGTTGTTCGACCCTATCATTTAGTTGCAATGGTTTGCAGGACAAGTTTGTACACCATTGTTCTATGGCAGAGAAGTAGAATCAAGTATGCTATATCATCGATGACTTTGAATTCTCATCTGATGTTTCTTAGGGTATCCATTGTATGTGACCAAACATAGGCCACTTTTGTTGGAAGTTGAATTGTGTTTCACATCTCATAGAGCCTGGTAGGCCAAAGTAGAGCCTTGTATAAACGTGTGTGTGTGAGTGTGTAGATGTAGATATAGGCAGTTGCTGATCCATGTGTAAATTATTCCATCCTTTTTTATGGGTACTATAAGAGAGTAATTGACATTATATGACAAAAAGTATAATGAACTCTTTGGATTTCAGTATTTGAAGTTCTCAATAAAAAATCTTTTTTTTTTTTGTTGTGGTTAAAAAGCTTCACATTAAATGCCACAAAAAGGTGCCTCCAAGTATGGAAATGCTTCCTGGAGCTCTGACTGATGACAGGCTTTTAGATACGTCCTCAATAATTGGTGGGAAGCTGGCCAAATGCTTTTTACTTTGAAAATTTGCATCGCGCCACTGCAATGTGCACAGGTTGCAACGAGCATAGCATGTTTTTGGACTGTTTTGTAGGCTCTTCACTTCTAAGGATATGGTTTTATGTAAATGATATCAAATGAAAGCTTGGATACTGAATAAAAGAAAAAAAAAATCCTTGCAGGCAAGGAGATTGCTATGCATAAATAAGTGCATTTTTTGCAGAAGTTTTTTTTTCTGATAGAATATCTGTATTTTATTCATTTAAGGCATGCATGATTTTCCAGAAGATTCTTCAATAATTTTTTTCCCCAGTTGATTTATTTTTCCTCTGTTCTTTCCTTTTTATTTAAATCAGAATTTAGTTTGATTCTTTATTTTATATCTTTGATAATAGTTTAATGTTTTGTTTTTTTTCCATACAATTTTTTTTTTGTAGAGATATTCATGCTTTCTAAGAAATCCATTCTTTTTTCTCTACCCCTGCCTCCAACATATTTTTCAAAAGAAATTCAATCCTTCATTATAATTATTCACAGACCAAACAGGGAAGTGTCAATGTTAGAAGCCACATCAACATTGCATTTAATGTGAAACAGGAAATTATTATTTATCTGGCAGCACTCAAGTTGGAAATAAATAGAGAACTAGTCTGTATCATGGCTTGGCTTTGCAAATAAAGATTTAGGAGGGATTTCCATATCTGTTGAAGACTCTGATGTAGCCAGCAAGGCCTTATGGAAAAGGCAAGCCATTCGACATAAGTTACAGAAGAAGATCTGGTGACCGAGGGAAGGTCCTGCTCCGTATTACCACCTTTTTTTACTCTTGCTGAATGGTTTGAATCGGAAAATCAGTTTGCTTGATAGATGTTGTGTGACCATAGAATATAAACAAGACACTATACAAACAGCCATGTTGAATACATGAAAAAAACCCTGACATATGCAAGTTCTTCATTTTATGTTTGAATTTTTGCGAGACAACGGCCAGCCACAGATAAAATGAGAGGAAGAAAACAAAAATTCAGAAAATAAAATAGGTTAAACAATGCCGACATAGCTTACTTGTTCACTTTAATAATATTTATGAAGAAAAAAATTTTACAAATTCATTTTGATATTATTCATAAGCAAAACATAAGTAACAAAGGTGAAAATATTAGATTATTGTCAGACTAAAGGAGATAATCCAAGAACAATATGCTTATATGTACAATGGATTCTGCTCAAGCTGAACATATGGCAACCATGAATTTTGGTCCCTGTAAGTGTCTATTCCTTTTAAACAGATTTGCATAAAAAAGACAAAATATTATATATATATCAACCAGAATCCATTGTATATACCGCTTCCTAACTATATATATATATATATATATATATATATATATATATATATATGTGTGTGTATGTGTGCGTAGAGAGAAAGAAAGAGAGAGAAATAAATAGAGATAGAGATAACCCAGGGAAGCTGAAACGGTTGGCAGGACAAGTTTGCTCACCATTGTTCTATGGCAGAGAAATAGAAATAAGTGTGCTATAACAGCACTGACTTTAAATTCTCAACATTTTTGTATATTTTAGGTAAGGTCTAAAAAGGTAGGATC
>OY735220.1:9120075-9152733 GCA_963457665.1 Thysanoteuthis rhombus
TGCCGAGACAGAAGCTTGTAATAATTATCCATCAGAGACAAAACATCATTAGTTTGAAAAATAGCAATAATGCACTTTATCACATCATATTTATTAATGAACATACACATCGATTTGAAGGATGAGTTGATAACTGAAGGAGCTCATGATCAAAGGATAGAACCCATGATTGACTCATAGAAATACCCCAATGATAAGGGAACAAGATCTGAAACAATCCTCAGGTAATTTCAAGCTGAAAACAGATGATGGCATTAATGAGACCAGAAGCACTGGTACACCTGTTTTAAGGAGATTACCAAATTACAGTTCTAGTAATTCTGAACAGAAATGTACGGAATGGAACATGCCTGAGAGTCAGACCATAGATCCACTAGTCCAATCTCATGGATTCCTTTAAAAGCCCATCCTTTTCAAAGCTTCCTCCTTTAAAAGAACCATTATCTATCAGCCCTTTCCAGTGAAATTTTGTTTCGGTATGTCAGTCAGTGACTTATAGGAGCTAAAATGTACCAAAAAGGAGCTAGAGCTAACTCTAGGAGAGCTGAATAGGCAAATTTTGTTTTGGTATGTCAGTCTGTCAGGAGTCAGTGATGGTCATATACAAGAGATGTTAACACATCTGAAAATCATTTTTTTCATTTACAGGATATTAAGAAAATCATTAGATTCCTCGAAGTTAACACTTCAGACAGATTTCAAAGTTTAGTAGCAGATTATTGCAAGGCCATAAAATAAATAATTCAAATCTTCTTGGCTTGGAAGTTTGTCTTATATTTTTTTGTTTGTTATTCATGATCCTATAGAGTACCTCTCACAGGATGTTAGTCAGGAATTTTATTTCCCCACCTTCTTTGAAGGATTGGGAAGTTTTCCTGGGGTCTGCATTTTTGTACTTGGATTTTATTTTTAAATGGCTGAAATACTCCAAGATTGGCCCAAAATACCAAAATCAGTCAAAAGTATGCTCAGCTTGATTGAGAAATTGGAATTAGGTTTCTATTGGGAATCAGCCATTGAATGTCTGACGAGATACCTGGCTAACATCCTGTCTCACTACTACAGTGACATTACCTTTTACCATCTCTTATTTGACAGAGTGCAAAGTCTCAACCTGAGCTGAGATCTCGCTTCGGTGTCAGATGCTCCTTGTGAGTGAGCCTTGTTTTGCTGAGGTCAAAGCCATTGTAATCAAGAGTGAGAGAGAAGTCAATCCATGAGCAATACATGAGTGAACCAGAAGTTACTTTTGAGTGACTAGAGACCATGAAGACTCAAATACAAGGATCAGTCAGTCCAGGTTACACTAGAGTTATCCAGGTAAACAGTGGATAAAACAGACAAAATATATAACAGTTTTGTGTCACTTGGCAGGTCAATCAAATTTATCTTTGACAAACTGTACTGTAGGGTTTTACTTATAATTAATACTCAACCATATCTCCAGTCCACGTTGATAAAGAATAAGACGTTAGGTGTTTTCTAGTATGAGCACCCCAAAAACTGAATTGTGGCATAGCACTAAATATTGCAGACATCAGGATGTATCTTGACAACCCAATTTTTCTTGCAACAGCCAAGTACAGACAAAGAACTCATTCACAGTGTGGGTCATGAATCGTTATTTGTACAAAAATAATCTAAGTGAATTATCTATGCAGACATAAGTGACAGTTAATAGCAGATGTATTAGATTATATCAATTACTTCCATAACAATAATGATATCACAGTAATATTATTATGTAGCACAAAACACATGTTCAAGTGTGATATTATGGGTTATATATATAAGTATGTATGTATAATGTGCAGGGTGGCATAATGGTTATCAGCATGGAAAATGTAATTGGTGAGCAATAAAAAAAAAATACATATATTAATACATATATGAAGGCTGATCATTAAGTCGGTAGCCAGACACTTAGTTATTAGCAGAATTTTGAGTTGTAATTTTCTCTGTATAATGTATAATTACAGTGTATGGGTGTGTGTACATGCATTTCAACTGTTCCATTCACATAATTGAATAAAAATTTACATCAAGGGGAACGATTTCTGATCATATTTACGTCCTTCCAACTTGAGATAATTCAAAATTTTTTATTTCCATCCAATTCACAAAAGGGTTCCATTTGAAGGAAATTCTTTTCATGTTTAGAAGTGGTTTCAAGCTGAAAATTTTATTGTTAGAACCAAATATGAGATAATTATGTCTACAAGATCTAATATAGTTTCTCGAACAATAAAACATGAATCTTGTTAGACAAATGTATAATTAACTTTACAACGACAACATTTCTCTGACAGCATCAAAGCAATATTACTTCGATTGATAACTTTGTTTTCACGATGTCACAGAAACAATGACACGAGCGCTTGCGTCATTAATGACTTGACATTAGCACTGCTACAATGTTATTGGCAACCCGAGCAGTAACATTACATACATCAATAATATTCACACCTCAGAGCCGGATGCTGAGCACCTATGAAAGAAATTGTATGTCTATTGTTTCTTATTGTTGTTTTCTTGTCTATGTATGTCTGTTATTCACATAGTTTACAGAGAGATACTGGCACTAGAAAATTGACACCCATTATTAACCAATACTCATCATCCTTCCTTCTTTCTGGCGTAGCATTATTTAACGTCATTTGAAAAATCAATAGACGGCAGATTTTGCTGCACAGGAAACAACACATTATTTGCATAAACACGAGGACAAGATAAAATGAAATTTTTTAAAAAAGAAGAAAAGATTACAAGATATTTTCACCTATTCAAAACTATTAATTCAAAAAAAAACAAAAAAACTCCCATTATAGAAATAAAAAAAAAATTCCTAAAACTTTTCAAATATCTTTTCTTGCTGTGCATGGAATTGTTAGGTTATTATTACACATGAAATGTTTTTTGGTTTTTTTCACATCATGAAGAATAATGCGAGAATAAAAGATTTACTAATGTAATTGCATTTCTTTTTTACCGATTCAATGTAAATAGAGATATAATTGCAAGTTTTTGAACCCCAACAGCAAAGAAGTTAGTAATTTTCAAATTGGGATATAATGCTGCCAAAGCTGTTGATAATGTCAAAGCATTCGGAGTGAACACTAATACAGAGTGAACTGTTCTGTGTTGGTTCAATACGTTCTTCTAAATATAAAGAAGCCATTAAAGGAATAGGATTTTATAAAAATTATTCAATTTAATGTTTACTTAATTGGATTTTGAAAAAATATCATTCGCTTTTTATTCAAAATATAGTGAAAAATAATTTTGTTTACAGTGGTTATCTGTTACATGTCAACTTAGTTCAAAGGTCAAGTGCGTACTGACTGGAAAGCCTGCTTAAATTCACAGAAGACTCTTGGGGAGCTGAAATATGACCCAAAATGACAAAAATACAATGCCAAAATTATATTCTCAATATTAAAACACTGTCATATTAGGGTATTCTAGTAGTCATAACATTACAAATGCATAAAATCAGAAATGATAAATATGATTGAATATTTTCAATAAAATTTATTGAAGATGTTATCTGCTTTCAGGGCTGGCCCTGAGTGCCCAGGGCAAGATGAGCTTTAGCACCCCTTAAAACATGGTATTATCTCACATTCCTAAAAAAAAGCCTGTTCACGCATCAAAGATTTTCTTATTTTGACAATTTTCGATCTGTTTTTTTTGTTAATTTTCCCATTTTCCACTTGCATTTGGGAAAGTCCTACTGTCACAGATGCATGACAAGCATCCCCGGGCAACTGCCAGTATCGCTGGTACCTAGGACTGGCCCTGTCACTTTGAAGCAAAATTTGTTTTCTTTTTTCATTAGCAAACCTTCTACCATTGTTCTTCGACTTTTGTCTTCCCCCTTCACAGACAGACAACACCTTTCATATTTCCCTCTTTTTTTCTTCACTTATTTTATGGGTTCCTCATACTTATCCCTCAGAATGATCTTAAAAGAGTTTTGTACCACATTGCAACATGTAAGTAAATATAAATAAATAATCATTTACATATCCAGACTTATGTACTAACCGAATAAAAAATACTGTGAATATGTAAACAATACAAAAAAGTTTTTACCTTCATCTTAATTTTTAGTTGCTTTTTTCATCACAACTTTGACTGAAAACATCTAAAAATTAAGATGAAGTTGAAAACTAGTCAAAATGGATAATAGAAATATTGTTATGGTACTTCATCCAACAATAATAAATTAAAATCACTATTAATATAAAAAAGTGTACATACCAGGAATTGAAAATGAATACTGACGGACTGACGGACAGACAAGCTGGCAGACAAGTTGATAGAAGAAGGTAGGCAGCTAGTTGGTAAGTATGAAGGTAAATAGAGAGGTAAGACTGTAGATAATGTGATGCAGTATGAAAGTAGTAATGGTAGCAGGTAGAGAGAGGCAGGCCTGAAGGTGTGCCCAGAACTCTCAGCAGACTACTGCCAAAACCAGCTCTAGCCACTTTCTCCAAAAAGAATAACGGGAAAAGTTATTTTTAGCTTGGGACTTTTCAGTAAAATACCAAATAGACTAGAAACGAATGACCCCTAGGTCTAGAAATGAGTGACCCCAGGCAAAAACTAAGAACTGACTTCTATAATTGCTTAGATGCAATTCTATGACCTTTATAGAGTCAAATGAGAAAGGGGTCCTACAAGTCAATAAGTTTTTCTAAATATATATATATATATATATATACGCATACATATGGGTAGATAGATGGATAGATAGAAAAGTAAATTTAGTACATGGTTAGGAATTCAATGAGATGTTGAGACTAAAATATAAGATATAAAATCATAAAAAAAGCAATTGAAGAATCCAATTTGAAGATTTCAAATATTCCAGTTGACTCTTAAATTCATTTAAAGAAATTTGAATCTCAAATCAAAGACAATAAATTCTGATCAGAGTTACTTCCTTCGCACTTTTAGGAGAATTCTTATAACTTTATTTTTTTGTTTAATTCACAGATGAGTTTCATTTTTTTTCAAAATTCTATCCATTGAACACTTCCATTATGCTTGGGAACAGCTTAAAGAGGTTCATGAATTTATAAGTTGAAAAATACAAACCTCTAGGATTCTATTATCTTTGATCAAAAGTTTGATGCCTAGACGAATGTTTCATAAAGAACTTTGTCAACCACTTGAGAAATATGCACAGATTGACAATCTTCTTGATAACAAATAGAGATACATATAAAATCCTCCTGATTAGAATTCTAACAGATAAGATATTATGTAAACAAAAAAGTGGAAAAAAATTTGTCAAAAGTTTTGTTCCTACATCTGTTGCTTATCATCACTCAAGTGCATAAATATTCTCCAGGGTTTAGTTTTTTTTTATTATCCAATTCCCTCAATTCACATACATCTGATCTTCTACACTTTATAATAATAGAAGATTTTTCCACTGGTATATCATATATATATATACATATATATACAGGTACACACAGACACATATATATATATATACACAGACATATATGGGTGTGTGTGTACACATGTATATATACACACATATATATATCTGTACATATACACATATACATATAAATATACATACACATATATATGTATATATATATACATATTTTCTTCAATTGTTTATTCTACTGAAGTTGTCTACGGTGTGTAACAATGGGAGATCATCTCAAATAAGTTTCTATATAATATAACACAATTTATAATTAATTCTGTCAGACCAAATTTGTCCATTTCTTAATATATAACAGTCGCGTTAAAAGAGTCGAATAGACCAGGAATAAACGAGATGAGAATTTGGTGTGGAAGCAGTTTTTTAGGCTTTTGTATTACTGGCAACTGTTTAGCTCAATGATGAGAGTATCAATAAGTTGAAGCAGCTACTCTCTCAGTGGCAGGTTCAATTTCTGCAGCATTCCTATATATACGTATGTATATATATATACATGTATATATATATATATATGTATATATATATATATATATATATATATATGTATGTATATATATATATATACATATACCTATATGCGTATACATATATACATGTATATATACAATATGGATTTATATAAATGTATATACATAGATAGATATATAAATGTGTGTGTGTATATATATATATATATATCTAGAGAGAGAGAGAGAGAGAGAGATGTATATGTATGTATATACATATAGATGTATATGTATACATGCATATTGATGCATATATATATATATACACATATATAGTTCATATACAAACATATATAGACATATATGTACATATATATATATATATATATATATATATATAATGTATACTAATGCATGTATACATATACATATATATGTGCGTATGCATATATATATATATATATAACGTATACTAATGCATGTATACATATACATATATATGTGCGTTTGTGTAGAGAGAGAGAGAGAGAACTGTATTGTTCTGTAAAGAAGCAAGAAAAAATAATCTGCATTAGTTTATATTTGGGCATATCTACCGGGACTATTTTTTTCAACTTGACGAAGCTTGGTAGAAAACATCTTGGTACAAAGATGACATAAGCAAATGATACCAAGTACTTAATGACAAAAAATGAAGAATTCCTGTTACTTTTTTCAAAAAAAATAGGTAACTTGATCTTTCATGAATTAGCATCTGTCATTTGACTTGTATTCTTCAAAGCTCTCTGGCATTTTGCATGTCAGGGGCATCAAGGAGCGTTGCAGCCATATGCCCCACCCCATTCGATTAAAAATGTACTTTGGTATTCAGTTCAGGAGAATGAACATCTTGAATAACCATCAAAGACTACAAACTCAAAGAATTTACTTTTCTATTTTCTTCTTTATTAGCGTAGATCACAATTTATTTTATTTTGTCGTTTGTTGCCTATACTCTTTGGATATTCCGTATCTGCCTCAAGCGGACCGCCCCCTTTCAGTAATTGCTTTGTTTAGTTAATTATGAGGGAGGGGTCAGTCAGGAGATGAGGAAGCAGAGGGACAGGAAGGAAGCAGGATTATATGGGGTTGGGCATGGACAAACTTCTCCTGCCCCCTAAGTACCACGTGTAATACCCTAGCAGGCACCAAGACAGCTGCTGCCAAAATTTATTAGAATAGTAAGCAACTGAAGATTTTGGAGTACTTAAGAAAAATAAAGCTAAACAAGCATTTAATGTGAGGGGCGTACCTTTACATCTTGTCAGTGAAATTCCCAAGTCCAAGTGAGGTAGGAAGAATATACAGGACTAAATATAAAATATCCGCATAAATATTAAAATAAATAATTTTTTCACTTGCAGAGAATAGAAATTGAATTTTTCCATCTGCTATACAGCCAGATAATTCAACAAATATATCCGACTTTTCAGTAATAGTATTGACTTAGTTTTCATTTTGATCTTTGTGCAGCGGCTATGACTCCAGTTTCTAATACTCTTGTATTAATATGCTGTATAAGCATCACATTGATACCACACTTCAATTTATTACTGTGTTAATATATTAACCCCAATTCAATGAGGTAATTGGCTAAAATGATCATAATTATCAGCCTTTTGGTGTCCGTTTCAAGACACAGACCTTCCCTGAGATTCACCAGACCTCTCTATCACAGGCATAGCGGAGCCAGTACTTTCTGAATTTATCTAGCTCCTCATGCCATCTTACTTTCTGTCGGACACAATATTGCATATGATCTCTGGGGACTTGTGAGTCATGATGTACAGCGGTAGTATCTTCTGGATAGTCACCCATGGAGCTAAGATATGGACCCTAACCAAAAGATTACCCCTCAAACTGAGAACCACGCAACCTCACATGAAGATATCATAAGATAACACAGTATATTAGAGAAAAGACAGGAGTCTGAGATATCATCGAAACAATTATATAACTCAAATGGCAATGGGCTGGACATGTCGCTAACCTCAAATACCTAGTTGAAGGTAGTTTAGTACTATAATGGTAGAGCATTTGCAGAATCACTGAATTAGGATTGATATCTTGCAAGCATTTAGTGCAGAGTCCTTGAAATCGCAGGGCCTATAGCATTTGCTACTTAGTAAGTTTGGTACGGGGAATATATGAATAAGTTTTTAATTCTCAAGATGGGATCTAGTAATAGTCTGCAATATCTATCATTACAATTTGAAATCATCTTTTTCTTTTTGAAATCTATTTTCAAGATTATTTATTGGAATGTGCAATATACACGAACATAACTGCTCATCAGGTTATCCCAGAGGTAATGTCTGAAACATGATAGCAATAGATCTAATGTTTTTTTTCTTATTCCGATATGTCTAAATGATAACAATACATGCTATAGCGTGTTTGTACAGTTTCGAACAAGTGAGTTACGTTGTCACAGTACAATTCAACTAACTTAGTAACTAAATTGACTTTCCTAAAGATGTATATGTCTACAATGCACACAAGATGCTCTGTGAACTTGGAAAAGGCAATGGTGCTGCAGAAACAACCTGTGATATTCATTGCGTTTATGAAGAGTTTCCTTAAATCAAAAGATTACCAAAGACGGTTTGAAAGGTTTAAAAAAGCTGACCTCTGCTCAAGTGATGTTGTCCGATTTAGTTTGATGATGACTTTCTTTTGTCTGAACTCAGTAGGAATAGTGCTTTTATGGTTGAAGAATTAAATCAAAAAACTGAATTCAGACTATCCACTTGTTCACTGTCATCTGCACCAACTTGGAAAGGTACCAAAATCCGGGAAATTGGTTTCCCATGATTTGACAGAAGCCGACTGTATAGCAAGACTGGACATCTGCATATCTTTGCATTCTTATGAAGGCATCTCATCATTTTTGGACTGATTAGAAAAATTAAGGTTTTACAAAAATATAAAATAATGCTGACAATGGCTGAGTGGAGGCTAAAACACAACGTAAAATGGATCGCCATCCATGGAAAGTTTTGGTAAGCGTTTGGTGGAACTCTATTGGTGTGGTCCATTTTGAGCTACTACCAGTCAGTGTTATAATTATAACAGACATCTATTGTCAGCAGTTAGAGCATTTAAACCTTGCTTTGAAGGAAAAGAGGCCAAGTTTGATCAGTCACAAAGGAGTGGTGTTCTCTCATGATAATGCACAGCCCTGCAAAGATCACATCTAAAAAGATTGAAGGCCTCAGGCGGGGAAAAAAATTCCATACATCCTTTATTTTCCAGATCTTGCTCCATCTGATTACTGCCTATTCTGGCATTTACAGAATCATCTTGATGGATGTTCTTAAAACACATGATGAGGTGAAAACTACCTCCTCTACATTCTTTTCCTCAAAACAGACGTGAGTGTGCTTACTTATACACGGTTCCATGAAAAATGCTCACATGACAAAAGACCACGGAGAAAACCCCAGTCATAAATGTGCTCAAGAGAAAAGTCCACATGGAAAATATTTTTTGTTGCCCGTGGTTTAGTTTTTGGTTTTCTTAAATATCAATCTGATTTCATGTGGGGCTTTATCTAAATGCAACAAAATTATTTTCCATATGGGCTTTATTCACGTGCACTTTTTTGTAGAGAATTTTTATATGGGTTCCTTTCATGTGAGCATTTTTCAGTCCACCTTTATACACATATGTCAATTTGCTGAAGGCAAGAAACAAAAATGGAGTCTAAAGAACTTTCCAAAATGTATCTAGCCATTCTGCAATTTTTTTTTGTTTGCAGCAAAAAGGTGAGCAAAAAAAAAGATGCTTTTTTCACTTCATTCTCTCTGTTCTTAAATAGAATCATGAAGACAAATGGGAAAAATAAATGTATGAAACGAAAACCATCAAAGATAATTGGATTTTGTTATGGAATTTTTCTAAGAAAGAAGTTTGTACTGCTTCACTGATAACCTAATATCTCTACACCGTGATTTTAATTCCTGATCGTTTCAATCAAATAAACAACTGATTGTTTTTCCTGTTTGATTAAAAAGCAGAAAAAAAGTTACAGACAGCAAATATGGAAAACAAAAGCTGTCTTCCAATGTACAAACTAGAGAGTACTCGGAGAGTGCATATCTCTGCCTATGCTATAGTCACTAAAAACTGAAAAATTAGGTTACAAATCATGGACTATGCTGTAACAAAAGCTTGTAATAATTATTTTATTGTAGACATCCCTTTTCACCTTGATTCATTCCAACACCCGATTATTTTCTTTAGACCGAGTGATTTTGTCATTACCGTGTTATTTCATCCGAAAAAATAAAAAAATTCTTTTTTTTCGCAATTTCAACAAAAAAGATATTCCTGGATCCGGCACTAAATTAGATCAATTATTCCTTGGCTAATGGCCCAACCTTAAGAAAAAAAACATTAGATTTTCAGTATGGAAGCCAATTTCTAGATTATTATGGTTATTTTACAGACATTATATTGTGTTGAAAGCTTACAAATATTACAATTAGTGAAAGAACTCATCTTGTTACTATGAAAAAAACTTTTTAAAAATTCAAACGTTCACTGATGATACACCAATTATTTTCATGTTTTTTTAATTAGATGAAGTATTGTAAATTATTATTATTGATTTTCAGACTACTATTTAACTTTATATCAATTTTTCAGTTTCTTTCTGTCATTTCTAATCATATTGGCAATAGTAAGGCAACTGAAGGAATTCATATTTTTCAACAAATCAGTTGTTATAAAAGTACTTAATGTAAGGTTATAAAAGATAAAAGAGATAGGTTCAAAGAAAAAAGTTGCTTCCTGTGTGACATGACATGTGAGGCAATGATTGTGTCTCCATTTCTTAAACGATTCATGGAGACCTGGAGCGCTACTCCGATGTTCAAAATAGACTGCTATACAGGGCTAAAGGGCTCAAATTGCTCTTATTTACCCAAAGTTGGGAACAGAGAACACAAAGTATCCCAAAGGGAGTTTGAACTTGGTTCACCAATTCTATTTTCAATGTCATTAACCGTTAGGCCACCTGTGCCTCTGTTTTCTAATAAGCTTAATGCTTGATAAAAGGAAGAAAATACAATTTCAAGCAAAAAGCAAGTGCAAATACCCTCCATAAATTATGGGTTCTTTAAATCATTCACTTCTGGAATTTTGCATTTATATTTCAAGAAAGAAACAAGTGGGACTATGGCAAAAATACTCAAAAAATCAAATGAAGTTGTAAAAGAAAAAGAGTTAAAGACAGACTTCAATAAGAACAGAGAAGAAATCCTGAAAAATTCAGCCTATAAATAAAGATTTGGCAAACAATATTTTTTCAAATATAAGACAGATTGCTCTTTGAAAGCTGGATTTACTGGGGATTTGTTGATTTACTAAACAGAGTTTTATCGATTGAATTTTGCCTTTTATTTTCACAACCTGAATTTTGATTTAAGGTTTCATAATCTTCATCTACATGTCAGACTCAAACTGGCCTTTAAACATAGAGTTTTTGATTGAATTACTATTTAATCTTCCTGTTTAATGATCAGAGTTTGGGATATAGCATTGCACATTGCCTTCCACTGGTTCTGGCTTAAACTAGTTCAAATTTCTCTCACACAGGAAGGCATAATAAAACATTACAAACAGTGGATCTACTTTGAGCCACTGTTTTTATGAACAGACTTTGATTTACAATGGTAATCTTTCAAACTACCTCATTCAAATAATAATCATACACAGAGATATGCATATTTATGCAGTACATAAATATATTGGATTTGAGCTTCTTTTTTTATGATCAGTTTTGAATAGTCAATACTGGAACTCCATCTACCTGCTTTGTTCAGTCAGCTTTTATATGATTGTAGGATGGACTGGACGAGCTACAAGATTGTCAGACATCTGCTGGACATCACGACTCACAACGTGGATCCTTAGAGATCATATGCAAAACTGTGACTGACAGAAAGTATGATGGTGTGACAAGCTAGATAAATCCAAAAAGTACTGGCTTGGTGATACCCATGATAAAGTGGTCAGGCAAATCTTAAGGAAGTTCTATATCAAATGACGGACACTAAAAGGCTGATGATGATGAAGTTGATACAAAAGTTCCGAACATCATCTTCTGTGCAATATCAAGGAAATTTTAGAAGTGACTTTGAGGTTTAATCTTTACTGACTGTGCAATCAGTCAACAGTTGGTACTATTTTTTCGATTCTTGGAAAATATTACCAAGCTAGGAAAATGGTTTATAAATAAACTTACAGTAAGGAACATTGGTCAATATTCAAACACTTATCTTTTTCTCCTTGCTCAGCAAAGAAAAGATTTTTTTGTACAAGATAGTCACTATTGATAAAAAAAATGAATGTATTACTAGTATCCAAAATGAAGAAAATCAGGACTTGATCCAGAAATGCTTTCAACATTTTGACGCAAACAGAATTTATGAAGGGAAAAAAGTTCTTTTCTGAGCTTGGTAGTACTGAGAGAAAATTCTTGATAAGGAATTGCATGAACCAGGACATTCAGTGAACAAATGGCTAGTTTTCATGAGACATTGTCAGAGAAAAGACCTCTTTCTATAAATGGAAATTGATCAGTGATTTTGCTGCACAAAATGCCTGTCCAGGTTAAAAATTCAATACAACAAACAATTTTGGAACTTCGGTAGGAAGTTCTTTTGCATGTGGCATATTGTTCTGACTATCACTTCAGACGAACTCATTGTCTGGTCAATGATTCTAAAAATACTGAATGGATTTGTAGTCAAGAAGAGAAATTCACTTTGGGCTTTAATTTTTCTTCTTCAAATACATAATAAGTAAATATCATTGCTTGATGAGGAAAACATAAGCTGGTTTGCTTGGAAGAGTAAAAAAACGGAGTCAGTCCCAACATTAAATTACTCAGACAAAAGAAGAGGTGAAGTAGAAACAGACTTGATCCTAATCCAAAATCTTAATCCAAATCTACTAATTCTTAGCCAAAATGAACAGTTAGCCAGACAGCCTGTCCAGTGCCGGATTAACTATGTAGTAAATGTAGCATATGCTACGAGGCCCCACAACTTCAAGGGCCCCATGCTAAATACTTGCCAGCATTAGTTCTGATTCAGTGATTTTACACTCGCTCTATTGCAATAGTACTATACGGCCTACAACTTTAATGAACAACTTGATGTATAGGGTTAATGATTTCAAACAATTATCACCTTTAATGTGAGTTATTATTTTAATCCAGTAATTAATGAGAACTTGTTATCAATGCAATATATATATATATATATATATATATATATATAAAGAATTACGATATATACCCTGTGAATGTTGGGAAAATGTTAACATTTACTGGTTATCTGGGTATATTTTCTCTAATATAATGACAGTGCTATTTACTGTGTGAAATATTGAGGACTTTGATTAAACATCTACAATGCGTAAAATCTGTTTTCTTCAAAAATATTTCTGAACTATTTATATGCATATATCTGTATGAAGATATTTGAAACTGAAGTCATAGCTACTGCATGAAGACCAAATGGAATCTAAGTAATACTATTGCTGAAATGTCAGGTACATTTGTTGTATTATCTTGCTCTAGAGTAAAGGAAAATATGAATTACTTTGCAATGAAAAAATGTATATATTTTAATAATTATGTGTATTTTTTCAATTTGGGGTCCTTTTATAACATAAGCTACAGGTCCCACACTACTTTAGTCTCACTATAAACTATAAGTCTGACATTGATTTATATGAATTTGATTTATATCAAGAAATGTTTTTATTGTACTTAGAAACTATGTGCTTGGCCATTATTAATTGTAGTTGTTTATGACTGACTATAAACAGGTATATCTATATATCTACATACACTGGAGGTACAGAGTGGCATTAAGTACACTTTATACAAATTGGGAAATGCATGAACCCACTTCTCCCCGCTTTGGGTAAATAGCTTGGCAGTTGGAGCCTCTTAGTCCAGTAAAGCAGTCCATCCAAAAGAGGATTGCTCTGATAGAAAAACCTACAGCTTGGTAATCGCCATAGCTGGCTGCAAGCTCAGGCGAAGGAGGAAGCTCGCTACTGAAACTGTAGCGGAATGGTTGTGGCCATGGGCCCACAGGAACGTATCTTGAAGTTGATGGATCAAAGCCAAATGCATACAAGATAAGTAGGTTACTCATTGTTCAACTGTTGATATTCCTTATTCCATTTTCTCAGTGAACAGTCGACAGCAGAAAACGATACATCAGCTTTCAATTAGAACTAATACTCCATCTTTTCTTTACTAGAAATAAGACAAAGCTTCGTACATGATCTTCATCCGTGAAAAAAAAAAAATATAAGGAAGAAATAGGAAATAACACTTCTGCACTATTTGCATATGTATGAATATATATTTTAGCCAAGAGTGAATAGAAATGTTTAAAAATTTAAATAATCTTGGCCAGCTGCCCCCATTGATGTTTCTGTGACAGGTAGCAATACTTTCTGGTGAATGAAAAATTAAGGATATTCACAAAGATATTTTTCAACCCTGTAGATTCCCAGAGGAGATCTTAGGCTGCATTGTGGTTTTATTAGGTTTAACAGGGTGGAGTTTCTAGCCCCATGCTCCAGATGGTCTGTTAACTGCCCTGCTATTTACCTACGGCTGGGGTGGAGGTGCCAGTGATAAGTAAATTCATCATGCAGACTTATCACAAAACTGTTAGTATTCTTTTTAAAAAACATCTTGTTATTTTGCCACTGCCTTTGATTTCTTCAAAATCCTTATGAGACTGGATTAGCACAATTACAGCTCCAATACAGAGATTCAAGATTTGATGCAAGGATTGCTGAATTAATTTATTAGATAAATGTATGAATTTATTTTATTTTAATCACTCTTTATGCTGGCACTTAAGTCAACTATTTGAAAATTCTCCCTTATGGATCATATTGCTTTTTAACCTTATGGATGTGATACAATGCTACCTTGTGCTGGAAAGTCAACTTATCTTGTGAATATAGAACTGAACTTGCATTATCACCTTAGTTTTGGGGCTGACTTATATGTGCCAACATATATTGCAAGTCTTCCCACTATCAAGATTATTTCTGCCTTTGTAAAATATATTTGTAGAATTAATCAAAACCCTACCAACATTTCTTTCATAGATTTTGATTCAGGTCTCTTTTTCTATTTCTCATGCTTTACACGTTGGCCAGGGATCAAGTTGAGCATTGATAAAAAAAACAAAAACAGAGTGTATTCAATCCGATGCAATGTATCTTCACTCTGTAATGTTGCTGTCGACCAGAAGTGGAAGCCGCAAATTGGTCTTTTCAAAATGATGTTTTGGCTCTCTGTGCACTGATGTAGTTGCTATCATTTCAGCCACTAAATCTTACATCCTATTCTCACACACATATACATACAAATGTAAAAAAAAGAAGAAAAACATAACTATTGGTATGCTATTTGTAAGAAGAGTAAGGAAGTATATTTTCTCTTCCTTAGGCAAACAGAAAATCCTAATAACTTGGCTTTGCTTCCAGAACAATGTAAGTTCGTTGATGATTTACGAATGCTGCCAGGGGTGAGTACTAAAAGAAAATGGTGAAATAAGCAACAAAAGTTATTTTGAACAGAAGGCAGAAATTATTATTTATATACAAAAAAAAATATTTGAGGAAAAGGTTACGCAAAAGAGAAACGGCACTTCTTGATGTTTTCATACTTTTACATCAAGTATTTACCCTCAAACAAAATAAGTCATAAAATTACTTGTTCGTACTGTCTGGGTACACCAACTTTTAAAGCAAGTGACTGACTGAAGAGAAAGCAAGAGTGATTTTTCATGTTGGACAGAGATCTGAGAATCTGAAATTTGTTTTCAGTCAACCTTTGGAATGGAAGCAAAAATTATTCCATGATCCAACATAGTGCCATCAAAAATAATGGGATTATGTCTGCATAGATCAACACTTCCACCATGGATCAGATATATATATATATATATATATATATATATATATATATATATATATATATATATCGAGAGAGAGAGAGAGAGTGATACATATTGAATTTTATAAATGTGAACTATTCAGACAAGTATTTTCATTCGTTTTTTCTATCACTAAATTTTGAACAATGCATTCTTCATTCTTGTGTATGTTGCTTCCAGTAATCTCTCAAAGAACCCCTTATTTCATTTATGATTATTCTTTTTCATTTTTTTCACTTCACTCCCATTAGTAAAAAAGATTGAACATAAAAATACATGAAGTATTCTGGCAATCTTGCTACAGGGGGAATGGATAACAAGCAAATTGTAACTTGCTGACCATTACTACCAAATCAGTGAGATTGATCCTTATTGGGTGACATTGTGCCTGGCTTAGTAAATATTTAGGGTCTCTTACCATAATCAAAGCTTATAACCTAGATTATTACTACAGTAGTGACTTAGACCCTCACTGAATGCCCCATATTTGTTGCCTTGTACCTGACAAAGCTTAGTAAATCAATACACTTGTCATTTCCAACAATCAATGCTCTATTAGAAATGGTACTTGGGAATTAGAATGAACTAGTTAGCCTTGTGGTGCTATTATATTTTATTTTCAAACCTTTCCCGAAAGTCCAGTGAGTATGTATACCAAATTTAGTTGCGCAAATCAGACTTACAATATTATATAGAATTAAGTGGAAAGCAGATCATTATTACCATGATGAGAGCGAACGCAGACCCCACTTTTTTTTTTTTGAGAAAAAGGAAACAATGCATCAATTTTCCACACACATTTAGCCTTTTTAGGTCCTACTGCAACCATTTTAGACATTTGGTAAAGTCAAAAGTTCAAGCGATTCAACCAAAAAGCGGCCGTTGTAAAATAATATAATAGATGGGAAGATTATCTGTACTTGATATAAGTTCATCACGTGAGTAAATGAATAAACAGATTGGAAACATTACAGAGAAAGAGAGAGAAGTAGAGAAAGAGAGAGAAGTAGAGAAAGAGAGAGAAAGTAGAGAAAGAGAGAGAGACAGTAGAAAGAAGAGCAAAAATAAAACCAGTTGGGCGCAAAAATATAAAATGTAACCAACTAAATAATGCATTTGAGTGAAAATCTGTTTTGAGAAAGAACAAAACAGAAAAGTCCCAAAATTGTCTTCCAGAAGGAGAAATAGTTCACAAATAAAAATGGCAAGAATTTAGCCCCAATCTTAACTTCCTGAAGGTGAAGGAAGTTGCAGTCTGTGGAAAGTGTTGACAGCGATGCAGCTGGTGATACAGAAATAGACAGAGACAAGATGATCACGAAGATGAAACAAAGAAAAAAAGAAGAATTCTTGTGGTTGACATTGATGATGATGATGATGATGATTCTTTGTAATGAAGGAAAAGAACGAGAACAAGAAAACACTCAGAGAGCGCATACCTCTGCCAATGCCACACACTGACTCAATCAAAAACAAATTCCTGGATCTGCTGAAATTCAATCACTTCTTCCTTATCCCTTGGCCCACCTGTCTACAAAATTTAATTGAAATTCATCCAGTTGGAGAGGTATACGTATTACCATCCATCCATCTGTCAGTCTGTCCATATGACATCCCCAAAAGTTTCCGATGAATTTCCATAAAATTTGGTGGAAGTGTGGACCGTGGGCTTGGAAAGAATTTATAACATTTTGAAATGGATCCAAGAATTTGTTTTCGATTGAGAGATATGTTTGTTATTCTGCATGAAAAGAGGATAAAAAGGAACAATAAATCAGTTTTTAGTTAGTGTACAGCGTTGGCAGGGGTACGCACTCTCAGTGCTATCTAGTTGACTTAAGTGGGCAGAAAGAAGACAATAGCGTGCAAGGACTATTTATGAATTATAATACATTATGAAACTAACAATAATAGAGTGGGTTATAACAAGAGCAAAAGATGGAAACTGCACCAATCATTTTTCATGTCTTTTGGCATCAAAGGCAAAAGGGCAATGAAGGTCAGCTTTGAAGATGTGCCAAGAAGCAAACTCAGAAACATGTCGAGACGGGAATTATGTCCAGCATAAAATTAGAATCTCAGTTGCAGGAAGAAAAATGAGGAAGAGAAAATGAGAAAGAGAAGAAGATACATAACAAAGAAGAAAGAGCAAAAGCAGACGAAAAAATATATCTAACATCAAGCATATATATGTTTTTGTGCGTTTGTGAGCGCACCAAACACACTTGTATTTGTAGTGTACTTAAGCCTCATTGTGTGCCCCTGTATTGCAGCGTTGTGTCAGATTTCATACACACAGACACACACACACAATATTTGCTAGTATTTGAGATGCTTTTTTCACAAGAGCAGTTTTTTAACAATGCTTACAAAAATTCATTCTCACACCCAAATTAAACATCAATGCTTCGTATACTATCCATGACACCAGTACATTCAATTTTTTTTGGGGGGGGGGGTCTCTCTTCAAATCTAGAAAAATACACTACACCTGTGTGTGTATGTAGATCAACAAATTCTCACACATAAAGGCACACATAAAAGTAGAATAGAAGTAAATATAATTTTTCTAATTGAGAAAACATTTCCAACTCAAGATAAAATTTATAAATTAGATTCTGTTAAAATGTTTTAGCATCAAAGGAAAATGGCAGTAGATAAGGCACTTGTCTATAATTTTGTGAAGAGTCATTACCAATTTTTTAGGAGTTTTTTAGACAATCAAATTTATTCTCCTTGTTATCTTAGTTGTTCACGTGACATTTTGGCAGATCTATTCTACAGTCTTCCTCAGGTCTATTATCAAGAGAGGGTCTCTTTTTCCAGTCATTTCAAGTAATGGAAGCAAACAGGATTTTTTTTTTCCTTTTTTTAAAGCAGCAGCACTTGTAATGTCAGTTGCAGATGTTATTAACTCTTTTCTTGATGCGGCTTTCAGTGCTCAACAGGGAAATGGTTTAGAAGTTCTTACCTACCAAAAAAAGGAGTTAACGTCTGTGACCGATGTTATAAGCATTACCGAATATTGAAAGGAAAAAAAGAATTGTCTGCAACTGACCAGAAGATTAACAGGGTGAAATCCTCAATGGTGGGTAAGTGAATCATCTCATCTGATCCCAGGAGAAGACAGGTCCAGTTAGTCAGTCAAAAGAAACTGTTTCATAACCAACATATCATTGGCAGAATGCTGTGCAGGAGATGATTGAAAAAGAATTGGAGAAAAAGGTGATCAATGAATAAGTTACTTCTCTAGTCTAGTACCGAATCACTAATGAATCCGAAATTTGAAAAAACAGGCATGAATGCTCTCCGACACAACTAAGGGACTAATTCAGCATAAACTTACACTATAAATCAAACTAAATTTTCAGCACTCTAGCTCTATTGGTGAGGCCTGTATGCATGATACAGATGTACATACGTAACCAGCTAGAATCACTTAAAAACTGAAGAAATCTAGGTCGACAGTTTTGGCTGATCGTTTCTAAAAGTAGTTGCTAACAACGAACCAAAGGACCAAAGAGAAAGAAATCATCAAAGGAATGTAAGCAAATTGTACCAATCTTATTAGAGAAGAAAACCATGTGAAATGAAGACAACCCTGGCTTGTTGTAGCACACTCAAGTAGGGGTTCATGGTTACATGGTGTTTTGCATAAAATAAGCGTCTCTCGCAAAAGGCCTTCAATCTTCATCAGAGCTGTTTTCCCGACTGAATCTTGACGAATGCAGCAAGTTTAGGGATTGCAAAGGCAGACCAATTTTTGTGTAAAAAAAATTTTGAAAAAAAAAAAGGATAGAATTGGTTACTGCAAATCTGGCTCAATTTTCTTGGGAGTCTTCCAGATTGGAGCCGCGTCAGATTCTATATTTACTGCTGGCTTTCCATTAACAATATAAGATTAATGGCTGCAGGTAAACCTTTGGGTGAAAGATATTTACAGAGAAAAAAAAAAAAAGAATGATCTGAATAAAAATACACACACACACATATACACAGATATGTGTAGATCTAGATAAGTTTGTTTATGTGTATGTGCATACATATATATCCTCATATATGCTTATGACTGTAAAAAAGTATATGTATGTGCACGTGTCAGTAAGCACATACACATTTTTTAGACATAGCTGGCTTAGTAACATAAATTTGTCAAACATCATTTTAAAAAGTAAAACACACACATATAAACTATATATCGGTGGTATAGAAACACATAAACACACGCACACACATACACATACAAAGCCTGTTCGTTAAGTAAGACTCATCTTTTCAAACCTAAGCCATCTCCTGTTTCTCTCGAATCTTACCTCAAAGGTTAGAGTTAAAGAAAAGCCTGGACAACAGTTTCTTTATTTTCTCAGCTCTCCTTACTAACTGAGTGCCAACTTGACTACTTCCTATAGGAAATTCAAAAATAGTTTCAAACAATAAAATCTGTTGCTTTTGAACTGCTTGAACCGTTAGAAGTCATTAGCATCTGTTTGTTGTGGACCCTGTGACAGGCTGATGAGAAGGGAAGTAAAGACACAGTTGATGTAATGACTCTTTAATCTGGGCGCTGACCTCACACCAAGGTATCCACCCGGGGTTATTGAAGAAGATTCTTGATTTAATGAGAATCCCTAGAGTTATGCCCTGATAATAATGTTTTTCTAAAAAGTTTTTTTTTTTTCATTTATCCTCATGAGTTTAGACAGGTGACTTAGATTTGCTTATTCTAGCACAAGGTTAAATGGAAAGGATAAAATAAGAAAAGTGTTGCTTTGAAAATCAGCATTTAAAATCCGGGCTCTTGACTACTGTCACCAATGTGGAAATACGCAACCATATCAATCATGAGACAAACTCTCAAGCTTACTAAGCTTAGTACAAAGCCATAAATATTGGGTACCTTATGAGACTCCAACTTGATGCTGTAGTGATGGTTTGAGAAACTAATAGGTAATGTGTCAGACCAGCACCCCAGACCATAACAACTTCAGTAATCTTAGGCATAACTAAGCTAAGCTTAATACCAACAAAAAAGCCCACTTGGTAACTTGTAGGTTAAAAGTTGTTGAGCAAGTCTTGCAGGCCATTACTACTTTGTAGGGTGTTTGACCCAATCACTAGTGGTTTAATGTCAAACTAAGCTAAGCTTTGTAAATACCTATAAAAGTGGAAGTATATTCAGGTGTGTATCACAAGCATCTTTACAAGGTTTTGATATCAAAATTTTTAAAAAACTTATTAAAAATCCTGATCAATGTACAACATTAATAACCAAAAATCTTTTTGCCTTCAATCAGAAACAGTCAACCAGATCTGTCACCAAAACTTTAATTCTTCACAGTTTTGAAGTGATGCTGGCTGGCTATGTATGTATGTGTCATGAGAACAGGTCACACTGATAGAGCTACAGGGCTGAAAGTTTGAACATTAAATCCTGATTATATCAAGAAAAAACATTTTTTTTTTTTTTAATTCCCTGCAAATAGGTTTTTAGAGAGGGTCAATTTACAATGTAAGTTTATGCTAACTCGGTTCCTTAGTTTGTGTCTGACTATGTTCACATTTGTTTTTTGAAAATTTGTACTTTTTCATTTATCACCACACAACAAAAAGTGAGAGAAGTAATTCATTCATTGATCACCCTTTTTACCAATTTTTTAATCGATCAACTCCAACACAGCAAACTGCCAAAAGATGTTGGTCACATGATGGTTCTTATTGAGTGACTATCCAAACCTATTTTTGATGTCTTCGTATCAAGTCAGATCCACACCAGGTTCATGTAAACATATTGGAAACTTAATTCAAAATAGCAAGACAGTTCAAAATATTAGTCACTTTACTGCGTATGTTGAAAAATAGTTGCAGGCGGAATGAACTCCAATTGGCAGCAAAGAGTCATCTACCATTGGGAAAGCATTCTTAAAAGACCAGGTGTTTTCATCCTTGGATTATAATTTTCTCAAGAGGAGAACTGAGGCAATCGTGCCAATAATTAAAAGGATTTTCTCAATCAGCCACATGTTATCTTTTCACCTCAGTCAACAGAGTTGAACGGAGGTCATGTACCAACATGAATGCTTGTTTGCCTGTTTCTCCGTATAATATCTCCAAAAGTTCTAAATGAATATCAATGACAGGTAGTAGAAGGGTGGGCCATGGACCAAGAAATAATTGATTAAATTTTGGACCAATTACAATAATTCTTTTCAATTTTATCAAGATCACGTGATAGGACAATTTTTTGGCTTTTCGAATGTAATAACACAGTAGTGATGTCATCATTACGCAAGAGTCTTACACGTCTCTTAAGAAGAATTGTTAAAAACATTCGTCATGGCATCGTCCAGGCTTTGTATGCCGATTGTTCTGTTTTTAGTGACAATGGCGTGCTGGAGCTACGTGCTCTCCGAGTGTTTTCTATTTTCTGTTTTTAACTGAAATCGGCTTACTTGGTTTGTTTCTCTATCAAATTTTCTTCTGATTTTGTTTTCAATTTCAGTTGAAAGATTTTTTTTAGTGTTGACTAAATACATTTCAAGGACAATCATAATTTTAAAGCAAATGTCTTAATCCTCAATATTTAAAAAGCTTTCTTTTTAAACAAATTTTTAAGACTTCCTCTTCAAGAGCATCATTCAGTAAATTTATGTCGACTTCATAGATGAGAAGTAAAACTGGGAAAATAAAACTTGGATTTAATATTTTGAATGTAAAGAGGAAATATATGTATAATGTAAAGCAGTATCAAGTGCATACACTCACACACATTATATATATATATATATATATATATATATATATATATATATATATATATGTATACACATACAAGCAGAGATCTAATATAATAATGAAATATATTGTTATAAATGAATACCTTGAAAAGTGCAGTTCCGATTAGAGTAGATATTGATGTAGTACAGTGAAGCAGTATGAATTATTGTCACTAACTATAAACAGATTAAAAAAACACGTTGAACAATAAGACATTGAAAAGTGCAGTTTTGAACAGTACAAAAAAGTTTGGAATGAATTAACCGCACTAACCAAGGTATACATGTATTCATATTCATATCTTTATACGTGTGTGTGTTCATGTATAAATACCATACATATGAATATATATATCGATACACACACATGAACATACATGCATACATACATACAAATATATATCTACATATATAGACAGGTGTGGCTGAAGGAAGTAATTTTGGCTGAGAACAATACGAGAATAGTATTTGAAAAAAAAAAAAGTGTCTTTCAGCTTTTGAAATTAAGTTTTCGAGAAGAAAATAATTCAGCAGAGTAACATTTCTTTTCAGTTGAGGTGAATGTGCCACATCTCTTTCAAAGTTGCTAACAATAAAATCAAGAAATAAAGAAGGTAGTTTTTTTGTCTCTTTTTTGAAGATGAACATTTTCAGATCTTTATTCGTTTCTCTTATTTAGTCCTGAGACAATTTCTCACAATTTTCTTTGAATGGCACCTGTTCGAAAGAATCTGAAGATTTTTTTAATAAAGAATTTTTATTAATTGTGACATAAAGAGTTTTATAAAAAGTAGAAAAGAGCAAGCAAATTTAGAATAGTTTTTTGTATAACAGCCTTAACTCTGATTCTCAAGAGTTGTGAGGTAGCCATTTCAGTTATTTGGTTATATAAACCAGCTGTAGTTACTGGAGACATTCTTAAAATCTGATAACATTTTATTTGAAATCCCATCCACCTCGCATTGAATATTATACTTGTCAGTCTTAACCAATAACTACTGAGTAGCGGTAAAGTCAGTGGGCAATAATACCTTGCCAACTTCACCAGGTTCAACTGCAGTCATTATTTTATTTCTTCCCCTCACAACAGAATATATAATCTCCCTATGCATGGAGGCCTTTGGCAGAGCAAGCTCAACCTTCAAGAACAAGAAGAAACCATTAATTCTTAAAAGGAGGGTATACAATCAATCTATCCTCCCAATAGTCACTTATGGAGCTGAAACATGGAACTTAACCAAGAAACAGACCCGCTAATTGAGAACCATGCAATGGACACATGAAAGAATTATGCTCAACCTCATATGGAGAGACCACAAGACAGCAAAATACATCCAGGAGAAGACAGGAGTCAGGGACATCATAGAATCCATTAAAAAACTCAAATGGCAATGGGCTGGCCATGTCACAAGAATGGCAGACAACCGATGGACATTGCGACTCATGACATGGATCCCTAGAGATCACATGCGCAACTAAGGCCAGCAGAGTATTAGATAGAGAGACAAGCTAGACTAATCCAGAAAATACTGGCTCCACAATGCCCACAATAGAGAAGTGTGGCGAATCCTAGGGAAGGTCTATGTCCGACGACAGGCGTTAAGAGTGATGATGATGATGATGATGATGTATGTAATCATTAGTGTTTGATAGTATATACCCCCCATTTCAGTAGGGAACATCAGGAAAAAAAAATGTATTTCCCTGAATTCTTCTCATTCAACACCTGGATTTTTCTAATCTGACCATTGTGGGACTGAACAACCTGAAGGTCAAGTTTACCTTTGGAGGTATTTTTTGGGGGGGAAAATGAACAGGGGCTTATATGATGTTAAATATTTGAATCTATCCTGAAGATGAAGTTTCATATCGAATTTAAATATGACTTATAATATTATGTATATATTATTTTACAGAGAATTCAAAATCAAAGATGTCATCATGACAGAGCCATATTTACTGGACCATATGCTTTACTGAAAATGTTTTACTTCAACATACTTCGACACGCAATACCTTCAATAAATCTTACCTATTTAAAGGAGGCAACGTTAGTATCAACATAATGTGCTATTTTGCAATGACATTTAGTAAAAGACACAAAAACAATAACAGTCCACATATGGCTGACTTTAAAGTGAGCATTAATTAGAACCTAAAGTCAACCAAGAATCTTGCGTCTGTCAAGCTTTGAAATTGTCTCAAAGGAAAAACTGAATCCAAGCCATCATCAAAGACTGTCAAGAAATTCCTGAAAAGAAAAACTGATAAAAATAGAAGATAAGAGATTATAGAGAGAGGAAAGAAGGAGAAAATGCAAAGATAAGTAGTGAAGGAGAGAAAGAGAAAGAGAGAGAGAAATGAGAGAGGTGAAGGAGAGAGAGAGAGAGGGGGATGGAGAAATATAGTAAAGAAGAGAGAGAAGGTGAGGAAACTAGTGGAGAGAGAGTAAAAGAAAATAAGAGAAGGAGAGTGAGAAAAATGAAATGAGAGAAGGAAAGAAAACTATCAAAGGAGAGAAAGAAAGAAAGAGAACTAGCAAAGGAGAGGAAGAAGGAAAAAATTGAGCAAAGGAGAAAAAGAAGAAAAGAAATCTACTGAAGGTGAGAGAGAGAGGGAAATATAGTGAAAGACAGAGAAAGAGAGTGTGCAAAAATAAAGAGGGAATGAAAAGATGAGAGAGAGCGTGGAATGAATAGAGGAAAAGAGAGAGTGTGGAATAAATAGAGAGAAAAGTGAGTGCAGAGGAGTGATATGAAAATGTGTGAGTACAGAGGAGAGAGAAAAAAGAAAGAGAAGGAAAAATAGAAAAAAAAGTGGAGGAAGAAAAGAGATAAGAAAAGAAAGTACACAAGACAGGCTTCGTGCTATCTTGAAAAGATACACACGTATCCATATTACAGAAAATCAAATAAAGAACAGATGGCGGAAAATTTATATTTAATTATTCATTGTTTCTTATCGATTAATCAAGGTAGATTGTTCTGTTTGATGACAATAGACATCCCACAATGCAACAGCCTCAGTGATGGAGTGTTCCACCAAGACAGACAGGATTAATTCCTCCATTTTGGAGCTTGTTCTAAGGGAATGAGTTCACTCTTAAAACACTCAATAGATGAACATTACCAAATGTTAGAGTTCAGAAGATAATGAGTCTTTATTTCTAGAATTATTTCATCACAGATAAACTGAAATGATGTTGAAATGATAAGAGTAGTCGCGGGTCTTGCTAAAAAGGGGGCCAGGTGGCTCACTTGGTATGGGCCTACAATTTCAAGTAGGGGGGCGAATACAGAGGAGTAGCGAGAGAAATACAATGTGAATAAGATTGCTTAACATTATCTTTCTTATATATCATTCTAGTTATTTTATTCTGCTCTCTTATAAGTAAAATGAACTCTGCTTTAGGATAAATAAAATAAATACATTATGTACACTAAATGCACATGCATGTCTCTATACATAAATCATCTGTATTCACAACTGATTATAAAAATACTTAATGAGCAATTTGAAATGGGGCCTACATTTTCCATCTGGCCAGGGTCTGTTACCAGCTCTGCCTGACCCTGAGGAGTTGAATTGTTAGTCATGGCAAGAAAAAGATGGATGATATTTAATTTCCTCAAAAAAAATTGTTTTATCATTACTCTTAATAATTAATATGAACAGAAGCTTTTCAGTATTGAGAAAAGTAAGTATTGAGAAAACAGTATTTTTGTATTCATGGTAAGTAAATCATCATAAGTGCTATATCTGTCATACATGGTATCAAAGAAAGCCATCAGCCATTCCTACCCTCTTGATGAAGTACATAACTTTCTCTCCTCTCCTCCCTCTCCCTTCCTACCCTCTTATAAACTAACTTTTTTTTCTCCCTTCCGACTATGTCTATCATGCATAGTATCCGTAGCAGCTATCAAAGCTTGTTGTTTTACACTTATGATAACCAAATATACACAGACACACAGATCATATACGTAAACACATATGTATACTATCAAATACATAACAAAATTATTACACATAAATATACATCCATGTATGAAAGAAAGAGAAACATATGTCACAATGCACTCTGATAGGCACATTTACCTGAGTAAATATATGGACAAACAATCACACCTAAGTAAATAGGTGTGTTTATTTCAGTCAATCGTGACAACCATCTTTAAAGCAAAACTGTGAAGTAGAAGATCTGAACGTTTCTCTTCACCTGCCTGACCCAACGAGAGTCAACATTCTATAGAATGGAGAAGTTTCTAGAGAATTCTCCTTACCCAATCTATTACTTGAAAACCACATTCATCACATGATTGAAAGCCCCAAGGAAAACAACAAAGTAATTACCAGCAATTCTTGAGATTTACCTCCCCTTTCCCACCATGCCCTTTCCCCCCTCCCCCATCTACAAATCGTAACTCCCTTTGGTTCTGTTTCTCACTTCATGTTGTACTTATCCCTTAAATGTTAAAAGAAAGAAAATCCTTAGAAAAGAAAGAAAGAGAGAAAAATAAGTAAAAATAGATTGTAATTTTATTCATTTATTTTCTTTTTTTCAGAAGAGCTTCTTGGGTCTAAGAGAAACCATATGTCTGATAGGAATTAATAAGAATAACCTCTCATAATGGATTAAATGTGTGTTAGTGTGTATTGATGAGAGAGATACCCAATGGCTAAATACATATCTTTACATAAATATACTATATATAATGTAGATACATCCTTGTATTTGTCAGCTTATATATATATATATATATATATATATATATATATATATATATATATATATATATATATATATATATACACATAAGACTTACTGCACATGGTGACTAATAAGTACTGGGCTAAATATATCTATCAGTTATTGAATATATTCAAAATCCCAATTCTCAAACTTGATGAAGACGATATTATTTAGTTTGGGGTTTCTTGATTTTCATCATCATAATGTACATGAACAACAAACAACAAGGATAAACAGACATTTGTTATTAACCATTCACTAAATCATAATTCTCCTAAATTAGAATTTCAACTTTAAGCACACAAGCAAAACACCTGATTTCAATCAGCTTAGGAATCGTCACTGCAAAAGAAAAATCTATAGCAATGAATCCACTAAAATACCATGACAATTTTGAGTGAGCATAACTCCTGGGAAATAAATATTTTTTTTTAAATCATATAAATCAAGCTGATGAGATTTCTTTCAAACTATCTGTCCTCGCGCACAGGAGTCCAACAAACACAAATTTGACCAATTCCACATAAATATAGATCCAACACTTTGAGAATAAAACCTTCAAATCCTAAATTTATAGACATCCAGATATTTACTCTTCAACCCATTTGTTGCCATGGATGAGATATCCCATCTTATGAAGTCATGAGTCCAGTGTTAGGGACCAGATAACTCATCTTAAGATAGTGTTATTCTGTTCCTTTCTTACATACATCTATGTAAATATTTCATTTATCAGATATTCTGTTGTACAATATTAGTTGATTTGCATGGAAATAAAACGGTTTTAACATGCAATGAAAACTTTTTAATCAATTTTCCACAAGAAAAACAGCAAAGGAGATACCATGTTGAAAAATATGATTGGCACCAAACAGGTTAAGCTATGTGTGAGGTTCTGTGAAGAGACGTCAAATTTTACTTGAGACATATGGCCACGATCTCACACAAACAAATGGAGCATTGAATTTGCTCTGCCGTTTGACAATAAAGCAGGATAAAATTATCCCTAAATGGTAAAATAAAGAATAAAACTGGATTGAAAAAGGATCAAAAAATGCAGTGAAAAACAAAAAATAAAAGTTAACAAGTTGGAGATTTGGTTGAGAAAGAAATCTTTGAGATGCCAAGACATTAAATAGCCAACTCCTCAAAGCAAGTTCTGTCATTAATAAATATTTTCATTTTTATTGGAAATGGCCGTGCAGTTACAATACACCATCGGTGAATGTGCAAGTATTACCAATGGAAATGGAAGAGACTAATGAACCTCGGTAGAGGTTCTGACTCTGTAATGGACTGTAAAAGAGCTTGATAAAAAAGACAAAAGGAAAAAAGAAATAAGGGTAGTGAAGCAGGGAGGAGAGAACAAATTAAAATCAGTGGTGCAAGAAAAAGCTAAAAAAGTAGGAATAAACAAAAACAAAATGGAAGGGAAAATTCACAAACGAAAACAGATGGAGGAAATCACAAGTGGAAACAAAACAGAAAGAAAGAATGAGAATAAGAAAAATATAAAAGACAAAAGAAAGAAATTTTTAAAAAAGAGAAGGAAAATAAGGGTGAGAAAATGGAAGCAAGAAAAAATGAAGTGAATCAAGGATAAAAAAGAAAATAGGAAGAAAAATGCAGTAAAAAAAAAAAAGAATTTCAACAGATTCCAGGAAGAAAAAAAAAAAAGGAAAGGAAATCCGTGAGAGGAATCTTTTCACCAAGAATGAATTATAAAATAAAAACACTAACTTAAGAAGAAAAGAGCCTGGGAGCCAGTATTCACTTAATTGTGCAAATGGACATGAAAAAAGATTTATGGCAAGGAGAAATGATGCTATATAAGGTGTCGGTTGGGTGAAGAGGGTCACAGCCAGAATCACCAAGTTCCTATTCTGTTGTCCAGTCCCAGAAAGAAAGACTGTAAGTGAGGTTCCAGAGATCATAAGTGGGATGTAATTGTGCCTCACAATTTAGCTATTCTTCAATGTGGTTTGGCATAAAAGAAGTCTTTGGAAATAATTTCCTTGAAAGTTGAGCATTTAGTTTTTCTCCTATCTTGCCTCTTGCTTCAGTATTCCCAATATTTCCTCAGTCACAACCACTGTCATTAACAGGAATATAAATTCCAATATTACCATTTCTATTTCTATTATTAGAAAGGGTCACTATAGTTTTCTCAAGTTTTTAAGTGACTGTGGCAAACTGGTAGGCCATATATGTATCACACATTAAGACTGCACCAAATGAGATGAAGAGCTAAACATTGTCAGCCACATTTGGGGTCCACCAATGACATCAGAGCAACAGTCACTGGATCGATTGTCAACCAACTCGTCGTTAATTGTTAAAGCTGAAGGACCCACTGTCTTGTTACTATATTTACCCATGTACAACGCCATCTCAAACATAATGCTATCCCACTTTTAGTAGTTAAAAATTCAAAATTCATTTATACATATATTACCATTATTTCTATATTCAAGTATAGAGCTACCCACTAAATTTAACAATGATTTTTTTAATCGAATTTCTCACATTGTACACGAGTAAATAAGGTAATTATTTCTGCACTCCAATTTTTTTTTTTTAACACTGCTTTCACAACTTTCCCACTGACATACTGGATCAAATAATGACCTTTTTCATCAATAGCGTATAAAGGCCATATGATCATCACAAATTCCGTAAACAGGATGTTTTTCCCCCTTTTTTTAGATGGTGGGGATTATCATCCAAAGTTCAATACTTGGAAAAAGTGGAGAAAACTATACACATACAGTAGATATGGACATGCATACTTGTAGATAACTATTGTAGCTCTTTATGTACCATGGATGGGATTTATTAAATGAATACATTAAAACTTTCATGATTATATATATATATATATATATATATATATATATATATATATATATATATATATATATATATGTATATATATATATATACATATAAAGAAAAAAAAAGGTAAATGGTCGACCATGGTCAGAGGGAACACAGAGGCTCTTCTTCCATTCACAATTATCCCTTCTGATAGGGAAGAGCACAACTCTTATCCCTTATTCATATTTATGTTCCATCCCACAGCTTAGAGTGTACTCAGGGAAGTTTATGCAAAAGAAGTTTTCCACATTCTTTGTTCATATCAGGAACCTTCTACATGTGAGGCAGATGTGCTAACCATTACACCATCTGTGCGGACGTAATATTCCATGTATTGAGTCACAGCAAATTCTAACAGAGGAAAAAATTCAATGATAGTCATGGTTGTATTTTAGTGCTGACTGCAATTGAACCCAGGACAAAATTTCTGCTTTTTTGTTATCATTGCCCTCTGACTTTACTGCTTCTTCACTACTCCGCTGCTGAGCATTTTCCCTTCACAAAAAAACTGATTATTTATGGATATAGAGGAAACATTCATAGTAAGTATCAAATTCTGCCATTTTTTATCCAAAATTTGTTTTAAGGAGATTTAACGTTCAGTTTGTATGCTGCAGAAAAAATAGGTAAAACACGTATTGTCAGTGGTCAAGAATTAATGCAAGTCTTACTGACAGAATAAGATTATTATAGGTATACTATTCTTAAATTCATTTGAGACAGTAAATGTTGATGTAAAGTGAGCATAAACAGCCTTGGCCAGAATTTGAACTCGGTTTGGTAATTCCATTTTCAGACTGATAACCATTATGCCACCATTGGCCACCTGTACAATGAATAAATAACAACTCTGATCAGTCCCCTTCTGCCCAACATTATCATTATGGCCGTTATGAACAAGACCGAAGTCTCAAGACATGATCAGAAAATGATGGCTAATAAGAGCCGAGGCAAGTATAGCTTTGGATGCTTCCATCTTCTTGGAGAGCAACACAATAATGGTAGCAGAGAGGTAAAGGGAGGGGAGGAGTTTCAATAGTCAATGGCTAAAATGACTGTTTGTGTTTCCACCTCATCTCTGGCACTATCGTGGAACTACTCCGCCTCCTTTGCCTCCGCCACCCTCCGTCCTGTCTACCCCATTCCTGCTCTTTAAAAACATTGGTCTGCATCAATCACTGTGTACTGAGATGAATTGGAATGATGAAGAAGAAGAAGGAAGAATCAAGAAGAAATATTGGATAAATGCAAGGAAGAAAAGAAGATAAAGATAGAGAGAAGCTAAAAAAAGGAGTGAGAATAAATGGAGAAAAAGAAGTAACTGTGAAAAAAGAAAAAGAAGAAAACAAAGGCGGGGGAGAAAAACAGAGAAGGAAAGAAGAGGTAGAGATGGAGAATAAAGAGAGAGGAGGAGGATAAAGAGAGAAGAGGGGGAAGAGTAGGATATGAAAAAAGGAGAACAAAGAGAAAGGAAGGAAGAAAAGAAGGAAATGAAGAAAAAAAATGAGGAATGGGGAAAACAAACTGAAGCAAAAGTTGTGATGGCAAAGAGAATGAAGAATATAGAAAAATATGTGAAAGAAAAAAGCAATAAGAAAAAAATGTGAGGCATAAATGAAGAAAAAGACCAAGTACCTTCTTTGGAAGGTAAAATTGTAGAGAAAGAAGTGTAGAAGGAAAAAGACAAAAAAAGGCAAGAAAACTCGAAAGTCATCCTCCTCTGTAATTGACCTAATGAGGATGAAGTCAATGGCTACTGCTGCTTCTAGACTCCTATTAATTACCCAAACTTTCTACCAAATCAATGGACAATGTCAACATTGATATCAACACTCCAACCCACTCATTGAAAACTGCAGGTCTATCTGACGTCTTTTTCCTGCTTTTACCTCAGCCGTCATTTGTCCGCCCTGTCCGACTGGGTGGCTGGCAATGATGGCTGGCAGCCAGAGGCAACAATACTAATAACCTAATGTGTAAACAGTGAGTTTTATCAGATTCCATGAAGCAAGGATTCTTAAAGAACTGGTTGAAAGATGGCAGACTGTGGCTTTAAAAGGTTTTGGGGATGGAAGACGTAGAGGAAGGAAATATCAAGCAGCAACAGTTAGAAGAGAAAGAGGAAAGGGTAGAAGTAGGATGAAGAGAGAAAGAGAGAGAAGTAGAAGTGAATGAGGAAAGGTTGAAAATGGAAAAGATGATCTTAGAGGAGACAGGATATAAGTTGAAGAGAGAGAGAGAGAGAGGGGGGGTGAGGACGAAAAGATCCATGAAAGAGATAAAAGGAGGACAGGGAGTAATTGAAAGAGATAGA
>OY735220.1:9152933-9265433 GCA_963457665.1 Thysanoteuthis rhombus
AGAAAAGGCTGGGGAGTTCTTATTTACTTTCTTAGAGTTGAATCCTGAAAGAATGTAGAGAGAGTAAAGGATAACTAATAGAGAGAGAGAGAAAGCATAAAATGGAAGAGAAAAATAACAAAAAAAACAAGAACAGACTCAATTCAGAGCCTGCAATGTTATGTGATCAAAATTTTCTTATGACATCAAGGAATTTTATAATGACGTCAAGAAAAATTAGTCAGAAATATAAATATTGTAAATCTCTCTCTCTTGTCTCCCTTCTCTCTTTATGTATACTCTCAACCTTTTTCAATTTGGTCAGAAAGAAAGTGAATTTGGCTTTCATAGACTATGCAATGTTTGTCACAGGTAAGAAGTATTAGAGGGAAATACTTAGAAACCAATGAGATTGCCTGAAAGATAATGCAAGTTATAGAAAGAAAATAAAGAAAGAGTTGGACTGAAAAGGGAAAATTAGATGATAGTGTTATACATTGAAACATTAGCCATTTAAGAAAAACCACATAGTGTTATTTGAGCATAAGATTAACAAATCTCGAGGCTTATAGTTGAATTCTTGAGGTACATAGTTGAATTCTTGAGGCACAATCAAATGAAAAGAAAGAAAAGCTTATTAACCACACACTAAGACAGATACAATATAAATCTTTGATTATTACCAAGAGTCTGCAGTTATTTCATCTACATTACAATGATCCAAAACCTATTGGTTTGCTACTGCAACACAACAAAAACAGTGCTTTGCAGTACCATTTTTCTCAGTGCAATCGTTAAAAGGCTCCAACTCGGAGAATAAAGCAATTTCCAGTCCAATTGGGTTACTGGTTTCTATGTAATTGATTTAATTAAGTATTAATTAACAGAAAAAATATCCTTCTAAGGGAGATAACTTAAGGTCTCTGAACTGCTAATTACAGTTTGTTATAAGAAAATAAGGGGAATAAACAAATAATTACAATGTAAATTCTATAAATAGGAAGTGACTTGATATCGAGCTCAAGGGGCCTCTGAAAGCAGCTTTCAAGCAAGTACATAAAAAATAACAAAGACAAGTTTTTAAATAACAGACAACAACAAATTTCTTGTTCTAAAAGGAACTATATAATGACTAACATATTTTATTTTCTGTTTGGCAATAGTTGTACAAATACAAGAAATTAAAAGCTTAGTCTCAAGTTTTGCTTGTATTTTTTGTTTGTATTCATTCCTTAAATAAGAATCCAAATGCGTGCTCAGCAGTAATAGCTAGCAGCTTCCTCACCGAGACAATAGATACATTCTCGGCTAGATGAAGAGGAAGGAGGCAAATGGCCTCTCAGCCTTGCTGCAGGGGAATTGTGTAAGAAGCATGGAAGAAATGCAAAGGCCAAATGCATTACAATAGCAAGTTCTTCCAGTTACAGAAAATCGGCTAAATGATTGGGGGGGGGGATGCAGTGAAGAAGAAAATGGGGGAGAGGCTTTGATGTTGATTCTGAAGATAGGAAGAAGAACGATGGTGAGAGGGAGGGATACTCACGAAAAGGAAGAAGAGAAAGATAAACAGAGGAAGGAGGCTAAAGAAAAAGACAGAAAGGATGAGGAGGGGGGAGGAAAAGAAGATGGGAAGAGGAAGATGAAGGAAACTAGGAAAAGAAATGAGATAAAGAAGAAAAATGAAGAAAGGAAGAATGAAGAAAGGAAGAATGAAAAGGATAGAGAGGATAAGAAAAAGAGAGTATATAAGACAAAGAGGGAGAAGAGAAAAGAAGGAAAGAAAGGGAATTATCAATATTGATAAATTAAATAATAATGATAATTATGATGACATGAACCAAAGTCTCAGTTACTCTCAGTTTTCGGTCACTAGTCAACCAATCAGAGGTTTTGAGGCAATCTACTGTTTTTTAGGTTGTGGTGAAATATGAGACACAACTGCAACAAGAAGCAAAGCCAAGGTATCATTTATTACCAGTAACAATTGATCTAATAAATAAATTACTGTAACCCTAAATTATTTAATTAATTCCCAAAAACCTCTGAATGAAAGCGTTTTAGAATTGCATTCCCTTTTCTTCTCATATTTTACAAGGACCATTATTTATTAAGAAAAGACTTTAATTTTCAAAGAGCTTCTCAGACAATTGGACTCTCTCTTGTTTATGTTGTTCACACTATGTTTTGTCTGATTCATTCTTTGGTCTTTCTCAGGTGTAATATGTAAAAAAAAAAAAAAGCTGAAAAAGTAAGGAAAGAGATTCTACTTTTCTGATCTCTCTCTCTCTCTCTCTCTGGTAATGTAGAAGTAAAAAACGGTATCAAACAGAAAATTAATACTTATTACATCTGAATAAGGCCAAAGAAAGGATTGGTTGAAAAACATATGAGCAATATGAACAATGAAAAGGAGTTCATTTGTTCAAAAAACTCTTTGAATATGAAATGATCCATTTCGAAATTCTAGACTTTTCAATGATGTCTAAAACATACATTGTTTTGTGTATAAGCTGCTTTTCGTACTATAAGCCAGCATCACAAATCCTCATATTCTGTAATCTAAATTTATCATTAGGGGTCTGCATTTTGATAGGAATATAGACTGAAGCTGACATCTTCGCACGGATACAAATATGTTTGTTTCAAAAGCTTGCTCTCGATCCTTGGATATTTTTGAAATTCTGATCTTAAAACAGATTAACTCATGAGCCAAGTGTTTTTCCAAGTGGTAAATGAGGAAAAAAAAAGATTAGGGGAGGATCACTTATTGAATTTTCACTGTTGGCAATAATTGAATTCTTAAAATAACTCGATCATAAGACCATTTGTGGCAAATACAAGAGAATATTACCCAGTCCCGGGTTCATGAAGGGAGAAGAAATTAAGGAAGGTGCATAGGAATGAAGGAAAAAAAAAAAAGAATGACGAAAAATGAAGGATGCATAAATAAAAAGAAATAAAGTATCAGGGAGGTAGAAAGAGACTTGGGAAGAAAAGAAAGATTCAGTGAAAGAAAGGGGGTAAGACAGAATGAAAGGAGAAAAGAAAAACGAAAAAATATACAAAGTAAAAGAATGGGAGAAGAGAGGAAAGTTGAAGGGAAGGAGAAAGAGAAAAAAATATGGAAGAGTTGAAGGAATGCACATCTTCTAAAAGCATCTTAATGCACAAGTGATGCATTGTCAAAACTGAAAACTGATCCTTTCACTCCTTCCATACTCAGTAAAATGTAGATCACAACATACATGAAAATAAAATATATCTATCTCCTTCCTGCGTTTTTAGGGATCTCATTGTGTACAAGATCACTTTGTACACCACTAAAATTGATGTATGCCCGCCTATGTCACAGTAATGTTCTGTAATCAGCAGTTATCTTGATGTATCATTTGTGCACCACAATGGTAAACAGTTAGCACATGTGGGGTCTACAAAAGGAATTTTATCAAGGGGTACAAAATTTTTTCACGCCCCATTCCCCTCATCTTGTTTTTATCCACTTCAATGTACGCAAACATTTTCTGAGATCCCAGGAAATTCCTGGGCCTCTCTTGGCTCCCAGGACCCCTTTAGAACCCCTGCACCTGCAACTGATAGTTCCTGAGCAGAAGCGCAATCCATTCTTTCATGATAATTTGCACATGCAATCACAGGATGTGGCTACTGTATCCATTACCAGCCTGTACAGAAACCACTAAGTCTTAATTATTAATGAATAATAGACTACTCCTTTTTTTAACTGACTCGAGAGTGGAAAAATTTCTCACTGCTCCTGGCTTTGCCAATAAAAGCAAAGATAAACAGAATAAATAAAGAGAGGACTCGAATTTACTTATACGATCCTAATTTTTTATGCAAAAAAAAAAAAAATACAAGGAAACTGAAAACAAGAAAAGAATCTTCCAGAAAAGTTTTCTCCCACTGATATGAAATCTTCTAGAAAAATCCTTTTTTGGCACTGAAGAAAGTACAAGCAGGTTGTTTTTCATTTCATTCTTAAATTTGTCAATGACTCTTTTTGTTTTTTTGTTTTGACTATTATACAAATATCTATCTACAGACATTTATACTTCACTCACTCTTTGTTCCACTTGTTTGGTTTGGGGCAACAGGGAATAATGGTTAGAGCTTGTACTAAGTGGAAGTCTTTAAGGGCAGAAGACAATGACTCCTTCCTCGTTCAAAGCAACAAAGATGAATGCTTCCTCCTCGATCATTGTTATTATCATTATCATTCAATTCCTTACAATTTCTTTTCTTTTCTTTTGGTCATATTATCTCTTTATAAAACAAATCGGATAAGGTCCTGACAGAAAATAAAGGATGGTCAGAAACAAAACGAGAAAGTTGAATGTTTTCCAACTTGATCTTATTGTTAATCAAAAAGGGCAGACAACGCTTCACTTATAGGTTTTGTCAATTTTTGCTTTGATACATTGTACTTGTTTACCAAGATATCTTGAGCAGTTTTGAATGGAAAACAGTGAACAAGATAATCCTTTTGTCACCTTTATCAACTTGTGAAAAAACAGGTCTGGTTAAACACTCAATGGTAATCATCATGTGACTAATGTCTTTGGCAGTATGCTGTGTTGGGGGAGATCAATTAAAACATTGGAAGAAGGGGTGATCAATGAAAAAGTTACACTTATTGCCTTTTGTTGGGTAGTATTACCAATAAGCCTGAATTTTTCAAAAAACAAGCAGACATAAAATAGGACCTAATTCAACATGAACTTACATTGTAAACTGAACCCCCACTGAAAAACTATTTAAGAGAGAATTTCAAAAAAACAAAACAAAAAAAATTTTTGTAGATATGATAAAGAGTAAATGTTTAAATTTCCAGCCCTCTAGCTCCATTGTTGTGGCTTGTAAACGTGATATATACATATATACCAAGCCAGACAGACTTGAAAACTGAAGAAACCTGTTTTGACAGTTTTGATTGATGGTTCCAAATATATTCAAGTGACAGGTTTCAAATTTTCTGAAATCATCATCTAGGGATGATGACGCAAAAACTATTTGTCAATGTATCAGATTAGCCCAGAAAAAAATCATGAAAATATCTGTACCTCACAAAAATGAATGATCGTAGCCCTCATTTACCAGAAGTGATTATCTAAAAAAAATTGATCCTTCATCTAGAATTATCTTCAAAAAAATACCTGTACTAGATTTGAGCATTGTTGATCCAAAATAACCTTAAAGACTCAAAGAAGCACTTCAAAATAACAAAGAAAAAAATTCTTAGAAGATGCTTAGTGGTGAACTTATGCAAATTCTCAAAGTAATAGCCTCCCCCCCCCCCCAATGTGACCAGGAGTATCCGGAGATAAAGACAAGCTAAGAGGGAAGAATCTCTAGTCCATTCGGTTGGTTGTTTGGTCAGCTAGGACATTTGTGGGGCAATGGTGATTCAATAATGAAAGGAGAATAAGGTTTTACTTATTCCTAGTAGGGCTGCCAACCATAGCATAATAGTTAAAAAAACTCATCTCACAGGCCAATTCAAGTAGCTAGTGGGTTCAATTCTCAATGGCAGCAGCATCACTGTGGTCCAAGGCAAGATAAATCTAAACTTCAATAATAACTTTGTAGCGGTCGACTATTGTGATGCAATGAATATAAAGCCTACTTCACAGATTAAGTCACAAGTTTGATGAGTTAGATACTTAGTAAGTGCCCTATGACACCATATAAGGAATTTAAGATGAAATAAACACTAATCAAAATATTCATGATAATGAACACACTCAGTGCCAACATCTTTTTTTCTGCTTTGTTGCTGAATATGTTAAATAAATAACAATATAAATGGTAACAATGCTGGTGTACTGAAACTTAAAGATTTTAGTTTGTTTGAATTATCAGCTGTAAATTCTTTTTGCTCATAAAATTCCTCTCTTAAAAAATCTTAAATCATAGAATATACTTGTATATTCATCAAGTGTAAAATGAGTCAGGTTGAAAAAAAATAGCTAACACAAATCTTTAATGCATATTACGCACGCATTAAATATATATATATATATATATATATATATATATATATATATATATATATATACACATACATACATTCATATCTATGGATGTGTAATATGCATTCAAGATTTGTGTTTGCTATACGTATATATATGAATGAACATATATATATTTGAGAGAGAGAGACATATTGTGGTTACATAATACCCCACCCATCTCCTATCAAACCCACTCTCATTTCGTGTTTCAAAGAGGAACATTTTTCTTTAACCATTTTTTAGACCAGATTTTAAATTGAGGAAATAAAACGCAGTAAACAGGGATAAAATCTGATGGATTTTGGTGCTTAACTGAGAACTGATCAGGAGATATAAATTTTCTTTTATGTTAGAGAGCGTATTGAAAACTTGATAATGAAAGGCTTGGTATCATGCCATGTGATTCTGACAAGTGTAGCTGTCATCTTTTATGGTCGAGACAGCACATACAAAGTTAGAGAGCAGATAATATACGTTCAAGTAGGCACTGGATATCTAGTTCTTAACTCTAAATCAAGCATAGGTTTGCAGTGACTCCCTATCCTTCACTCATAGAAAGTAAAAAGAGAGAATATTAGATTAGTGCAGCACAAAGCCAAATAGAAAGAAATGAGGGTGTGGAAAGGTTGTATTACGCTAATCTTTCAATCTTCCTGCCTAAAAAATCAGCATTGAAAATCCTAGCTATTACCTGACCATGGATATCAACCACTGGTAATGGAGAGAAATGTCACTATTTCATGCCACAATAAGCCTCTACTTCTTGGTGACCCAGACCGTTTGGCCAGTCTATCACTATTTTATTAGCAAAAAGATATCCGGGCAAAAATCATAAAAAGAGTTAGAATCTTATTTCAGAAACAGTTGAAGAGTTGGGAAGAAAGTGCATTACAAGTCAGATAAAAAAAAGGGGGGAATGTTCAAACACTGATTAATCTGAAGAAGATATATCAGGGTGGAAGTGAATATTTATTAAAAAGCACTCAGAGAGTGCATACCTCAGCCAATTGTCACTAAAGACTGGACAGTCAGGTTCCAGTTTCCAGACTATGCCATAACAAAAGCAGACGGTAATTATATATCAGGGACATATCAACAATATTTAAAATAAACAACTATAATGCTGTTTATCATATTTATTCGTGATAATGTTGCTGTAATCATGTCATATCTGTACTATTACACCTGAAAAGCCAGAGTATTGTTCTATCTTAACAAAATCTCCAAAATAATTCTTGGATCCACCTCAAAATACAATCAATCGTTCCTTGGCCCAACTTTCAATAAAATGCCGTTGAAATTCGTTGAAAACTTCCTGAGGTATTGTCTGGACAAACAGACAAATAGAGAGATGGACAAACATGGTGGAATACATAACCTCAGGCCAACTTTGTCGACAGAAGTAACAAACTGTCTAAAAATGCAAAATATGATAGTCACACTTTTTAGCATGTTTCTTCAAGATTCTCCACTTGGTAATTATTGGTTCTTTTAAATTAAAACTTGTCAAGTTCATTGCTGTTGTTTTTTTTATCAAATCGACTGAAGTGAGAATGTCAATTCCAAGAATCAACGCCTATTGATGACTCGAACATCACAAAGAAGGAAAAGAAAATCGATTTCCAGTAACGACTGAAATTCACATTTGATTACAACTTGAAAGAAAATCTTTTTTTTAAATTTTCATTTTAATCAAATTGAAACCTGTATGTTAGAAGTGCACCAAAAAGAAGCCATACATTTTTAATCGCGAGCAAACATTTTTAAATACATACATCAACTCCGCTGTACAAAGTATATACTGACAAAGATCCATACAAGTGATATATCTATACATATACTCTTTCCTCACATTTATCAAGCCAAGCAATCTATCATTTCCGAAAATCTTTTCTGACAAAACCATTTATCAAAGTTTCGGAAGATGGCAGTGGCTTAGCTTAAAGAGGTGAAGAAAGGATCAGTAGTGTTAGCAGGTGAGATAGCGAAGACAATTATCAGGGCCGCACAAAGCCTTTATGAGGCACTAAGCAGAATTTGATCCAAGCTCTCTTGTGGGACATTTCTAGCGCTCTTGGAGGGCACTCGGGCAACCATGGAGCCCTAAGCAGCCTCTTAGTTTGCATATGCCTCAGGCCAACTCTGACAATTATTATTGGGTTTTCAATGACTTTCACAGATTGACAAGCTGGCTCTCGGCTGAACAGGATGCAAGGGAAAGAATTGTATGTCCTCACCTGACAGGTGTATAAACACAACATCAACTCATTTCAACTCAATATTCCTCTCCACTTATGGATAGCGTTTACTTCGTAAGGATAGCTAGCCCCTCCAATATTTGGTTGTTTATCAAAAAGCACAGATGATGAGGCTATTCAATTAATATAATATATATCAGGCCTTGAACAGTTATTAGAACATGATTTTCATCTAATATGGTGACAATTTTTAAAGGCTTTTTATATCAGTTTTCTATGATTTCAAAATCATTATTACAGCTGTTGAACATTTTATATAAAATCTATGCATGATATGGAACATGAGAAAGATAAATTCTCAGCTTACACATAAAATATTGAAATCCCAAATTAATTCCGATTAACAGCAGCAGCAAAAAAAGAACTCAAATGTTTTAGAGATTTTGCTATGCAATTCAAGCTCCAGTGAACCACCTGCAAGGATTTTGAATTAAGGAATAGATTAGCCACTTCAAATTTAATCTCATTCTTTTATTGTAAGGGAACGAAAACAGTTTTCTTCCCTTTTTTTTCTGTTAGAGGAAATTAATCAGTATTCTCTATGGAAAGAGTTATGAAAATTAGGCAATTTTCACTTGGCGGGATTTCTTCTTAAAGACTAGAAATCAAATTTGGCGAATTTGGGCTTAATGTATTGAATTTTGAAAAGATAATTTAGAATCAAAAGAGTTAAATCTTCTGTGGTTTAATTGAAGCTTACTCTTTGACAGTGAATAATACTGGTCTGATTAGTCACTCAATAGAGACCGTGTTGTGACCAAAATCGTTTGTAAACATTTCATGTTTGGGGTGATCAATTAAAAAAATTGAAAGAGGGGTGAACAATGAATTCTTTTCTGCTCTCACTTTTTGTTGGCCAGTAATCACTTAAAAGGGTTGAGTTCTCAAAAAACAAGCGTGACTCAAAGGGAACAATTTAGCATAAACTTACACTGCTAATTGAGCCTATTTAGAGTGGGAATTTTCAAAAAAGGGTTTTTTCTTGGCATAATGTGGATTAGATGTTTAAACTTTCAGCCCTCTCACTTCATCGGTGTGGCCTGTATATGTGATACATACATAACTAGACAGCCAGGTGGACCAGTTAAAGAGATCAATGTTGACAGTTTGGGTTGAAGGTTTCTAATGTGTGTGTGTGGGCGGGTGGTTAGTTGTGTGTATGTTCATACAGGAAGGGCATAAAGTCTGGATAACTTTATTTAATGACATCTTCAATACATTCTCCATCTTTGGCGATGCAGTATATTATCCATGTGTCCAGAATTTATACCCACCCTGTATTTTAAAAAGATTACAAAGTGTAACTTTGAAATCTCATTTTGATGATTTATGTCATTAAAAAATACTAACTTTGAGTTCATCCAGAATTATTAGATTATAGACCGGATCTATGCTGTTTGTTTTGTTATTGCAATATATGTAATCCTATTGAATCATCCAAGGATTTGAGATAAAAGCAACCGCCTCGTTTGTTATTTTTCAGAACATTTGTTGCTCTAATCAGGGATTGGCAAATTTCGGAAGACCATTGACTTGAATCGTATAATTTAAAAGAAGACAGTTCTTTGTCAAATTCATGTGTCTGAAAAATCGTATATTCATTCACGTCTGTCAGGATTACTTGAATCAATATCTTAATAATGTTAAGAAATACTTTTTACTTAGTATCAAAAGTGAGAATGTGTGGATGATGATGTCCATGTGTAAATAAAAGAAATAGTTATGTATAAACAAACACACAAACATACACGAACATATTGCTTATCCTCAAACAAATTATACTTATATATATATATATATATATATATATATATCCTGTGGTATACAGCACTTCCTTAATACTAAGTACCTAGACATAGTAGCTCAAGCATGAAAACTAAAGCTGCTAGAACCATCTGCCAAGACAAAAAGACCCAACAACATCTGTATATATGTATATATATATATATATATATATATATATATATATAGCTCAACTTCAAACAGTGTGAATGTTATTTTATATACAAAGAAAATTGTTTATCATGATCAGGGTCTTTTAGTTAACAATAACTGGCTGGAAACATGAAGCAAAGGATAAAAAATTATCATATCTATATAAAATCATTATGTTATAAAATTTATTGATATGAACAACCTAACATTACGATAAATGTATAAGAATTTTCTATTTATTTTAACTGAAATATTTGGGACCAACTGATTTTAATATCAATAACCGTTTGATGACATTATCAGTATAATATATACAAACGGCCACACAGATGAATGTTCTATCTATTAAACTATTGCAAATCTCTGGATTCTGTCTCACTAACTGTTTGAAAGAATTGGATTTCGGAAAGCAATACTTTAACAAAAACTATCAATAAAATCCACAACTCAGTTGAGTAGATAGTTGGCAGAATATATTAAGAAGAAACCTTTTATTCAGGATTTATTTAAAAAATATTCAAAATGCTGGTGGTCTATAAATTTGAATGTTTTCTTGAATTTGCATAGATAAATTTCTTACTTATTATACCATTAATGAAGGTACGATAAATTTTATTTCAAAATATGCAAATATCACATTGTGACCAGTGCTAGTATTATGACTAGGAGGCAGTCTACCAAAGCTCAATGTAGACAATTATTAGGCTTTGATGAATTGCAGTGAGTGATAGCCTTCCAAAAGTTTTTGGAAACTATTCTATGGCATATATGGTAAATCAATTAAATGAAATTATTTGGAGTTTTTAGTTATAGTTCATATTTTCTGCTTGAAAAATCCCTAGAGTCAAACTACACAAGACTGATTTAAAACTAAATTATGTAAGAACTAGTTATATGTATTTTACTTTAAAACCTTCCACTAAGTCCATTTAGTATGCATACTAAATTTGGTTGGTTGAATCAGACATTTAGTATTATATAGAATTTTATTATTGGATCGATAGTGAACCCAGACTGCACAATTTTTTTTTGCAAAAGAGGAGACCATATGTAAGTATTGCATACATGTACAGCTTATTTGGGGCTGACAAGAACCATTTTAGTAACTGGGTGAGGTCAAAAGTTATTTTTTAAACGTGGTTCAACCAAAAATCAACCATTGTGAAATAATATAAAAGATATTAAAATATGTTCGTGTGGATCGAAATTGGCTAAAACTCACTAAAATCTAAGAATATAAAGATTCAAGAACAATAAAATAAAATATGGACATCTGATAGAATTTTCTGGACAGTTAGTGAACATAAAAATTTGAATTATTTGTTGTTTGTAGGTATGTTTTGTTGTTTGGTATGATGGTATTTTTTGTTGTATGGTATAGTGGTATTTTTTTGTTGTTTCATTTGGGGGTAAGTTGAAGCGAACTTAATCCACTTACCAAAAGTCCATATTTATTCAGATTTTGGTGTTATTTCGTCAATCAAAAAAGTCTCTGATTATCTACGCAGCAACAGGAGCTGCAGCAATTGAAGTTGGATGTTGCCAGTAAGAACCTCCTGCTGTCTGTGATGACCAGTTTTGTTATTATTATGAATTAATGATAAAGATAAAACTTGGAGTCCAGTCGAGGCAGAAATGGTGGGGTGTAAAATGAGAGAGAAAGGAAAGGTTCAAGCAATCAAGTAAAGAATGAAAGAGAAGAAGAGGGAATGAGTATCATAAAGTGAGAGGAAGAAAGGAAGAGAGAAGAGGAGAAACTTGTCAAGAGAAAGAATAGAGTGAAAGAGAGAAGAGGAGAAACTTGTCAAGAGAAAGAATGAAAACAATGGGAGAAAAAGGGAAAAATGAGATAAGCACAAAGATAGAAAGAGAGTGGAATGAATGCTTTGAGAGAGAAGGAGGGGGGATTCAAAGTGAGAGAGAGAGAAGAAGAAAAGAGGGTAGAATAGGAAGAAAGAGAGAAAAGGATAAAACTTGTCAAGAGAAAGTGAGGAAATGACTAAAGAAGGGGAGAAAAAAGAAAGAAAGGAAGGAAGAAGAGTGAATGCTAAACAATGAGAGAAGTAAAGGAAAAACAAAAATAGAAACTTGAAAGCACTTACACAGTGCATACCTTTGTTGATGCCATTGTCACTAATAATCAAAAAGTAATTCCTGGTTCTGCCCTCAAATTCAATCAATTGTCCTTTGGCCCATGGCCCACCCTTCAGTAAAATGTCATTGAAATGTATTCACAATTTTAGAAATTATTGGGTGGACAAATAGACAAACAAATGTAGATAAATAAATGGCCTCTGTCCGACTCTGTTGTCTGAGGTAATGAAAGAGAGAGAAAGAGAAAAAAGTAGGAAAAGGAAAGAATACAAAGGGGAGGAAGAAAGAATAAAGAAAAAATACAGAGGATGATAATAAAAAGAGAGATAATGGAAGTGGTTCTTGTGTCAAAGAAAGAAAATGAAAAAGAAGAGAGGGCAAAAGACAAGGAAACAAGAAAAAAAGGGCAAGCTTGAAAGTCAGACCATAGATGTACTAGTCATTTTCTTGTGTGAAGATCTAGGAAGGGCAGTGCTGCCAACTTTATTTTCACGTTGAAATCCAAGATTGAGTAAAAAAAAATTTGAAGTATCTGGTTTCTCCAAATAAATATCTAAAATCTAGGAAATATATTACATATTAATAAATCAAATGTGGCTTCAATGTTCAACATTTATTTTATCAAAATATTACTTTATTTATTAGAAATCATCTAATAGCAATTTCTGACACCTAGACGCAACCAAAAACATCTATATTGGCAACATTGTGTGGGATGTCAGCCCATCAGTCAGTAATGGAAGTCAGTACTAGATGTGCCAGGGCATCTGAAAAAAGGGCTAAGTTCAATAGGAAGAGGAAGGTACAGAAAGGAATGGAGAGGAGAAAAGAAAGCTGTATGAAAATAGGATGATGCACTTTGCTATGGAAGAATGTTTGGTAACTAGTCTTGCGTAATCATAACTACTTGAGGCGAGCTTGATCCTCACTGAGTGTCCTACACCACAAGCTTTGTGCCAGACTATAAGCAAAGCTTGGTAAAAATGCAATAAGAAGGGAAAAGAAGAAGAGGGAAAGAAGAAACACAGTAGTGGGAGGAGAGAGAAAATGAAGGAAACCTGGAAGAAAAAAAAAAGTAAAAAGGGGAAGAATGAGAGGGCGGAAATAGAAGACCAGGGGGAGAGGGAAAACAATAAAAAGAAAGGAATGAGAGTTAAGAAAAAAAAGAAAGTGAGAAGGAAGAGAAAAAAAGAGAAGGGAAAACCAAATTGATTCTAAGTAAAGCTAGAACAGAGAGGGGAAAAATATATATATATATATATATATATATATATATATATATATACTCACACACATATATATATGTATACCCACACCCACATATATATTTGTATATACACACCCACATATATATGTATATATATATATATATATACATACATACATATATATATGTACATACACGCCCACTCACTTACTTATAATTGTACATTTACATCCAAGCATACATACACACCCATCTACACACATATTCGCACATTGGGTTGAAAGCAGTTCCATGCATGCATATATATATATATATATATATATATATATATATATATACACATATATTCATGCACAGTCATACATATATTCTCACATGGACACACATACCTGCATGTACACACACTTAAACACATGAATAAATCTCAGCCAATGTGATTAGCTTGAATGCCATTATGAAGCGACTTTTGCTCTACTACACAGTCTATATTGAATAACATTGTCATTTTTCAACATATGTCACTCTTGCTATACTATCAGAGCTACTACATTGTGCTGGTGCCGATGACACCGTTGCTGCTGTCACTGTTGGTTCAACACTGGCAGCAAGGTAAGTGCAGTCACAAGCAATAGAGACAAGTGCATTTTGTGCATACAGATGCAACAGAAGAAACTGCAGCTGTTGTCGTCTGTATGCACAGTTAAGTATTTGGGGATGCTTTAGAACAAAACAGAACAAGGCAGTAACTCCACAGCCGATTTTTTACCACGTTCTCCCTGACTGCCGCACAGCCTCCTTTCAACTTCATCAAAAATCCATACCGCAAGTCAAAAACACAGAACAAAGTGATTGATATTTTTCGAATAAAGGCATTATCAAAACTAGAAAGCACTCAGAGAGCGCGTACCTCTGCCAATGCTGTAGACTAACTCAATCAAAAACAAATTCTTGGGTTCACCCCAGAATTTAATCATTCTCCCTCAGTCTATGGCCCACCTTTCCCCCAAAATTTCATTGAGAACTTCTGGAGATTATAGGAAATAGCTTGAGCAAGTACATGAATGTATGAAGAACAAACGAAAAAATATATCTCAATCGAAAAAATATATTCCTGGATCCATCCCCGAATTCAATCTCCTCTTCCTTACGCCAGCAGCCAATCTTCCATGAAATTTCATTGAAATTCATTCAGAGCTTTTGTAGAGACAGACTGAGCGAAATACTTATACCAGTTCTACTTCATTGGCAGAGGTAAAAATCTATACCATAAGTCAAAATCACAGAAGAAAGGAAATGATATTTTTCAAATGAGGGGGTCCCAGGAAAATTCAAAATTCAAAGATTTTGCGATATCTTAGGCCTTGGTTTTTCTATTTGTTAGATGTTCTTGTTTTTCTTGCACACAATGAAGTTAACATTCAAAGCATCTGTGATGATATCTTTATCACTAACCATCCCCAATTGATATAACTTCCTTATTGATATAAAAGGGGGGGGGACAGAGTTAGAAAGCTTTTATTTATTTGAAAAGAAGTCATGTCTACTTTTTTTTTTAAACTAAGAAAGAAATTGGAATCAATTTTCAAACTTTAATTTTTGCGGAATGTCTCATAATTAGATCCAGTGTCAAAAAGAAAACTAAAAATTGAAAATGTTTCAATCTTGTTTGAGCCAATGCTCAATAATTACCACATAATGGAAAAAGTATTTTCAACAGCGACAAATATTGCACAGTCTATGAAAGCCAAATTCACTTTCTTTCAAGCCAAATTGAAAAATTTTGAAAGCATACATAGATTGAGAGAGAAAGAGAAAGAGAGAGCAAGAGAGAGATTTACAATATTTATAATCCTGACCAATTTTTCACGATGTTGTAATAGAATGCCATGATGTCATAAACAAACTTTTTCTGATCACATAATGGTGCAGGTTTTGAACAGAGTCTGTTCTTGTTAAATCATGCTAGCTTTTAAGGTAAAGAAAATTAAACACACAGGTATTTCATAAAAAGAAAAATACAGGTTTCCTCAGCTATCCAAAAGGAGAGTGTTCCTATATATCCTTTCATGAGCAATTACCATTAAATCATATTTTTGATTTCTTTGAGTATTCCCAGACCCCAAAAATGGTGATAATAATATGATAGGCCAAGTTGTCAGATGTTGAGGTAGAGCAAAGCACAGGAGACTGGGTTGTAGGAGAGAGAAGAAGAGGGTGCTTGCCTCTATGATTGCTCCCTGCAAAAGAAATGCCGAACACTATTTTCACTTATCGTTTATTTCCAAAATATGGAATTATCAAAAAATTTATTGTTCTGTCTTTTATACTTCTTCGAGGAAGTTTCCCAGTAGATGTGAAAGGAAGAAAAAATAATTCTTGGAAATATCAACAAGACAGTTTAAAAAGAAAGAATTGATTAACTCACGAAAATACCAACTTGGGTAACTAAGAAAAAGAGGAAAATGAACTTTTCCCATGTAATGTAGGGCCAAGCAGCACCAAGATGGAAAATCAATCTTTTATAGCACCAAAAGACAATGGAATGTTTGACAGGGAGTCTAGTTTTCAATTGAAGTCAAATTGGTTCGGCCTAATAATCAACAATTTCTAATTATCTTCGTTTGAAATTCATTAACATAGTTTACGTAATATTCTCAGTCATTAACTCTGATCTCAGTGTCTTTAATTATCTTATACTTTTAGAAATACCTGCTGCGGAGTAACATAACGGGTATTGAGTAGAAAACACAATATTTAGATCTAGGCTGTTTATGTTCAATTCACACTAATTCTCTTAGAAAGGCATGAATCCACTTCTCCCACCAACTATGAGTAAATGGCAGGGCTGTTGGAGTCCTTTATCTCTTCTATATGAAGGTTACTCTGACAGAAAAAAACCTGACAGCTAGCCAGCAGCCATAGCTGGTCCCAAGCCCGAGTACAGGATAAAGGTTGTGCATGGGGCTAGCAACTCCAACATGTAAAAACCTATTTGCAACAAAAATTGCAGCAGAGTGGTTGTGGCCCTATGCTCCAAAAAGAGTTTTTTAATTCATTAATTTGGTTAACTGAACTCTTGAAGTCATATAAGAAAATTTAAATGGTAAATCCAGGGGAATACCAGCTGATCAAAGACAGCTTCCTTTCACCTCTAAGTAAATTTTTGAATCTATTTTTTATACTGCCATAATAGCAAATGTTGTCTCCATCACAGAAGAGTTCTAGTATCAATTAGGAGCAGTTCCAAGCAATTCATGAAATCAAGAGTTAATATTCTCAGTCATTAACTCTTATCTCAACGTCTGTAATTATCTTACACTTTTAAAAATACCGGATATTACCTCCCAAGATCATCATTAACCTAAGTTAACTAATTTCATTTTCTCTGATTTGCATTTAACATAACAGTTAATTAAACACAGAAGAAAAACATTGAAAACTAAAATAAGGAAATATATACATGGGAAACCTGTTTATATGATTCTGATACATTAGTTATAAATTCTATACCCATAGTTTTTATCATTATCAGCCTATGACCAAGAGAGTGTCAGAGAAGATATACACACAATAAGCAGTTAGATGCTATTGTGTCAGTATATAGAAATGGTTCTCAACCAGGGAATGAGTAATTTCAAGAAGAGGTGCATGACAGCAGGAAAAACGAAGGAATTTTGCAGGGAATTCACTTGAAAAGGGTTTGCATAATATCATGAACATAATAATTATGTTTTCTCACAAATTTGCAATACTCATTTAAAACTAATTCTTTAATCAAAGATGTGAGGGGGCAGAGAGGCAAGGTCCAACTACTAAAGGGGGACATGGTCTTAAAGGGTTAGGGACCACTACTTAATAGATATTGTTTGATATTGCAGGCTCAAGAGATGAATAAACCAATGGCAGTGGGATCTAGGCTATGAAAGACTGGCGCCAAAAATACCTGCTCACAGGTTCTAATGCAATATCATTAATGGCTTCTACCTGACTTATTTGGACCACGATCATGAGTGTTATTTTGCAGTCTGGTCATATCACAGATAATGACAGCTGCCAAAAAGTGTCGCCTTTTCTAATAATGGTGATAAACGTTTCTGAATCTTGCTCGCTTGCAGAGTTGGCTTGGCAGCACAAGTATGTTTTGGAAATTGGAGGGAGATATTTCTGCACAGTTCTCTATGGAAATATTGATTTTGTCAAATTCTACAGAAATACGCAACTCATTTCACCAATAATAATCCAGTACCTGAGTTTCATAGTATATAGTAAACTCAGGAAGACAGAATTACAAAGGTGTGTTCTCACATGTGTGTAGATAGAATAGGACAGGTTGAAGTAGATACATAGACATGAACAGACTGAATTAGATGGATGAATTGATGGATATGAACAGATTGAGGTAGACCGATGGATCAGACCGAGATTGATATATATATATATATATATATATATATATACATACCAAGCAATATATTGATTGAGATCAATACGAACAGACTGTGATAGATAGATATGAACTGAGACATAAATAGAGATGTATAGATAAACTGAAACTTCTATAGAGACCAAGATAGACGGAGAGATTTAAACTGAGATATCGACAGACTGATAGACAGAAATAGAGATATAGATAGAAACAAACATAAACAAAGATAGATATGAAAAGACTGGAATAAACAGAAATTAATAAATGTTAGTGGATGAAATTTATTTCCATCATCAATTACTTTTACTGTTAACACCAGAAGTTTTGAATTACTGCTTTTTAGCAACATTCAAAGACAGTAATTCTTTTGCATTAACATTTCTTTGTTGATTCTGCTACAGAACATTTTTTTAAATCATCCTGAAGAAAAAAACCCAATATTTTTCTTCACGCTTCTTGCTGCACAGTCGTTTTCTTACTATGCGAAGATGTTTGGAAATGCTTTTGTAACAAAAAACTCCTACATTAATCGAGAAAACAAAGTCAACCTGGCCATCTTTGCTTGCTTTACAACACTAGTAAAGAAGCATCAATTCTTAGATATATTTTTATACAAAGTAATATAAAAGTAAGATATATATGCATAAGTATATATATATATATATATATATATATATATATATATATATATATATATATATATATATATATATATATTAGTATTCTTAAAGATGATATCATAAGTTGGTTTGCATGCAGTCTGAAATTAAAACAAAGGCAACGGATTTAATATTCACATTGGTGAACATTCAATAGAAGTGATACAAACATCAAGACACGTTTGTTGTTATACTTACTGATACCTCATAATCATAATGTATTGTACATGGATTCTATTTTATACTAAGCATCCTTCAATTTTTTTAAAACAGGGTTTACTTACGTAGCTCACCCCAAGAATGCATTTCAAAGATGAAAGATCAGTAAGTATAAAAACAAACATGTCTCGCTGTTCGTGTAACTTCTATTGAGTGTTCACCAATGTGAATGTTAAATCTGTTGTGTTGGTTTTCATCTCAAGTGGCATGCAAGCTAACTTATGATATCACCACTAAGAATACTAATATATATATGTATATATACATGTGTGTGTGTGTGTGTGTGTGTTAGTGTGTACACAAATACACATGAAAAGTCTTTTAGTTGTACAGAGTTTTAAAATTCCCATAATTAGTGATGACATGGTAAAATGTAAAAAAGGAGGAAGAATGTTCCAGACTTTTTTTGAAAATAAATTCTTAAAAGCTTCTTTCAACTGACACTCATCAGAGGATGACCCGTCAGAAATTGTTTAAATATAATGTGTGGAAATAATTTGTACGCCATTTTAAAAGACATTTCTTAAATCTATTCAAATCATTTCAACGCAGTATATTGAATGGGTCATCCTCTGATGGGTGTCAGTAGAAAGAAGCTTTTAAGGATTTATTTTAAAAACGAGTTTAAAACTTTTTTCCTTCTCTTTTAGTTTAACTATGCATCTGCTTTACATCAATTTTTTAGAATATATATATATATATATATATATATATATATGCAACCTAACCAAGAGACTGACCTACAGACTGGGAAGCATGCAACGTGCACATGAAAGAATCATACTCAATCTCACATGGAGAGATCACAAGACAGCACAGTATATCAAGAAGAAAACAGGAGTCCGAGATATCATAGAATCTATTAGAAAATTTAAATGACAATGGGCTGGTCATGTTGCAAAGATAGCCAACGACCAATGGTCATCATGATGCACAACATGGATCCCCAGAGATCACATGCACAACTGAGGCTGACAGAATACAAGATGGAGATACAAACTAGACAAATTCAGAAAGTATTGGCTCCACAACACCAATGATAGAGAGGTGTGGCAAATCCTGGGGAAGGTTTATGTCCAACAACGGACAGTAAAAGACTGATGATGATATATCCATTTCCTAATAATATATGTACTAAAAATCATTAGCAGTGACTTGAAAGAGAACAAAACTGTACATTGCTCTATGGAATAAATTTGATATGATATTATTCTGAAAGTGTCACAAAGTACTTGCAGACCCAACTGACTAGTACAAAGTATGAAATAGTGTTGTGTGCGTGTGTAAAAAAGGATATATATATATATATATATATATAGAGAGAGAGAGAGAGAGAGAGATAGCGGTTTGAACAGAGGTATTCATTCTGAATTTAAGTGAAAATCAATGGAGAAGCAGTTGATTTTCTGATCACATTGTAATGGATAGAAACTGGATAGAAAATCAAGAATTAAAAAAAAACATTGATATTTTTTTTTCAATTTCGAGTTCCTTTATGTTTGTTAAAAGCTGAGAAATGAAATTCTGAAAAAATTAGTCACCGCAATCTACAATGGCAATAAACCCCCAGACGTTTCCCCAAACAAGAGAGCCATAAAGCAAGCAAGCCACATTCTGGCACAAACGTATAATTGCCAAAATAATTGAAGAAATCCAAGAAGAAAACATTCATAGAAGAAAAATTGTACTTTGCTTCTGGAGAAAAAAACTACAGGAAATTAATTTATGCAATGCTTCCTTTTACAGTCTATTTGAATAATCAAACAGAAAGTGAACTTACAGAGACAATAGAGAAAGTTGTCTGTAGTTAGAATAATCAGTAAGAATAGTTACTATAATGTTATTAGTTTACCTGTGCCATAAAAAATGACGTCATTATGAAATATATGGATGCACATAGCATTTTTAACACATGGATAACAGAGATTTGCATTGCAATGAGCTCGGAAGATAGCATTCTATACACACTGCATTTTATGTACATAGATAACAAGGATCTGCATTGCAATGAGCTTGGAGAATAGCGTTCGGTCGACCAGAAACAAGTCATTATTTTGTGTTTTTTCTACTTTGAAATTCTATTTAACAAGTCATCATGTGGTAACTTACTCAATGATAATGCAGAAGAGTTGCATCTCTCAGCGTGATAGAAGACAAATAAAGAAATTCACGAGGCATGTTATTAAAGGTGGATGTTACAGTTGATATAATCTGGCTCTCATTTTGATTATGACTACGTTTATTCATGTTCTGTTTCTGACACTCAGCTCAATTTCATTCTCAGATTTTAGAGACTGACTGAGAAGAGAAAAGATATACAAGGATAACTTCAATCTACAGACCGCTCGGATGGTGTAATGGTTAGCACATCTGTCTCACATGCAGAAGGCCCAGGATCCGATTCCCAGTATGAGAGAAGAGTATGGAAAACTCTTCATGACGATAAGTTTCCCTGTGCACTCAGCCATTGTGTACACTCCAAGCTATATGATTGGGTGGAAGTACCCCTTCGGTAGACTTGCATTCTGCCAAGTGGGGTGGTCATAAAAACTTGTAGGTATACAGTCTTGCTTTTGACCAGACTTGATACTTACAAGGATCACTAAGCTGATGCATGCAATGGAAACCAGGACTTCATCATCAGCCATTATACTCCTTTCAGGGTTGTCTTTCATGAGACAGGACACTTCAACTTAATTATCATCTACACTAAAAACCATTGAAACATACATATGGCCATATATAGATATATATATATAATGAAATGAACAAAATGCACAAAGTAAGTAGACATCAATAGTTTTGCTTCAACTTTATTTGAGCATTTACAGTACAAAATGAAATAACTTTTCTTTAGCCATTTTTTTTCATCATGGCATAGGTTCTGAAATTACAGTGAAGTATTTCAGATCATGCTTGGTGTAAAAGATTCAGCAAATCTGTATGTATTGCTAGTTTTTTTTCATACTTCTAACACAAGTTCTCAACTAATATCGCCAACATATATTCAGAGAGATTTATGTCGAGCGGTTTGATACAGTATATGGAAATAGAGTAAATCTTGATTTGTCAGAAAAATTACGCTGTGCCAAAAAGCTAAGGGCTTATCGCTCATTATGATTGGCCGTACATTCCTCTTCTCAATATTAGCGGTAGTCAAAAGGAGCTTATTCCTAGTTTCTTGTCCATAGTAACCATGTTGCTGTTCTTGGGCTAATTTGAAAATTTTCTGCCACTTCTGAAGCTTTTAAACAAGGGTTATCCCCAACAGATAACTAAGGGTGTCTATTAACTTCTTGCATGTCTCTGTATGTATACACAGGTAATTATATACAAAACCTTGGATGATAATCCCCATATATATAGTTTGGGAACAGGGGTTTTCAACATACTCTACCACTTGTTTGTCATCCTGTGTGAATGTGATGTCACTATGATGCACCAATGACAAATACCTAGTTTAATACTATCCATCAAGAGTTTTCACCTGATCTTGATGATGGCCAGAAGTTTGTCAGAGAGTACTTGATCACACACTTCTGGATAATATTGAATGAAAAATAAGAAATAAGAAAACATCCTTGTTTTTTTTTTTTTTTTTTTTTGAGCATGTATCAGCAAGAGATTTCTGTCAAAGTACAGATTACATGAATGAAATTAGATGATTATAAATAAGTTGTTTTATCATCATTTATTATCATAGGTATGTTTATGATACTTACGTTAAATGTCCTTTTCTTTTATACCAGAATCTTTTCTTTTTCTTTTGTGTAAGCATTCATATATATATATATGTATACATATAAAATCATGCACACTCACATGTACATATACTTATATCCATTAAAAGATAGACCTAAATAAATCATATATGCTTGAAGGCCTTCTGTCCCCACACATGCCTACCACCCTGACGTGAGTGTAAATTGCTCTTAGCCTTTCTGTCGAGATTGCATTCGAATGCGTAATCAGAGATTCCATAATGCTATAAAATATAAATGCAGGTTAACAAGAACTACACAACCAAGGAACACGTCTTGAAGTGATTACAAGGAGTTCCAGGAACTCTTAACAAAGAAGCGTTATAAAAGATATGTCAAGAACACTTAGAGATGTGATAAAAGTGATGCAATAAGTAAAAGGTAAGTATGCTGGATATTGATGTCTATATATTTGCCTTAGTCTATATCTGCAGGTACTTATGGGTGTACAGGTAAGGTGTTAGTATTTGGAACTGTTGATCATGTTTCAAATGTAATCAAAATGTAATGTTTCAGGTAAAAGTCATTTGGTCTAAATACCTTCAGGGCATTTATGAACTTTGAATCTATACCCTTCGCCAGCACACATATCCCAACTGTACTAAAAAAGAAGGACCCGATAATTCTTCAGCGTATATTGTAATTACTGGAGAGTTACAATAGCTTGCAGTGAATAAAAGACCCTGTATCATATAATATATCCTATGTGAGTCTATTTAAATACCGATCTCAACCTCTAATTGTGTGTGACGAGATGGATAGATATCTTATCCTAGTTTGTTTACAGCCGAATCGTGTTAGATACACCAGTTCTAACATGATCATCATAGTTAAGCAACATTGAGTCTGGTCAGTATCTAGCTAACTAACAGGGTAGAGCAGGTGCCGTAAGAACCGGGGGATCATGCAGAGAGCCTCCAGTGTCACTCCTATTAACCATCCTGGGTGGAGACCAATCTCTGCACTATGCTCGAGCCAAAGCAACCCTCCCTCTCCCCAACCCTAACCATCCTGGCTGCGAGTGACAGAAAATGAAGAATTTCAATTAGATGAACAATAAGAAGAATTTCAAGTACTTACCATTTGTGCAGATGTTTTCGGTTTCGACTTAATATCTTTCACTTTTTCATTTGCTGAAAAAGAAAATAAGTATTTGATTTGAAAATTAAAATAACACTTTTTTTTGTTGTTTTTCTGGCTGAGATATTTTAAGGTTTATCTGCAGCCTTAAGAAAAATCTTTCCACTTCTCTAACACAGGCAGTCATTTCTTTCAAGATCAGCCACAGACATAAAAGGACTTTTGAGTTTTTTTTCAAATAAATTTTTTTCAGCATTTATCTTCTGATATCAAAGAACAAGATCTTTGAACGTGTTATTTCGTACCAGTTTACTTCACATCTTAGCCATATCATGTTATACAACTTTCATTCGGATCAGTTTTGTTCAAATGGTGGAAAATATTTAAATCACAATCTTATCATCAATTATATTGAAAGACATCTACATTAACTATAAGTGGATGTACTCTCTTTTCTTTATCCTCTTCCTCTCTTCCTCTTTGCTTTAGTGTGAAAGAAACCAACAAACAAACAAAAAAGTGACATTAGCTTTTATTGTGAGTTTAGCATGATAACTCTTTGGTAAGTATTAGAAACCATCAACCAGAACTGGCAGCATAGGTTTCTTCAGTTCTTAAGTGATGCTGGCTGGCTGGTTGGCTGGCTATCTATGTACATATTTCCCATGCATACAGGCTGCACTGATGGAGCTAGATAGCTGAAAATTAGAATAATTTACTCCAGATTATGTCCACAAAAACTTCTTTTTTTTTAAAAATCAACCCCCCCCCACCAAGTTTTTAGTGTAGGTTCAATTTACAGAGTAAGTTTAATTTAAATGGGACCCTTAGTTTGTGTCCAGCAGAATTCACACCTGTTTTTTGAAAATTCAGATATTTTAGTGGTTTCAACAAAGAGCAAGAGAAGTAACTTATTCATTGATAACACTCTTTTTCCAAACTTTTCAATTGACCCCCCCCCCTTCCACTGCATGCAGCCAAAAGACATTGGTCATGTAACGGTGTCTATTCAATGATTGTTCAGATCTGTGTTAGAGTTTGTTTTATTTTACCTTTCTTAGATAGAGTAATTTGTTGCAAGAAGTATAAGCTGATTTACATTGCGGTTGAGAACAGCAGATAAAAGCTAGTCAAGTAGAGAAAAATAAAATACAGGTTTGGCTGGTCGCTCAATAGAAACTGATACATGATGAATGTTATTTGGCAGCATGCTTTATGGGAGATGACCTATTAAAAAATTAGAAAAGGAAAGGGGGGGTGATCAATGAATAAGTTACGTCTATCACCTTTTTTTGGTCAGTGATCCCTAAAAGAATTCTGAATTTTTAAAAAAAAAAAAACCTGAAAAAAACTCAGGGATCAATTTAGTAAAAAACTTACATTGTAAATTGAACCCCTGACTAAAAACATATTTAGTGTGTGTGTAGGGGGGGGTTATTTAACGATAACAAAAAAACTCTTTTTGTAGATATAGTAAGGAGTAAATATTTAAATTTTAGGCCTTCTGACTTAATTGGTGTGGCATGTACATGTAATATATACATAGCCAGCCAGCCAGCCAGCCAGCCAGACCAACTTAAAAACTGTGAGAAGCCCATGTTGACAGTTTTGGTCGATGGTTTCTAATCCTGGGAGGTCTTTGGAAAAACTTAATGTTACTTATGCTCACCTCTATATCCGCAGATAAAATTTAGAGAACTTTTGAAGGTACTTCAAGTTGGTGGAGTATATGGGATTTCTTTTCAAATATAGATCTGATAATCCATACTTATTTTTATCTTTTAATATCTGTCTGTGTATAATTCATTTTAGGAGAAAATGTCTTTGAAGCTTGGTCTTTTCTGAGATTTTCTGAGATCAGCCTTAGAACATAATTTTACGTACGGTTGAACAAGAAATTATATATTTGGGGAATTTTTATTTCATTTTCTTAAATCGAAATGAATGCTTCGTTTTATTTTTTGTGTATCTAAGATAGAGTTATGTTCCTGGCTAAGGCTAAAAGTGGGTATGAATATAGAAAATATAATATTTGAAACTATTGTTTTCTTTCTTTCACAAACGATTTATTCAACACTAACCAGTTATTATTTTATTGTATTTCTCATCATTGCAAATCACAACTACGCATTCATAGTCTTATAACCAAAGAAATAAATATCAGCATCAAAATATTGATTTATAAGATTATAAAAATGATTAAAAAAAAACCCAGATCTAATTAGTCATTCAATAGAATAGAAACAGTCAAGTGACCAATGACTTTTGGTAGCATACCATGTTGGGAATGATCAATTAAAAAATGGAAAAAGGGGTGATCAATGAGTAAGTTACTTCTCCCGCCCTTTTACTGGACGGTGATCACTAAAAATGTCCTCATTTTCAAGAAACGAGCATGAACATTGCCGGACACAAACCAATAAGATGATTTAGCACAAACTTACATGGTAAATTCTCCCTCACACACATACACACATGCTAAAAACATGGGGGGGGGGCTTAAAAAAAACAAGACATGGTTTCTAATCATTCAAGTGTATAAGGTATAAGCTTACCAAAATCCAAGGAAGCCTTTTGAGTATGATATCAATTCTTATGGTAAGGATTAAAACTACACGTATATTAGATAACAGTGAGAGAGACTTGCTCAGCATCATACTTATTTTCCCTTCCCAGTTTTCTATTAAGCCATGTCAGTCACTAAATCAGAATTAAGTTGACAGAAAATAGGACTAAATACTGGAAGGGTTGGAATCATGCCTTTCCCAAGGGCATGAGTGCTAAGTGATATGAATGATAGTAATCATAAATTTCTACAAAGAAAGGCAAAAAGCAAGAAGAAAATAGCAATTAAGATTTGTTTTACAGCAAGCCATTCCTGCACCTTCCACCACCAAAACCTCCAACAACTCAGCCTAATATAACAACATCCTTTTAGTCAGTAAACACTGAAAAATATTTTCCCATATGAAATAATAAAAGTTGCCTCTTTGCTTTATGCTATCTCATCTAACAAGAGTTTTTTTTTAAGGGAACACTTTACTTTCGGATAACAGGAGAAACCTGTATTCCAATAACCTTCGGAGGTTGCTCAGAAAATGGGCAACATCCTTCTCTTTGGATTCTATTGGTTTCCGCAAAAAACAACTGCAAAAAGATGGAGATCCTTGACATCCATTTTTGTTCCTTGTTCCAACTTGAAACACTAACATTAGGGGAGAGATATCCGCCTAAATGAAAAGTAGAAAAAAATCGAGTGTACAAAAATAAAGAATTAAAAAAATATATAACTGTCAGTTTTCAATCTGGTTATGAACAGCTGGGCTGTCTGTCAGGGAGATGATACAGTATTAGAAAAGCAGCATTTTTGCGGGCCATACCACCATTGCAACAGGAAGAAAAGTATAACTCAAGGGGGCGGGTAGAGAAAGATAGAGACTAGGAGAAGTTAAACTGGGGGTGAAGCTAGGACCCTGACCACATCCTGATGGATAGCCACTCACAGATGTGTAATGAGGCAGCATCCCAGTACCCAGCTGTCATAATTGGAAAGCCAGTCGACCCAGCATACCACATCAGGAAGAGTCAGGAAAGGGAAAAATGATTTTTAAAAAAATATCTTTTAAAAACTATTAAAAATAAAATAAAAACTTGGTAGAGTCAGTGTTAATAATTCAAAACATCCAATGAGTACGAAAGAGAGGAAGAACATTGGCTAAGCGAGGGTTCCAGCATGAATAAGAATATCTTTTTTACCACACCTCATATTTTGGTTATAAGAGTTTAAATAAAATCTTAGCAACAATAACAGTCTTCTCAAGATGATGCAAAACTAGTCTACATATATGAAATGCAATGTGTATCCACACTCACACACATATATATATATATAATTCCTTGGATAGTGTGAGTTTTGATGTAGTATGGTTAATGTATTTGCTGCAAAAATTAATTCAAATAAGTTTAAGTTGAAAAAAAAACACTTTAAATCATAAAGCGGTTTCAAACAGTATGAGAAATTCTAGAACAAATTAATCACACAAAAGAATTTATACGTGTGTATATATATATATATATATATATTTTTGAGTATGTGTATACATAGTACTTTTCAATAAGTGCACAGATACTACAGTCGGATCCCAGGCAGAAAAGCAGATCCATGTGTATATATCCCATCATTTTTTACAGGTACTATTTTAGTGCAAAAATAAGCCAGAAGACTGTTAATAATTCAAAATTCAGTTGGGACAAATATGAAAAATACTCAGAAAAAAGTATTTTTAAAACAAATTTTAAAAAAAGATTATTTTCTAACTGAACTCACGTCTAGGATTACGATTTTTTTTTAAACATCATAAACTTTTCCTCGGGTACAGGAAAATACATTTTCTCATGGAGAGTGCAGAAGATCTAGAAAAATCAGTTCATGACAACGTTGGAAGTGAATTTGAAAAGGAATACCCTAAAGAGAAGTGAGAAGAAAACTGCCGAGGAAGATGAAAAAAAAAATCTCTCAATAGAATCAAATCTTTTTAAGGCATAAAATTAAATGTAAAACAGGTCTGGTTAGTCTATAAATGCTGTTATAGATACAGCATTTCAGCTGTAGACCCTCCAGACTTCTTCAGGTATCTATTTGTATTAGTTGATTCTTGTATTACACAAGAATCACCTAATACAGATATCCTCTAGCATGGAGAGCAAAAAATAAGAAAAAAGGTCTGGTTAGTCACTCAATAGGAACCGTCACATGACCAACATCTTTAGGCAGTATGCTATGTTTGGGGGGATTAATTGAAAAATGTCCTCTAGCTGGTGCAACCTGTATACGCTATACATATATACATAGACAGACAGACAGACCAGCTTGACTTTAAAAACCCATGTTGACAGTTTTGGTTGACAGTTTCTAATCAATACTGAAGAGGGGATGACGGGTACACGGCTGAAACATCTAGAACAACATCGATGACCACCAAAATAAAAATGATAGTTTGAATAAATCAATACATAATTATAGGATTTGTTTTTTCTTGAGACACTTTTTCTGAGTTGTGTAAGGAGACAGGACCATCTTGAGGATATTTGAGTCCCCCAGGCAAAGCAGTGTACCGGAGCCCCTAACTCCCCTCTCACTCCCAACACATTAATATTGAGTTTTTATTTTTCAAATTGAATTTCGGGGCTCCTTAAATTGAGGGTCTCCCAGGAAACTGTCCAATGTGCCCATGCAAATAAGACTGCCAAACATACAGATTATTGATTTTAACTTAATGTTAATCTGTGAGCCTCATGATAAACTGATTCTTGTTCGATGGTCAAATAGTGAAAAATTGTATTTCCTCAATTGTTTCCTTCTTATATAAAGACTAGCTATTCATTACCTGGGAAAGTCTACTACTTTGGTAAAATGTTGGGAAATAATGGCTCTGAAAAGATTCAAACTCGCTATACAAAGAAATAAAAAGCTACATTTTTAATGCAATATCAATTTTATACAGGAAGCAAATTTGAACCTTTTCAATCTGGCAACTTTGAGACAAGGCCATTGTTAGAGCACAGAAAATGCCAGAGAACAGAAATAGCCAATTGTATTATCTTTTGCATGTTATTACAGAATTAAGTTTAAAAGTTTATGAATTTTTTTAAATGATGAGGAAAATATAATGATAAATTTTCATTTGTGCTTGCTTAAACTTTTTAATAGGTTATATTAAAGATAATTTATATGATTCAGAAAAAATTGATGAACATGGCATTGATTAATACATATCTAAATTTATGTTAAAATAAACATTGAAAAACTGCCAAAACTAAGCCAAGCATAAAATATATATAGTGAGAGAGAAAGAGAAACACTTAATCACAGATATCAAACTTTTATATTACTATACATAAAAATATATTTAAGAATCAATGTTTCTATGTAAGTGTTGTAAAAGCAAGCAAACATGGCGAGATTGACTTTGCTTTCTTGGTTGATGGATGTGTATTTTGTTGCAAAGCACATCTTCACCATTTCTAGAGATTTACGAGTGGTAAGAAAACTACTATTTTGATTTGGATATTTTTATCTGTGCATGACAAAAAACAAACAAACAAACAAAAAAGAAACAGATCCTAGATCGAATTGCCAAATGAGAAACGTGATGTGCAGCAAGGAATGAGAGGAAAAATTTTCCAAGCTTTCTGTATCAAGAAGTATATGACATGAGACAAGTTGTCATTAAATTCTATTTCCAACTTACAACTTAGGAACAAATGAATGAGAAGGTACCGAACAAATTAACTCTTGAATTTATATTAAAAATATTGAATGGGAATATCAAAGAAAATAACTGCTGATTACAATTACTTCCTTTTGCCCTTTGGGTAATTTCTTATAAGTTTGTTTTTTGGGGTTTTTTTTTCAATTCAGTACATAAAACAGTTCCATTATTAGGAACTGTCCCCCAAAATTGTCAACATAGGTTTCTTCAGTTTTCAAGTTTGGTTAGCTGGCTGGCTGGCTGGCTGGCTATGGATCATGCGTACAGTCTGCACAAATGGGGCCACAGGGCTAAAACTTTAAACATTTACACTTTATCGTGTCTAAAAAGTACATTTTTTCTGTTTTTCTTCAATTTCCCCCTGAATAGCTTTTTAGTGAAGGGATCAATATGCAATGAAATTTCATCCTAAATTGATCCCTCAGTTTGCGTCCAGCAATGTCCACCTTTGTTTTTTGGAAACTCTAACTATTAGTAATGATTGCTGTCCCAAAAATGCTGAGAAGTAACTTATTTTTTTTTTGATTGATCACCTCAATAAGGCATGCTGCCAGAAGACAGTCTCTATTGAGTGACTAACCCTGTTTTTGTACTGATCAGAATTCTCTTATATTAATTTGTTTGGTAACTCCACGCTTATTTGTTCCCAAGTTGTAAGTCGGAAATAGAGAACATTTATATAGTTGATTAATGGCAAAAGGGAAGTATTTGAGGAACAAATGTTGGGGACGTGGATATGGTGAGTAAAACAGGGAAAGAATATTTGCAGACTGTCAGCAAGTCCCTGGGAGATGTAGAATGTGACTCTGAAAACAGGAATAATCACAGAGATAATTCCTTTCCAAACCCTAACTTCTTGAGCTGATGGGTGGGTTGTTTGATCTGTGCGTGTGGCTGGGGCTGTGGTCAGTAAACAGTTGGTCTCTAAAGAGTTCCAAGGTTCAGGAAAAGATAACTTTGATTTGTGGGGATGAGTCACCAAAAGAGTTCCAAAGATTGAGAAGAAAAAGTGAAGAAATGTGAAGGAAGATTCAAAGAGAGAGAGAGGGGGAGAATAAGGTAATTAGAGAGAGAGAGAGTAAAGAAGAGAGAGAGACTCTAGGGAACGAAAAGAGTTATAGAGAGAGTAAAAAGGAGACGAAGAGAGAAAGAGCGAAAGGAAGTTTAGAGAATGAGAAGAATTGAGAAGAGAGAGAGAGAGAAAAAAAGGATTGCCATGAAAGGAAAAGTGCAATAGACTACAGAGGAAGCCATTTAATATAATCAGCTATGATGATATCGAGCGTTTATTGTTATCAAAATCAGTCTCAGACACTACTCAAAATTCATCAAAAAAGTCAATAAATTTCTCACTAATTTTACAAAAGTTGTTAATAACAATGAATTAAATAACATGATCATGAATGTAAATTGTTCCAATATTGATATCCTTTGCTCAATGTTATTAGCTGGTTATTATTATTTAAAAGACCTCGTCTGAAAGTGATCACAATAAGCCACATTCCTTAGTACGCTGGAACAAGATTGGAGGTAAAAGAAAATGATTGCCAGAAAAATGAGAGAGAGAGAGAGAAAAAACAAAGAAAATTACGAATAAAAGAGAAAAACAAGGAAATAATGGAGAGCAAAAGGGCACAGAGAAAGAAAGAGAGAGAAAAAATGTGAAAGGGTTAAAAGAGGGAAAAAATGAAATGGAGGAAAAAAGAGTAGGAAAGAGTTAGAAAGAAAGAGAAAAAAAGAGAGACCAAGACTGTAAGTGAAAGAGAGAAGAAGGGATATCAAAAGAGAAAGAAAAAAGTGTGAGTGAGAGAGGGTGTGAAAGAATTTGAAAGAAAGGAATATACATGTGGAAAGGCTAAAAGTAAGAAAGAAAAAGTACGAAAGAGGGGGTATGTTACAAAAAAGATAACAAAACAAAATGGATCGGAATCAAGAGTTGAAGACTTCTAGATAAGCTGGCATCTAGGAGATTTTTTCCCCCGAATTGCTGTCATTCACATTACATGTAGTTCTCTCCATTCTCTGATGGTAAAAGAAAAAACCTTAACAAAAAGCAAATTAGAACTTCGAAAGACAGAAAGTGACATGCTAACCCGAGAAAAATAAAAATGAAGGAACATCTCAGTCTACAATGTAGTATCTTAATTATTGCCTGCAATGCCGTAATAGAATGTTGTGAGGTAAAATAAGGTTTCAAACAGAGTCGCTTTTTGTTATTCCACCGCGATTGGCAAAGAAGAATCAAACGTAATGAAACAGAGCAATGGTCTCCAAACTTCAAATAATCAAGGACCCCTTCTATGAAGAGAATATTCTAATGGACCCCAAATTTTAGCATTTAGTTTTCTAGTCAGTAATGAATTATCATAATGAGCAACTTCTTACCTTCAGAACTATTCCCCTTTAGAAATCAACTTCTTTAAAATGGATAACATTTAACCGAATCATAATACATGGTACGCGTCTGTGTACACTGATAATGTTTTCCAATGACTGTGCAATGTATGTCTCATCTGCTGGACTGTAGATCCATTGAGAAGCTTCTGTTGAAATGTGTCTGATGAGCAACTAATATTGTCCAGTATGGCACTGAACTTAGCATTGACCTCAGTTGTACTTATATTAAATTCATGGTGTTAATTAAAATTTTCCAACTTTAGAACCCCAGCTGTTTTCTTACAGACTCCCAGGGGTCTGCAGACCGCAGTTTCAAAACCAGTGAAATAGAGCCCATGGAGGATTTTACAAGACTGTTATATTATATGTTGAACTACGAAAAAAGATTATACTTATATTCTAAGTTGCAATGGGAAGAGTGTCAGGGATTTTACAAATCACATTATTTAGATAATTAACTATGGGTTTATAAGCATCAAAGAGATAAAACACAAGCTAAACCTATTATCATTTTAAAAAACCATAACCTATTTCAAATATATACGCCTGTGATTATTTTATACTATGAACTGTGCATGTGAAACTTCCATCAACACAAGATGATCAGCAATGGGCATGAATTTCGGCAAAGCAAGAAAAGAGCTTCAAACTTTGATAGAAAAGATTTATCAATAGATCAACACAGCGTTTGATAGTGTCAGCTCCTCCACATGAAACATATTTTTCTTTTGTGGGGAATAAGTTCCCAATCCTTCTTTCAAATACGTCCTTGGTCTGTTTGGATTAAAATGAAAAACAAAAGATTGCAGTGATGCTTGGTTCAAAGAGCAAAGAACCTTTTCCAGTTTCTGATTTGCTTTTGTTTCCTTCCAGATGAATCTGTTCCGTGAGATGTTTGGTCAGAAAAATGAATTGAAATTTCAAACAGGTCTATAAAAGCAGAGAACATTTTGATTTCACTTGGAGTATTACAAAAGTGATAAGATTCTGAGATTCTAGATTTCAATCTAATTTCTGTGATATTTGAAATCAATTGAATGCTCAGTTTCTGAGAAATATTTTGATGCTCAAGATCTATCTCAATCCCAATTATCATGGAGATGACACTAATATTAGAATAGGGGTACAAAACCACAGTCTAGCAAGGGTTAGTGATTTCTTTTTGAGGGGTGACATAAAGAGCAAAATTTATGCTACAAGATCAAGAGGCCTTTATGTACTCGAGGCAAGACTCAGAGATTGTTTCACAAACATCCCACCCGAAATGCTGCTGATGTGAATGCCCAAGTCAATCGCTGGTTGAAGTGCTATGAGGAAGGTGACTCACATGTATAAGTCTACTATTTACTTATTTGAACCTGGCCAAATTAGGAAAAGATTTCCCAAGCATTTCAGCTTACATGTACCAATTTTCAAAAGTTTTATTCTGTTCCTTTTGGAAAAAAATCTTTAAAAAAGAAAATGTATATAGACTTTTCAGACACCCTGTATTAATGGTCCCTCACATTTCAGATCTAAAAAAAAAAGCATCGAAGACAAAATAGGCTGCAGTCTAAAGGTGATATCAATCAAGTTCAAAAATTTCAACTCAGAACATGAAAAATAATACTTTGATTTATTATCGCTTCTTAGCAGTTGAATTGCAGGTGAAATATTTCAAGCTAGGTAATTGGGGTCGAGTGAGTTCAATTTTGTAGATTCTAAAGGTCTACTTGGGCCTCTAAATTTAAAAGAAGGCAGTTGACATATTGATGTACCTATGTATATATCAGTCTATCTATCTAGCCAGAGCAACACATGAGAGAGAGAGAGAGAAAATGGGTTAATAGCAGAGTTGCAGTACTGACAGTACTCACTGGAGTGCTACATTGGAACTTCTGAAAAAAAAAAGGCAAAATAAATGAATGAGTCGAAGTGCATTTCCGAACCTTCCTAATGGTTGCTATACTTCCGCGTTAACATTTGTCACTCCCAAAATAAAATATTTTTTATCTGTATACACACGATAATAATTTCCGTAAAGATTCAAACATTTTGTCAGCTCTGGTACATAAAAAGTTAGAACTGCGCTGCGGGTTAATAGTTCTCAATTGGTTTTCTGCTCTGTAATCAATCTAAGACCACCCATCCAGCCACCCTGCTTACTCAGAGTTTGCTGTTTATGGTTTTTGAAGATATTTATAAATATTCAAATGAATAGGGATTAGTCATATTCATCTATGTCTGCCAAATATTGTGTTCTACTGGCATTATTAGGATGTATACAATTCAAGTTTTCCATATGTTCGTGTGCCAGTGGAATTATGAGTAAGTCTATATGCAAAGTGTTCAAATTAATTTCATTTTTTGTACATAACAAATCTTAGAGTGACTGGGTGTGTAAGTATATACAGCTGTTTGTGTTTAGATAAACACTCAAGACATTAGGATGCATTCAAGTGGGTATGTAATATTCGATCAAAAAGTATTTAAGTAGATATGTACCATATTTGAGCCATATTAGACCCCAGAACATTGGCTCAAAAGTTAAAGATAGCTTTCATTTTCCAACTTCACACTGACCAGAGCTTAAGCAGGAGTTTTAAAAAAACTGGGTGATAAATAAGAACAATTTAAGTAAATGCATTTTCATCTAACTATTCCCAGGGAGGTTGCTCTTGAAGGCTATCAAATAAAGTAAAGTATATGAAACAATCCAATCATTTGTTCACAATAAATCTCAATGTAAACTTGTAAACATGAGTATACATGTGTTTGTATTGAAGAGTGTGTGTGTATGTGTGTGTGATAATATATATATATATATATATATATATATATATATATATATACATTTTATGTATATATGCATGAATAGATACATTGTTGTGCTCATTGGCACCTATGGTCAGTGAAGAAGCCCTGTAACTAGCCAGAATTCAAATGCTGATTTTCAAAGCAATAGAAAAATTTCTTGATATGTTGAGTGGTGGATATCCTGAGCAGAGTCATGAGACTGATAGATTAATGAGTAAAGATACATCAACAGAGTGAGATAGATAGATGTACATAAATGTCATTTCATATAATTTCTCATAATATGTATACATGAATTTTTATAAAAGAAGATGAATAAGATAGACAACTTGAGTCTCGGATGAATATTGTGGCCATCATGAAGCATCCACTCCACCTTTTTGATCATAATATGAGTCAGTTCTCACTTCCAATGTGAAACCTCACTCTTCCTCTCAATCCTCATCAAGTTATCTTAGCAATAAGAACACATCATTCATCCATGACTCATATCACCCTACCCTTAGTATTAATTATCACCACTGATTCAAAACTGTTTGATATGCCATCAACAACCCCTTCCACTATATACACACACTTCTGCCCAGCCAATGTCAACTTAATAAGCTAGGCCTCCTGTGCTGTTTGGTCAGGGTTTGAAGGCAGTTGATGGACTCTCAAAGCAACAGTTTCATGAGGGAGTTAACCTTGATCAACCCTTTTTGTGCATGCCATAAGTCATTCAATAGAGAGATCTGAGGAGAACAACAAAAGAAAGATCAGTATTCTGGGAATCAGCTATAAATGGTTTCTGGTGATTCTAGGATTCGGGGTTGATTTCCGCTGAAAATCATAATTTGCGAGAATGGAAATGGTGGACACACGAGATGCGAGGTATAAATATGTGTAAGAAACATGATACTGTTGGGGGCAGATAATTTCCTCAGGAATTTCCTTTAACTCTTAAATTCATAATCCATTTGTAATTGATAGTGGAACTCTTCAATGAATTGTATAAAAAATATAGGAACTGTTTTGTGAATTAAAATTCTAAAAATTCATTAAACGGTCAAATGGAGATAATTTCAATCAGAAGCAATTTCCCTTGAAATTGACATTCTATTTTCTTTCATAATCCGTAATGATAATGTTATAGCTTATTCAGGAAAAATCCTCTCTTTATTTTAGTTTCACACCCCCAAATATTTTGATGAAGAAGAATGTATATGTTCTTAGTTTTTGTCGGAGCTAACTTATCTTAATAAAAATCATTTTAATACATATTTCTAGATGCCTTTAGTATTGTTCAACTCATTCAGAGATGCCCTATCTATGCTGAGAAAATAAGGGAACATAATTCATCTTCATAATTTACAGACTGACAGTGAAATTTTAAATGTGTTCAAGTCTAAATGAAAAGACTTTTTATAATTGACTCACAAACATAATTCATTAATAAACACTACCCATAACAGCTGCTACAAATCTAAAGGAATTTCAAAAAATTTTGGATAAAACATTTAATTTTGCTGAAACTGAAATTAAATATAAAAAATGCCTTGAAACAAATACATTCATGTCTTGTTGACTTCATAAGCATGTTTCAATTTTGAAATATTAACTCAAGCCATAAATCTTGCAACCATTTTAAAAATATTCTACAAAATGGATCCTAATTTCGAACCCCGCAATACTGTTGGATAGGCAGCGTCGTGCCCAACTCCAGGCAAGATAACCATTCCCAACTCCCTTTCATATTAATTTCCGAGGGAAGAGTGCAAAGGCTCTTTATGCCATTTTATAGCTTGGCAGGAGGAAATAAATCAGGCACTTGTGGGCATCTCTAACATGAATGAATCTCCTTTCTAATCTTTTTTTTGCTTGCTGCAAATGAGAAAAGGGGAAACCAGAGGACGGGAAACCACAAGGGAGATAATTCAACATGGAAATGATAAATGGGGTGCTACCTTATTGATTCTCCTTACCAAAAGGAAAGGAACCAGAGCCTAGGAGGGGACAGAGTTTGAAAGGGCGATTCATCCCTAAAAGCTAAATCATGATTAGTCCTTTCCAACATCTTCTGCCTCCGTTCCTGAAAACATCCACACAAAAGAAGGCTTATGATTGTGATCAATAAATGTGATACTTGGTGGCTTTTGGCATGACAAAACACTTGAAAAGTGTTATGCCAAGCAGAGGAATTGTTTGTAGGCTATAATTATGTAAATAGTATTTTGGATTGGGAGAACTGAACTCTCTACTGATACATTATCAGAGTTGTTATTATCAACCATATATGAAGGTGTATATAAGACCCCTCCCCAATTTGCATTTTATATTACCGTATCATGGTGTTAGGCTAGATATAAGTACTGGTCGTCTACTGTGTCTGGGCAAACATTGGCCAACCAGATGCCTCATATACAAGACCTGTGGATATTTTTGAGCCAGTTTTTGAGGAAAAAAAAAAACCTTACATGCCATTAACTCTTAAATTCATGAACGGCTTGAAACCACTCCTAAACATAGAAAATAAAAGAAAAACTTGAAACTCTCTAGTAAATTGATTTTTTTTCAGTTTACCTAAAAGTGCAAGGGAAGTAACTCTGATGAGAAGTAATTCTCCTAGATTGAAGAATTGTATCTTTTTATATGAATTTAAGAATTAAATACGGTAGTTAAACACATCTGCTTTTCATAATCAAAACAACATTTGTTTAATAAATAACTCCTTTTTCACCCTTGGAGCAGCATGAAAAAAGAACTCCTCTGTAACTGAAAGTATTGCCATTAGTACGAAAACATCCTTCTCTACCTCATTGATAAGATCTCCTACCCGACGACATTCTAGCATGAATTCTGCCGAGCAAATTAAATTAATTTGGTGATTGCGAGCACTTCATTTGTCTTTCTGACAATTGTAGAGACCCCTGAAGGCAACTAACTTTTAAGAGAACTCCTGTCCTACATTGAAGCTTACCAAAATTATGAGAAGAGCAAGAGTCCCATTATTAGAGGATTTTAGCCTATCATATTAAATGATACAAAAACTAACATACGTTTATATACATATATATATTTACCTATGTATATATATACACTAGTCAGCATTGCCAAAAAACTTCAACTATAACATTACAGGAAAGCAAATGATATTTTATAGAGATTTCCAAAAATTTAAAAAGGTGGGTGCACTTGTCTCAGCCCACACCTGAACACTATGAAAAAAAAAAAAAACTGCAAATATTATAAAACAAAAGACCAAAAAATATCTTATAGATATTTCAAAGAAGTGAATGGAGGTGTGAGTGCGTGTGTGCAGTCTCTTCAATTCTGGAAGATGATATATATATATATATATATATATATATATATATATGATTGGAATTCAAATAAATCCATCATTTTTTTCACTGGTAATAATAACTAGTATGAAATAATGAAGTTGATCACAATAATTCTGTAATTTTTTTCAGGTCACTGCGACTTATCTCGGAATTCCAGGTTGCAGAATCACTCAAACACTGCCATTAAAGCTGAACCGAAAAGCCAAGATTTTAATGTCCCGGAATTGGCCTCAGCTTGACCAGTCGCTCGTATAGAGGGGAGTGCTGTCATTTCCTCAAGGCAGAGCAGTCAAGTGTAGAGAACATACCATTTTAAAATGTACGCTTGTAATGGGAAGTTGTGACAAAGGCTTAACTTACTGACATATGGAGATATGCTACAACAAACATGGAGCAATAGAAGTTTGCTTGACTAAGTGATCTAGGATCGATAAACCGTTAGATTGACATCAAAAGTACAACCCTGTTTTTCATCTGGAACAGTACACACTAAAAAGCTGCAATGGAGGCCTGGCTTTCATTCTGCATGTCTTCAGAGACTTGTCACAAAATGAATAGAGTCAAGTGAATTTGACTCAATGTGGGGTCAACTTGGTCTGGTTTGACTTTGAATATCAATACTCATAGATCAGGGGTCCCAAACCTTTTCTGCACTGCTGACCGGTTTAATATTAACAATAATCTTGCAGACTGGCTGACAGGAGAAGATGAGGGTAACCACTACCAAGATATAGGTGACGTCAACTGTAAATCACTATATTTCATTCCTCAAAGGGTTTATCTAACAAATTTAGTATTAAGATACAGGGAAATGAATGTTTTTATTTTACAAAGAAAATATAGTACTTCCTTGGGGATCAGTAATACATGCTTTGCAGCTAACATCCAGTAATTGGGAATCACTGTCATAGATAAATTCTACCAGAACTTGAGAGGATAGTTATAATGCCAAATTTCCTAGAGAAGCTGATTATCAAGTGAATGTATCTGATGCTTTGCTGAACTAAGTATATATTTGTTAAAAAGCCTGTATATCTGGGAGAAAACAGGAGTGCAAGACATCATAGAAGCAGAAAGTTAATTGGGAAAGTATTAACTCAGTGACGCTCACAATAGAGAAGTGTGACGAATCCTGGGAAAGGTCAATGTCTAATGACAGACGTTAAAAGACAGATGATGATGATGATTTACACTTTTAGGAAAATCATACAGGAGAGAGTGTGTGTGTATACATATATGTGGAAGTGTTGACAATGTGGAAGAGGAAAAAGACTTGTGACTAATTAGTACATCCCAAATTTTTATAAAAAAATTGTGATTGTTTATATACATTTCATCCATGTGGGGCTTTGTCAGAGCTTACAAAATCGTGAAAAAATACAGAAATACCCAGTTGGTAGATGGGGTAGAGAAAATGTTGAGTATAGATGGTGAAAAGTGAGTTTTATTACTGTACATTAGCGGGAAAGGCTTTGATGTATAGGAGGGGTCTCTAGACTAGCCCTTGTAACCAAAGCTCTGACCACTGAGCTACCTACCCAGGCAGGGTCGGGTAGGGCAGGTGAGTGATGGTGGATGTAAAAGGATGGACCAATATAGAAGTCTTACGATTACCTTGTCTTGTTTCATCTTTACATCTGGCACAAAGAGAAGGAGAGAAACAAAGGACAGAAACCTGATAAGATCAGTAGAGAAATCTGTCAAAGTCATCAGCATGTCTTCGAACTACAAGGTTATGTTTTATTGGTCAAGTTCACAAATGATTCATTCTGGGCTTGGTGCATCATTTGTCATTGCCACCTCAAAATAGAAGAATTACCCCGTAGGCCTCTTAAAAACCACACATCTATCATGAAGCTGTGTGGACCAACTTTTAGTAATGTCTTAAGTGCAGTCAAATAGCAATTAGTAGGGAAGACAAGAGTTCAAAGCATTTGAAAACAAGGCAAACAGATTTCTTATCTTTCTCTAAAAGACTGCCAAGTGCTGGAACTAATTGTGAATTCTTTGTTGACCCACAAAGAAATCAATATCATATGTTAGCATTGCTTAGTGGTATAGTGGTGGACTGAAGGATGAGAGATGTGAGGTTCCGGCTGTAGTAAAAAAACTGATCAACAATTTTTCTAAAAAAATTGGAAAATGCTAATTTAAAATTATGGCCAGACAGTTGACTTATGGACATTGCACTGAACAGACACCTATGGAACTTTGGCTGAATGGAGATATAAGTGAATGAATATTTGGCCTTTTTTGTTAATTTATTTGTCATTTTTACTACAATGTTACTTAGCAAGGTAACTCCTCTATTAAACAAACAATAAGAACTATAGAAAATAAAAGATTATTGCAGGCAAGAAAATTCTGTATTGATATGAAAAATATTAATTGTTATGCAATTTCTTTATGAAAAATGCAGTATAAAACAAAATGCTCATAAATATTTCAAAGATTGTGTGCTATTGCTCTTGAGGAGTCGGTTATGGGATTCTTTTCATATTTCTTGATGGCAGACTTCAGATTTGGGTTAAATATCTGGTACTTCTCTAGTTTAACCAAAACCATTTTGGTGCTGGAAAAATGTTTATGTCATTGATAGAACGCATCAAAGCTAGATTTCATCAATAGTTTTTTATGAATGACTAGGGACATAGCATGCTATCAAAAGCACAAAACAGATCTGCAAGTTTTATAGCTTGAGCCACCTTTATTGATACATGCCAATGAGCAGGCATCTAGACCTGGGGAAATACAGTAGTCTTCTTTTATTATTGTAAATTTCCTGCTGCTACTTGCTCAGTCATCAACTTGCATTCCTATTGCACTTTTCTCAGTTTTGAAATAAGATGGCAAATGAGTCATTCCCATTCTCGGCTGAAACCCTGTGCCATAAAGTTTCCACTCCGTATATTTTGTATATGTATTAAAAGGAAAAAAAAATTTGTACCATTCAGCTGTTAGTTTGATTTGTCCACTCAACTAAATGTCCATTCAGCAAAATGTCTTTTGATAGAATGTACTTCGGCCAAACATCAGTTGGCCAAGTAACCGGAAGCCTTTTAGAAGTAGCGGTAAGCTGTTTTCTATTCTTTTCACGTCCTTGTTACAAATCGGGGCGTACCTAAGCAGGGTTTTGGGGTTGCCCTATTTCCCCAATGCTCTTTCTGTTGGGGAAATTTCTTCCCCTATCCGACCTGCACACCCACAATGAAAATCATTAGGTGTGTTTCCGCAGTATATATTTTCAAGTTAACAGGCCGATGAGCTCTTAACCTATTTCTAAATTTTTCTTCCAATTCAGGTCATTAACTTCAAAATAGGTAATGATTTAATTAACTGCTAGGTACTTGATAACATACGGAAATTTGATTTGATTTATATCTTCTTTTCTTCCAACTCTGAGTTCAACTGGAAAAGAAAATGTGGGATGTTTACAACTTGGCAGATAAACATCAAACCAAAAGTGTCAAGAAAAAAACCTAATTACAAGTTAACACTTCTGCAGCATAAGTTAAGAAATCCATTTTATAATAAGCAATGTGCCTGAACACTTCCGTCTGTCACACTTAACTCTTAAATCAATGTAAAAATTTTGGATTTCAATTTCAAGGGAAAGAACTTTTCATTAAAGTTACTCCCTTAGAGCTTTTGATATTTTTAGAATTTTTCTTCATTCTATTCATAAAAGAGGCTTAAGGGTTCCTCTGTCGATCTCAAGCAGTATTCAGTGGTCCATGAATTTAAGAGTTAAAAAATGAAAATTTCGCGTTAAAAGAGATGGGGGTAAAGGAGGAGTTCTGAGAATGAAATCACAATACAAGACCGCAAAGAGGGCAGGGAGATGGAGAAGCTGGATACAGGGTATGCAAAAGGGGTAAGGGAGTGGAACGAAGATGTTCGCAAAAAGAGAATGGTCGAACTCAGTCATAGAAGAAAGAAGAAAGGCGAGAAAGTAAAACTAGGTAGAAATGAACTTGTTTTCAAGTGTCTGTGAGCAGAAAATTTGGTTAAGTGCCAGCAATGGTCACTTCAGGCAACTCAATCAAGTTTTTTCAGATACTACAGCACTTCAGATTTTCCACTTCTCGGTATACAATTAGCAAAGAAATGGGTTTTTACTAGTTTCAAGTAAATACTTCTGCAGCATAAATCAAAAGATATTCTTATAATCAACTCTCCCGACATCTGTCCACACGGTATCTCCAAAAGTGCTCTATCAATTTTTTGAGGAAGGATAGGCAATAGGCTACAGAGGAAGTGAATGAATTTTAGGGTGGATCCATGCACAATTACTTCCCCTGACAATGGCATGGGTAGAGGTACGCACTCTCTGGGTGCTTTTCTAGTTGTGAGAACTATTTGATAGAAGATTCATGCAATTGGTGAAAAAGTTTCTAATCTCTGTTCTTGAGAGGAACAACGAGAAATCCTTCTTTTTGAATTTGAGGGAAAAGACTTATGTCTTGAATGGAAAAAAAAATCTTGTACCAATAAAAGGTAACAAAAAATCAGTTGATAGGACTCACAATTGGACCAGAATGAAATTACGTTTCGATATTTATCGACAATAAGTTGAGTAAGTCAAAGCGAGCAATAGATACACGTGTAGTTGAACAAAAACAACAGAGAATGTCTTAGAACAATGTAGTCATGCATGTCTCTATTGCAAAAATAACGAATGCTACAAGCCCCACAATATCAAGGGCCCCGCGCTAAATGCATGCATGCTATCAAATCCAATTCAGTGATTCTGCAATTTCTCTATTACTATGCAGCCCTCAAGTTTCATGAACAAATGATTATTCAAGGTTATTAATTATAGCCAATTATTGTACCTATTTGGGATTATTATCTTGATACAGAATTATTAGGAGTGTGATTTGTATGTGAAACACATACAACATATAAATATGGAAGTATTTGAAACTGAACTCGTAGCCGCTGCATGAAGATAAAAATGAAAATAAAGCAATACTATTACTGAAATGTCAGGAATATTTGTTGTATCATCTGGCTGTGTAACAAATTTCAAAAAATCAATTACTCTACCATACAAGTAAAATAATATATGTGTTTTAATATTTATGGATATTTTCCTAACTTAAGGCTTTTTACAACATATGCTGCAGGCCCCACACAAACTTAATCTAACCCTGAATATAGAGGTACCTATACTCAAATTGCATCAAACCATATTAGGCACAAAAGGTTTGTTATGCAACCGACACAAACACAAATTGTTCAAGAAACAAAGGTAAAAGTATCAAGTTACCGAAATGTAATTCCATCAATTTAACCTCTTACACACAGAGGGGGGTCTACACTTGACTGACTACAATTTGAAAATGAGTGATGGTATCTCAGCTTGCCCTGTCTCAAATGTTCAACTCGAGCGCAGGTGTACAAAAGAGTATACCCACATTTCTAACTTTTTGCAAATACTGCTGAATAGTTTGTTCATCTTTAAGATTTTATTTTTGCTTACACAGTAAGAAAAAAAACTTTTTAAAAAGTTGCTCTAGTCACTGCACAGTCCTTATTGTTATTGTAGCAAATAGAAAACATCATCCTAGATTATTTCTTCATCATTTTTACCCTATTGGACAGCTCAGAATTTGTGTTAAATATCAGTTCAAATTTGCACTGATCTTTTATTAAGAACTCTTTGCTTTTAAAATCATAAAGAAAATCAAATGTTATTATGAAGGCAAATACTGATTAAAGGTAATGTTCAAATTTTTTTTTTGTTCTATTCACAGAAGAGTTCCATGATTTTTCTGTTCTTTTCATAGAATAGTCCCACTATTAAGAGAAGCAGTATCAACTGGTTCATGACATTAAAAGTTAGAAACTTTGATATTTGTTATTTTGCTGTGTTTTATCAGTTTTCACCTCTACATAATCAGTCTTAATGATTTCGTTCTGGACTGCTGTCGATTCTATTTCTTTCCAGATTTCCTTCACAGCCATTTCCAGACATTTTTCTTCCACAGTTTTCTTCATTTGTTGTCTGAATTTTCCAAAGAGTTGCTTCCTTGGTCACTGAGCTTTGCTGGATATTTCCGCCATTCTCCACTTGCCATCCTTTGTTAGTTTGGCTACTTCTAGCTTTCATTCATTCGTTCCTTGTCACTCACAGCCAGGCCAGTCAGAGGGTGGTTCAGGGGAAAAGGGGTATTGAGGGGGGGGGGTCTTTTGCTTTCGTTACTGAGTGTAGTGTAGAGATCGGTCTCCTCCTCAGAAGGATCAATGGGTTCACCATGGTAGGTTCTTTACATGATCCCCAGCTGCTTTCATGATGTGGTATTCCCAGACAGTCACTATTCTATCTACTGACGAGGCTTGATGTTGCTCGACTTCAGTGAGTGTACAAGAAATCAGTGTGCCCAACATGATTCGGCTTTAACTGCTTCTAGCTTCCATCACTATTGCGTGCTCTGTGTTCTGCCACGTGTACTCTGTTAGTCCTCTCGACGCTGTGATGATAATTATCATTGCCGACGCTTCTACGTCTCTTTTTCAAATCTGCTCATTCTCTTCGTCCTGATGTTGATTTTCATGAGACGAGAACAGCATAAATCGGAAAATGTATCGAGAACACATGGAACTAGGGCGTTAGTTAATTCTGACACCACACAAGACTCTAATTATGTGAAAGCAAGAGAAGTTGAACAATATTTTTAAAAAAGAAAAAAATGTCAGTGAACAGCTTAAAAAAGGTAGATATGCTCATAATTAAGTTTATTAGAACAGTATGTGTTATATTATTGCCTGAAAAGGTGAATAGTGATAAGAAAGAAAAGAAAAAAAAGAAACCCCCTTTTCAAATACAAATTAGCGGTGGGGAATGCAAGACATGTTGAAAATGTTTAGTTGAATGATAATAATGAAGAGGAAGTTGAAAAAAAAAAACAAAGACAAGAATAAAAAGAAGGAGGGAAAAAGAAAGAGTAGGAGGGAAATGAAATAGTCAAGAGAGGGGAGAAAATAAAAGAGAGAAAGATGAATGAAGAGTAAGAGTGAAAAGGAAAGAAGATGGATATGAACAAATGGAAAGAGTAGCAAAGAAGAGAGAAGAGGGAAGAGAAGGGTAGAAAGAAAAATATGTAAAAGAGAAAGAGAGGGAGATTAGGAGAAGACAAGGGGATGGGGAGAAAATGAGAGAAGAAAAAGAAAAGGAGAGAGAGAGATGAAGAATAGAAAGAGCAAAAAGAAAAAAGAGATAATATGTTTGGGGAGGTAGGAGGGGAGAGAGAGAGAGAAGGAGAAGAAGAGAGAAAAAGTAAAATGTTTAAAAAGTACAAAGAGGGGAGAAGGAAGATAGGAAAATTAAAGAGGGTGAGTGAAAGAAGAAAGGAAAAGAAATAAATGAAGGAGGGAAAAGAAAGAAAAGAAGAATAGCAATAGGTGAGAAGAGAAAAAGAAAAAGAAAGACAAGGAAAGAGAGGATGATGGGGAGAGAACAAAAGGGAGAGTAATGGTTAACGAGCTGATCTATCTGATTACTACTGTAGTGAATTTGATCCTCACAATGAGCACCTTGTGACAGACTAAGTTAAGTCTAGTAACAACAATGAGGCCAGTGGGCGAGATAGTTGCATATTTTGCACTGGTGCCACAAGTTGGTATTGAACTCAGATTTAGTTTCTCCCGTATTGCATGAAATATGAAACTATGATTTGATTTTCATTTCCTCAAAAATCCAATCATCATTTGTTGCAACTGTAGGTTTTTACAGGGCCAGCATGCTAGACCCAAGATGGACTGCCTTAAAAAACTAAAGGGCTCCAACTACTATGCAATCTGCCTGTAGCTCAAGATATAGTTGGATTGATGCCTTTTCCAAGGGCATTAGTGCGAAGTGAATGCAAACTGTCCCAGCTGGAGTTTGAACTTGCTGGTTTCATTCTCCATGCCATTAACCATTGGGCCACCCACACCTCAATCAATGCTTGAGTCCAGGTAAAAAAAATCAGATTTTCAGATGCTGACTTTCAAGGTTGGCAGACTCTCCCCTCTCAGATGATTGGTGCAAAATAATCTTCCTACCCACCCGCCCTTTCCTCCTCATGCCATACTAAGCTCATTAAGTATCCAAGAGGAGAATGAGGATTTTGTTATTTAGTTTCTCACATGTGGGGTGAGAATATGCCCATGCGTAAAACTCTAAAACAGAAAACGATTGAAGTGTTATTGCAGGAAATGTGCAACTAATTTGCTGTAAAATTGGATTGAGGTCTGTTCAAGTGTTTGGCTTTCGACTTGTCTAATTATAAAAGCATTCAACTGTGTACATCTCTGTTCGGGCATACGCTTCTGTATTCTTCTGCAAATGTACCTTTGTGTATGTGAGTACATTTTTATAAGCTGATATGAATGAATGCCTATATTCAAATGCACTTGTGTGTTCATTTGTAGAAACTAATGTGCAATTATACAGGAAATTTTATGTACTTATGTCCACTTATATATGAGATGTGATCCAAAAGTTAGGGGAAATTGACTATGAAAAGAAAAAAAATACTTACCCTAACACTTAGTAAACTATATTGAGCATGGAATATGTAGTTGATTTTATCAACAATTTTATTTTTGTTTATGATATTCATATTCATATAAAGAGGAATGGAGGTAGATTGTGTTGCACCAATTTTCTAATCTAAATATGAAAGGTTGGCTTTCTTTGAAAATCAATATTCAAGATCCAGGTTTTGAGCTCTGACCATCATACAAAGTGGTAGACACCCAATTATTAAAACACTCAACAATTAGGGTTTTTTTTACATTCTTCTAAAACAGTATTATGATGATGATGGATTGGAATATGAACAAAACATACTCCAATTTTTGTTTATTAATCAAACTAGTTGATTCCTATGAAAAAATTTGTGGATATTCTAAAATTTATCATTATTGATTTTTGACTAATATTTTCCTTTATCCTAATTTTTTTATTATTTTTATCGCAACTCAACTCAGGCTGCCAATCTATGGCAGCGAGTAAAAACATATATGGGCAATAAGGAATAATCTCTCGGTGAGACTCAAACTTGCACTCCTTTTGGCATAGGGAGTCTAGGTTGAATGAATAATAATAAGACTATTGAAGTTATTTCAGTGGAAGAGTCCACTGTTTCAAATGGTGGATAGGAGATATTTTTATCAGCCAAATTCTTACCTTCAAGTAGAAGAGACCATGGTAACGGACAGAGAACAAACAAAATCACACTGTTCATTATACGAGTTGATATTGATTACTTTTTTGGAGAGTCGTTTTTTTATTCTCTGTTTTAGAATTGTCTGATGAACAAAGCCCTCGTCTGTGCATTAGAATCATTCTTCCATTTATGAAAGGAGATACTTCTCTTTTTCTCTTCCCCTAATAATGTGTCCAACTTCTATTAACTTTTTCGAAGACAACCTCTTCGAGTTCTTTAATACTGCAGATGACAACTGAAGATTCTTGTGTCATTAATGGACTGTAAAAGCCAATTTAAATTCACAAGCAAGATAGTTTTCAATGTTTGCATTATATTTTGTTGTATAGTGTCTCCATTAATCTCCTTTCTTTTATAAGCTTGTGATGTAGCCACAAATACAACTTGATGTTTTTTTCTAGATGCGCTAGTATCTAGAGTATCAATCATCATCATAGACTGACATACCAAAATGTTAGTTACGTCCCTTGCAGCATGGTCAATTTAAATGTTTTTCATCTAAATCTAGATATAATGATATGATATATTTCCAAGATTTTCAATATATATCTGGTGAATCTAGATGCTTTCTGACACAATTTCAGAGGTGAGCTTGAAGATAAAATTGTCAACACCATCCATGCTAGCTCTCCATTCAAGAAAAGAACTGGTACTTCTATGGTCTGATTTTCAGCCTTTTTTCTCTTTACCAGTATCCTCATAGAGTTTTTTTTCATTACAGTGTGTCATAACAAGCATGTGGGAATTTTCTCACCTGATGAAAATCAGCAGTTCTAATAAAAACAAATAAAATAAGGATACTGCTCCCTAATGATCCCTCAAAAACATGATGATATCTATCAGAGAATTACAGATTCAAGAATATTTTTGTTTGTAAAAGGAAGCATTTTTCTCTAACTGTTTCAATCTTTTTTTCATATATACTAGCAGGACCTGTGGAAATTCCAACGTGTTCTCTTGTAATTGGAGAAGAGAAAGGAAAACACAATTTGCATAAGTTAATAATGCATATAACAAACTGTACGGTCTGGGTACATGGTTGGTGGTATGCTTTCATCTTCATATCTAAGAGATATAGGAAATCTATGTGGAAAGTATCCCAGTGTCCTTCTCATTTTTCAAAATGGTCTGCAAAGTCCTCTTTTGTGATCACCATCACTTGCATTCTCCTTGATCTCATCTATGATCTGAAATCTCCTTCCTATTAACAGCAAAAAGCCAGAAGTTGCAAGGAACCAAATCTGGACAGTAAGGGGTACTGACAGTTCCGGGTGATGCGATGTTCAGCAAAAAGAAAACCTGCACAAGACTTTAATTGCATTTCAATGATGAATGAGTAACCCCACAGGAGAGTGTTTGTTTATACATGCGCAGCAAGGTCCTTTCTGATTATTGCCAAGTTACATCAAAGTAACAAAACTGGTTCCGGAGATATTCAAAATGGCTGGATACTTTCTGGGGCACACATCGTACTTTCACAACTATCTGTAATTCTATCTTTCTGTCATGTAACTCTTCTCACCAGTGAAATGTGTGATATTAAAGGAAGGGAATAATCTACAAATCATTTATGTAGATGTTCAGTGACTTTCATTTATAAAAGAGATGATGAATGATGGCCTCTATGTGCCAAACTCAATCTAAATTCACTTACAAAATGTTTTTCTTACACACAGAGAAATGTTAGAGAAATTGGCAAAAAGATGTTGAAAGTCTAAATCTTCTTTGATTTGTTTGGGCAAGCTGCCGAAATCCTTGAGCCTCAAGCAAATATAAAAATAAAGCCTGATAAAGAAAATCTAAAAGTTTCATCTGTGGTTGCTTTTGTAAAAACAGCCAAAATACTTCATTGATTCAAATTTGACTTTCTAATAAAGAATACAGGAATTGGTAATCTTCTCAATATCAGAATTTTATTGGCTGGACCGGCCCCAAGGTTCCTAGTACCCTGAGCAAGCTGAACTTCAGCAACCTTTAAAAGTATAGTATTATTTATTTATGTTTTACAGGAATAAAATGTTTATTATAACAATCAGGTAGAAGAAAACAGTATCAGGGTTTCAGATCTTATTTTGACTGTTTTTATTCTGTTCAATATGTCCTTTTTCCTTTTTGTATTTGAGAAGTCCAACTGTCTCGGACACATGACAGGTGCCCCCTTGCACTCTGGGCAACCGCCCATGTTGCCAGTATCGAGGCCCGCCCCTGTTTATTGAAACATTTGGATATTAAAATGAAAGAGTGAAAAAGTAATCAAAAAAAATACACTTCCTCGGAATTGAAAAGAATACTAAGAAAGCAACAAAAAACAATTCTTCAATAGAAGGTAAAGGAATTCTTGGAAATAGTATTTTATTTATTACAAGAAAAAAAATAAAATAGAATAGAGCATTCTCCAGAAAAAGAATTTGACTGGTTGGTTGTGTCTTATTTATTTCTCCAAAAATATTGCTTTTTATTTCCATGAAAAGTGCATTTGAACTAACAATGGGATAGAGAAAGCAATTAATTTTCACCTTGGAAAATTAACAAACATTTTTCTCAGCTCATAAGAGCCAATATTTTAGAGCCATGAATTATTAACCAGTCTTAATGATATATAATCAGGCTTTCTTGGCAAACCAAAGGGTTTTTTGTTTTAAAAAATCAACTTAAGTAGAACTTGAAAGGTGAAATAGTAACAGTTACTAAAAATACTTAACACATTTCAAGACCTAGATACATCTGATATAATATTCTGTTTGTTTTTCTTTGTTTCTCAGTTGGTAACTTCTGATATATATTACTGATTAAAAATACATAATAGAAAATAAATAAAATTAATTAAATATATTACAAAAGAAAATTTAATTCAAAGAATTAAAAACATCTGTACATTCATCAGGTTTTTCTCATTTTGTATCTATTCTTAAGATAATATCAAATTTTATTCTCTTTGAAACAATAACCGTTTTCATCTGCATATTTAATATCTTTTTAAAATAACTGGGATTTCCACAGATCTAGTTCCACAGATCTCTTAAAGCATCATCTTGAGAGTTTAAAATCTATGAAAAAATGTATACACATTCATTGGGAAATGCTGTATACAAATTACAAGGTGAGCCAAAAACATTTACCGCAACTAACCATCTGCTTGTAGAGAAGATTGCAAAAAAAGTAATCTGTAGAATTCTTCTCAGAAATTCCAGGAGAATAAAAAAAAAAAGTTAGTTTTTTTTGAATAAGAAAAATAAATCAAAGAATATGAAGAAACGAATTGTCAAAGAAAGAAATGAATTGATAGAAAGATGAAAAGGCTAGGTAAAAAATTTTGATAATTGGAAAAAAAAGGAAAGGGATTTTTCTTAGAAAATAAAAAAAATTCATACATAATCCTCCCTGATTCATCCATAAATGATTTTTTTTTTGTATGTATAAAATCATGTCTACCAAGAATTTTAAGGCCAAGCATTCCCAGTGAAAAAAAATAATAGCAAGTTTAAGGAGGAAAGTTTTTTCTTTTCTATACAAGAGCACAGAACAAAGAAATCTTTCTAAAAAGTTCAAATTTGCTCTTTGTAATATGGATATTGTTTAAGACTATATTGTCTTTAATAGTGGACCGGAGGGAAAGAAAGAGAGGGAAAGAGAGAGAAGAGGGAAGACTGTAGAAAGAGAGAAAAAAAGAAAAAGAACAGACTCTGTTCAAAAACTGCAACGTTGTATGTACAATTTTTGTCAACAATTGTTTCTGTGATAAAACTATTTCACCCAAGTTGAGTTTTCGAGTTAATCCCCATTAAAATAAATAATCATTGCATAAAAAACAAAACCAAAAATATCATCTGAAATGCAGCATAATTCAATGTAAAATGAAAAAAATTATATATATATATATATATGTATACACCTGTGTGTGTGAAATGAAAACACTGTGTAGTCTGCTTTTTTTTTTTTTTTTCTTCCCTTCTAGTACTCTCTATCTTTTTTAATACCTTAACAATTGATTTTCAAAAAAAAAAAGGTATAAGACATAATAAAACGTGGAGGAGAAAAAATATTCCTCTCTCTTTGCCCACTCTCTATATTGGATCTTTCTCTCTTTACCAATGCTTTCTTTTATTATCCATCCCGCTCTTATTAAGATGACAGCTTTCCTTCTTTGTTACGAATGCTGCCAATCTCCCTTTAACAACACTGTCTTCAGGTCACTTTATTCCTTACACTGTTAATCTATTCAAATCTGGTCTTAACATGAAATTTTCCCCATCATCAGAACTTATGATGCAACTGAAAGGGGATAGAAGAGCTGCAATGAAAAAAATAAGGTAAAGATAGAGAGAAGGTTAGAACAGAAAAAGAGAAATGAAACAGGTCTGGTGAGTCACAATAAAGAAACCAGCGTGTGACCAATGTCTTTTTGCAGCATGCTGTCTTGGAGGAGATCAATTAAAAAATTGGGTTGTGATCATTAAAAAGTCTGAATTTTTCAACATATGAACAAAACGTTTTCTTCTAGACAATATAAGGAGTGAATGCTTCATTTTCCAGTTCACTCACTCCAATGTGACGCATACATAGGTAGATAGTGAGCCAGGCAGAACCACTTAAAAACTGAACTTATATTGACTGTTTTAGTCAGCAGTAAACAGTTCCTTCAAGTCCATCCTTCATTTCCTTTGCACATCCAGTTCAAACTCACTGAACGTTTGGATGACTCTTCGCATATATTTCAGAAGAAAATTCATTATTTCTAAAATACGTTTGATATGAATTTTACTGATCTTTTTCAATTTGACTTGGCCATTGCTAGACCAGTGAGTGGAATCCCATTAGAATGCTGTGGTCTTGTACCAGACTAAACTCAACTTGATGAATCAGGAGTTCCTAACCCTTTTTGCACTCCACACCAGATTGATATTGACAATATACTTATGAATAGTTCGACAGGGGTTGGCTTGTCAATCATGACAGGAATGTAGATGGTAAGTCAACTGGCTGATAAACCTAATTTCATTTCTGAAAGGGTCTATCTAATGGATTTAGTATTAAGATCTAAGGAAATGAATACGTTTTTATTTTACAAAGAGATATCACTAAACCCTATTTTTACCAATGGCTCAGTAGTTCATGTTCTGTGGTTTGTTACTGGTTCAGCGGTTGGGGACCACTGTAATAAAAAACTACATTCTACACAGAGTATTCTAAGTGAATTCAAATAAAATTCATGATTTTTTAATCAGAAAAATAACTGGCAAAAATGGAGCAGCGAACAAAGGTCTAGAGACAGGGTCACTTAGTACAAAGCATCATGGTAAAAATGACAAGAGAGAAGGCAAATAGGAGAAAAAAAAGAGAGACAAGAGGATAAGATGGGGGAAAGTGAGAGGGAAGAAAGAAAAAGAAGACAGAAAATGATTAAAAAAACCACAAAGAGATGAGTGGAAAGTGTTCCAAAAACCTACAGGAGGATTAAAAAGAGAGAATAAATAAGATGAAACAGAGAAATTTGATTTGCATCACAGAAGAATTCTTTTGATTGCAGCATGTAAAAGTGCAAGTCTTTGTTATAGTACAAATTAAAGGAATAGACAGCAAAAAAGAAATCAATGAAAACTCTCAAGGGAACTCATGAGTCTCTCCCCCCCCAAAAAAATGGGAAATGTTTTATTAGAGGCTGGTAAAAGAAACTATAAGATGCCATCCCCTTTCGAAACCTTCATCATGGTCGTCACTCTTGACATCATTAAGGATTGGATAGAGAAAATTGGAAGGGAGGTATGTCAGCTGAGAAGATCAGCAGTAATTACAATTTTGAATCATGTTTCATCTATACTGACAAGAGATGTTCTTGTTTATGGAACAAATTCAGATGAACAAAAAATTACAAATAGTAATAAGCAGCCTGAAACCAAACGTTTATGATTTGTTAATCACCTTTTGTAGAATATTTTTGGGTAGTTTTGTATACCAAAATAAGTTCTTTGATGAAGGAACAATAAACCAAACCATCTTATAAGAAAAAAACATTCAGCTGTCATCGACTAAAATGTTATTCCAATTCATAATGTAATATGTATAAAAAATAAATTGAGAATAGATTTCAAATTCTTATCATCTCTTAAATTAGCGTAAAAAAATATGAATTTTATCATGAGGGTACTAACTACTGATTGAAATTACCAACCTTCCACCTTTAGGTAAATTTAATTTTTTACTCAATTTACAGAAGACTTCTATTCTTCTTTATTCAATTCACAGAAGAGTTCCACTGTCAATTAGGAGTGGTGTCAAGCGGTTCATGAAATTAAGAGATGAGTAATAATTATATTCCAAACATTATGATTATCTATTATAATTGTTTTATCATGACTCTACAGCTGAATAGTGCCACAAAAAGATTTCAGCTGTTATTGATTAATGAGATGATAAATATTAGAATTTGAAGTATAATACTGCAGTGAGTGATGTTACGAACTAAGTACTTATGAATATTTCAGGAAAACAAAAATCCTTTCATACATGAATGTATAGAGAGGATCAAAAGCAGATCTTAATCATTCCTAACCATTGCAAAGAAGTAACTGAACCACAGACTTTGAGGTTCTAGTGGAGTGACCTAAGCACTGAGCCATTACACAGGGGTGATCACTGACTTATATTTATGTTCATCCCTGTGGAGCTCAAACCAAACATTTTTTTAACCATAAAAATGGTATAAACATTATATCTATCCCTATTCCAGAAAAAACATTTGTTCCAATGTTATCACATGATGTTATTACAATGTTTCCCAACATGATTAATGCGTCTTGTCCAGCACGGAAGCAAAATCCAATCTTTCGTTTTATATTTCTTTCTGGTACATCAAACAGATGGAAGCCATATATATATATATATATATATGTATATATATGTGCATTTTTTCTGCGAGAATGTCAGCAAAGAAGCATGCCTGTGTGGCCTGGTGCGTGCATGTTGATATAAATCTCGATATATTAAAGACCCGAAAGATGGAGAAGAAGGGGCTGTACTCTTCAACAGAGGTGTTGAGTTTACATGGCAAAGAAAGGTTTAGGCCAACGCGGAATGCGCATACAATCATTTAATAGAGGGAGAAGTATCAACAGCTGTTTTTTGTATACTTCCAATTATATATGGCTAATTACACACAAGCAGCCAGGCCATGAGTGACGAGGGGCAGATTGGTTGACGTTTGGTATTCGTAAGCAAAGGGACCTAAAGAGAACATGATAAGCTTATATATTAGTAAAAAGCTAGCAAATTAAAAAACTTATTTCTGCTTGGCTACATGCAATATATTTTTACAGGATATTTTATTTTATGATTTCTGTTTTATTTAATTACTTACCCATTCATTTTTATCGTTTCATACTTTTGATTAAATTGTCTTTTACCTTGGGTTCCTCTTTTGAAGGCTTATGGCTTGAAGATTCTTTTATGTTTTCAAGTATGATGGCCTGTTTCTTTGATTCTTGACTTAGAGAGAGGTTTTTCCAATCATCTGGCACTTCAATGATCGTGAAACTTTTGTCTCAAAAAGGACTTGTTTATTTCCTTCTCACTGCATCTTGTTTCGGGCGGAAACTCAGTTCGGGGAGAATTTGTAACAATCAAATCATTGTAGCCCCACAAATTGCCCGACTAACCAGTCAAGTGGGCTTACAGATTCTTCTCTTTTTGCTTGCCTGTGTGTGTCTCCGGGTGCTCTTGGTCACATTTTTGGATTAAATCCTTGAGATTTTGGGTGAGCACACCACTAGGCACGTTCTAAAGACATTTTTTCAAAAAAGTGCTTCCAGGGATCTCAATGGTCATTTTGGGCAAACAATGCCCAAATCTTGTGCTAGAATTTTTGGGGGGATAATTTTGGATAGAAGATATTTTTTTCAAAGATTTTAGATAATTGTAATGTTAATTTTTTTGTAATTGAAACCTACAAGTCAATGAGTTTTTATTATCATGAAGAGAAAAATCTTTGAAACGATTTCTTTTTTAATTGAAAGAATTAAGAAGAAGAAGAAGAAGGACCAGAGTTCATGATAAAAGTACTTCATTTCTTATTATACATACAAAGAGAGGGGTAATGGATTACATGAAAAAAAAAATTTCAAACTTAAAATGTTGCAGAAGAAAGAAGGAAGAAATCTCATGAGGAAGATATAAATTTAAAATTCACAGTATAGTTGTTCAGTTCAATCAGTGTATTGCCGCAGATTTTAGGGGGTACTCCTGATTCAACTTCAACAGTTCAATGGGAAGAAGCTGTATGGGAGACAGATCTCCAGGGACCATCCAACTGATCCCATTCATGCTCCATTCAACTGATCCCATCGATGGCCCAAGAGAAATTAAGTGAATAAACAAACAGGCTCGGACGAAATTCGAACTCGGTTTGCTGATTCTGTTCGTTTTCCGTGCAGGTAACTGTTACGCCAGCCTTCACCTCCTCATCCAAGGCTTCCAACTTATATTTATTATCAGAGCACAGTGTAAGGAAGGTTATTACTATCGGTATTCAGCTGAGGTGACGTAGACAAGCAATCTGTCGAAAATTTATTAACAATTTAGATTATTCAAAACAATAATACTTCGGCTTTTCTTAAGTGGATTCATTCTCTCTCTCTCTCTCTCTCTCTCTCGTGCGCAGTTTTTAACATCGAATGAACAGGGGGGGGGGGGGGACTCAACAATCGTGACCACTTTCTCTACATGGTGCCAAAATCTGAGTTACTGTTATTGCTTGTGCGTAAGAGACGGAACTTGATTTTATTAGCAATTTTCTCTAATCTCGTGTTTGCTTGTCTGTCTCTTTTCTGTCTGTCTTTCTTTCAGTGGTTGTCTGTCTGTAAGTTTCCTCTATTTCTCTCCACGAGGATTGTTTATTTCTAGCCCCTTCGTATCGTCATTGGAGGAACGGCATGTTCAAGCGAGTGTGCGAACAGAACACTTATGGCAATTAGCAGTATCATGTCCTTTTAATCAGATAGCAATGGACGAAAGTTGAGAGGGGCAGGTCATAATGCTATATGTACAAGATCTCTCGCTTCTCAGTCTTCAAAAGACGTGAAAGAACGGAGAAGAAGACAGAGAGAGAGAGAGAAAAGGGTGTTACAGTGTTTGGTTGGGTAGACAAGTTAACAGCTGGGGGTTTGTAGATAAAACATTTCATTTCATTCACAAAAAAAAAATCTTCAAGTAGCAAAAACATTACAACCTAAGCGTGGCTGTCGGCTTGACTGATTTTGTTTTCAAGTCATTTCACTTTTAAGTTCTTGCTTTTCGCCTTTTTTAACAGGGAAGACAATCTCGTATTCACACGCCCTAGGGTCGGGTCTAGCAGGAAGAGGGGTTGGTACGTCTCTCCTAATAGCCTTACGTACAGAGTGTTCTTAAAATCTACTGCTTAGGCAAAATATGGGTCCCCGTGTTGTATTGCTTTCGTCTCGAGAATTTGATGAGGTAATTCGAATCTTGAGGTACGAAATGATGGGATTAACTTGTAAATTATTCCCAAGGAATATAATATTCATTCCTTCATTTTTTTTTTCGAGTTGTTTAGACCTGAATCTAGCTTTCTGGAGAATAAGTTAGTCGGTACATTTTCGCAACTCCAACTGATATTAATAATTTGAAGAATGAACAAGAAAAAGAACTAACTTGGTTTAGAACATGTGAGGTTGTATATATCAGTTATAAGCACTGTCTAGTCGGCTTTCTTTCTTATACCTTCCATTTTTCCAGTCTCGAGAATTGATTTTCTTGAGAATTATACGACGTAGCATCGTAGTGTGACGTAAAACAGAAAAAAATATACCCCTTTCTCCGCCCACTCACTCTATTCTTCCTTTCCAATGAACGCTATGAACTGATTCAAACTTCGACTAAAAACCTTTTGGCATTCATAAAACTTTCGACTTTCGTCGCAGTTAAAAATAAAAATTTAAAAAATACACATTGCTAATGCTCAACGCTAGCCCCCGCGCTAGAGAAAAATTAACATTTTCACTTATCAACTTGGAGTATACTTGGTATTGGTACAATAACAATTTCTCCAGTCGAAAAAGGGTGAGGAAGGCTGTTCTAAAGTAAACAATTGAATCCACTAACAAGATCTTTTAAATCGTCTCAATGATTTAACTTTTAAATTAACCCTAGATTTTAGAGAGTGGAAGTAACTCCGAAGAAGAAGAAGAAAAAAAAAACGACATAAAAATAAACTATACCTGGAGATAATTAATATCTGGTTACACGATAAAAAATAGTCCGACTTTTTGAGTCTGGTTGATTTTGTTTGGGGCATTGAATACTAAAGTCATCTAAATAAATGTTGGTTTTGTGTAGAGATTTGGAAATTTGTAAAGAAAAAGAAAGACTGTTGAAGTAAGCGAATACAATGAGAGCGATTTTGACTTGTCATGCTAAATGGAGGAGAAGATGTTCATTTTCGAAAAGGTCAGTAGCAAAGTTTCAGAAATGTTTTTAAATGCTTTAACCAAATTTCCATGAAATTAGAGATGTCATTTCTAATTTCATGGAAATTTGAATAAAGTATTTAAAACAGGTGTATTCAACCATTTTTTTTCTTTAACTCACCGCCCACATTGACTTATTTAAAAGAGATTAAAACGTGCCACCGCCCACCTGACATGAAATTCGAAAATATTTTCACAGCGTAACCAACAATCACCCATTTAAAATCGCATGCGTTGAAGGCCCCTGATTAAATAACACAATCTTAATGGTCAGCAAGTAAATTACTTCTTCAAATATATAAATATTATCTTAATTAATGCAATTGATAATCAGGAAGATAGGTAAACAAAGCAGGTTTTGAAGACACCTTAAAAAATAACAATGGTTTAAATTGACATAGAATGTTACAAGAGGTGATTGAATGATTGGTGAAAACTGTAGAAAACAGACGCTTCTAAAATCCACATTTTGTTTTGGGCAATAATTTTCTTTTTGCTTTTTTTTGTTATGAAAATTTCCCCTGATGGTTCCACAAAACAGTTTTCCAGCTTACATTCAAGTGTGTTTAACTCTAACAAAACTCCTCGGACATATATATATATCCTAATGTTTTTTATGACTGCTAGGATATATGTGTTCCGTAGATCTCTTTAAGACGCGTACTGGGGTGTATGTGTCATGAAAAATGAAGTAAATAAGATTTCCTTGACTTTCATAACTGCAGACAATGACATCATCATGGTTGGAGACCCAAGCAGAAATTAGAGATCTGCTAATTCTATGATTTGCGTCTGTCCCTCAATAAAAACTCTTACGGGACAAATGAATACCATCATGATTTTGTTTTTTCAAGATATGGAAAATTTTTGAATTGATAAAAAAAAATAGTTTTCCTTCTTAGCCATTACATAAAAATTACATACCCTTTCAGAAATTCAGGCATTTTGTTCCATAATAGATTAGGCTTGAAGGGGTTAATTAGATTATGTATTTTTTTTATCGATATATTTTATAAGCATCAAGGTAAAATGTGAAACTATTACTTACTGACTGCTTCTATCACGTCAGCCAAGAGGACTCCATCAGTAACGTCCTGTTGAAGGTCACTAATGAAGCGTTTGTTGCGAGCTTTCTCTAAATAATGGTTGGCCCAGTCTGTGTAGATCTGAAGAAAAAAAGGAAAATGGTCAAAATTTAAAACATTACCGGTCGGTAGAACATTAAAACTCATGGAAAATCTTTGATTTAGTAAAAGAATAGTTTTTATTCTTTCTTGTTTTTGTAACAGAAGAAAGAGTAATAAAATCAGATTAATTAATTAATTACATATGCAATTTGACTACAGTTGCAAAAACAAGGAAGAGGACTATAATCCGAGAGCCCCAAACCAAAGAACACCTTTAGAGTCATTGGCAGAATTCTGTAAAAGGCATCAAAAAACGATCCTTCTACACTTTTTTAATTTCATGTACAACATGATGATATGCCTTATAATTCTAAAATTATTCAAAGAACAGAAAATATAAAGAGTCGTAGAAAATCAATTCTATTCAAGGTATGGATTCCTTTGCAATAAATAAATACTAAAATACATCTTTGTATAATTAATCAATATGGACCAGTGCATCCTACCGATAGTCAGCTATGGAGCTGAAACATAGAACCTAACCAAGAGCCGGAACCTCAAACTGAGAACCATGCAATATTCACATGAAAGAATCGTACTCAACCTCACATGGAGAGATAACAAGAAATCACAATATATTAGGCAAAAAATAGGAGTCCAAGGTATCATAGAATCCCTTAGAAACCTCAAATGGCAATGGGCTGGTCATGTTGTAAGAATGGTGGACTACCAATGGACATCACAACTCACAACATGGAACCCCAGGGATCACGTGTGAAACTGAGGCCAGCTGAATATAAGATAACGAGACAAACTAGACAAATTCAGAAAGTATAGGCTCTGTGACACCCATGATAGAGAGATTTGATGAATCCTGGGGAATGTCTATGTCCAATGACAGATGATTAAAGACTGATGGAATAACCTCATCATTTTTTACAGGTACTATGCTAGTAAATACAATGAATGCAAAAAGTATCCGATAAAAAACAAAAAGTTCATCTTAACACACACACTTTCAAAAGTGAGAGAATTTGGACCAAAGGCACCTGATTTTTCCAACTTCTCAAAATTCAATATTCTTCTGATTTTTGTAAATCTTAATCTTTGGTCAGAATTCTCTCAATTTTAAAGATGCATCATATCATGTGCCATTATAAGTCCACTGCTGGATGAAAGCCTTTCCCATTTCCTTCCATGACGACTGCAAAGATGCTAACCTCTACCATGTCTTACCAGCAAACTTTTCTATCTCATCCCTCTATCTTCTGTTTGATCTTTTCTTATTGTGTTCAGTGGTCACCAATCAATTAGCTTTTTGCTCCATCTGTTGTCATCCTCTCTTGCCAAGTTTCCAACTCATCCTCATTTTTGTTGCTTAATTATTTGCTCAATATCCTCCGCTCTAGTCTTTCTCCTTATCCATGTTGATCTTTTTCGATCTCTTCGAGTTATTCCATGGCTCTTTGAGCAATCCTAAGTTAGTTTTCAGTCCGGTTTGTTAGTTTCCATGTTTTGCATCTGTATGGTATTATGTATTCATTGTATGATTTATGCTTTGAGCACATGTCTGCATTCAAACCAGATGATTTCCAGCCAATCGTTATGCATCGTTTTATTTTGCTTTCAACAGACTTTCTCTAATTTTTGATCTGTCCTTGGTAAATGCAATTGACAACCTCTTCTAGATCCTAACTCTAGCTGTATAAGGACTTTGAAATAAACTTTTTGAAATGTGTTGGATACTTTTAGTACTCACTGTCAATCCTCTTTGCAGAGAACCTCCACAACCTCCAGATAATGCTAGATAAACTGAACAATGAAAGTTGATCTTCACATGAACTTCAGCAAAACAAAGATCATGTGCAACCCCTGGACATCACGACTCACAACATTGATCACCAGAGATCAAATGCTGGACTGAAGCTGGCAGAATATGAGATGGCAAAACAAACTGTACAGGTTCAGAAAATATTGGCATCGCAATGCCCATGATAGAGAGATATGGCAAATCCAGGGGAAGGTCTATGTTCAATGTCCAATGTCGGACATTTACCAGTTTACCTGTTTACCAGCCTAATGCAATGAACATAGACTTAATCAGCATAGGCATCAAGATAAAACAATGAAGCAATAAAAAATATACTTAGGGGATTGGAAAAACCAGTATATTTTTCTACGCTTGAATTTTTTCTAAGATGCTTGTTTAGATTATGAATAGCTTTATAATTAAGAATCATGTGGTTATTGCATATTTGGGAAGGAAAGGAGAAGAAAAAAAATTTCCTTAAATGGAGGATGATTCAAAATCAGTTGTCAGATTTTTTCTTAAATTTTGGTAGTTCGATATTTTGTTTGAGCAGTGGGGGGGGGGATTATATAAAAAATGTTAGCATGAGAACAAAAATGTTTTTTTCAAAGGAAAAGAGAGAATGCAACCATTTTCTTCGGAATTTAAAAAAAAAAATAATTCCAAGAACAAAAAATCATCAAGTTTAATTAGCTACTTTGATTGCTTCAATATAATTCTTCAATTGAAGAGAGAAATTTTAATTAAAAGCAAACAAAAAGAAATATTTTTTTAATCCCTTGAGAAAAAAAGTTTAATTAAAGAAATAATTTGTAAAAAGATTTCTAAAAAACAACCACCACAAATTTCCCAGGAGATAGATTAGACAGAGCCTTTCTTATCAAAAAGTTGTGCAATGTCCTAAAAAAAATCAATATTTTTAAAAAATTATGTATATAGTATTCTGGAACATCAACACCATAATGGGTTCTTGCAGTAGTCAATATTATGAGATAAAGAAAATAGGTTGACAACAGTGAACAAGAACATTTTATAATCAATATTATCAAAAAGAATTATCAATGGACAAAAGGCACATTTAGCAATTTTCACAAAAGTCAATATCATTCCAAGAATTGTTCAGACTATTGATCAAGTGCCAGATGATGATTTTGTAGGGGTTCAGGTGCTGCAAGGCCCCCAGTAATATTTTCAAAAGGAAAAATAAAAAGTGAAAGAAAAATTAAATTTATTTTCACAAGGCTAACAATAATTAAAATTCAAACATTTGTGTCATGTAATTTCTCGGAAAGATATTTCTCTAAAACATCAGTAAATTGTAAGTTCTTGAGGACATCATTTTAATCTGCCATGAGAGTAAGTCATTCTTGTGCCAGTCAATCTGCGTACGTTCTTCAGATGTTTCATCCCAGAGAAACTCTTCCATTAAGTCGCATTAGTCATCATGAAACACAAATGAATCCGTAGAGCTATTTCAGCATAAGTGAATGGAGAAGTTAATCCATTGTTCCCTATAAAGGTATAGATATCAAAAGCTTGTAGTATTTCATGCTCGTAACTGGATTCATCAAATTGTCTAACAAAGTTCTTCAAGTGGAAGGATTTCAGGGACAAATTTAGGCTCAAAGTCATGAGTACTTACACATTGATTCAGCATTCTCAAATGAAATGACTTCTCGCTCCATCTCTGGAGCCCCCCCCCCCCCCAGCTCACAGCTGGCAGAGGTGCTTGGGCTCCAGCCTCTTATGCCAATGCCTTAATCAAGCACATTACTGATCTCATTCTTTTCGTTGTTCCAACAACAGCACAGGATCCCCACAAACCGGGGGGGGGGGGGAGCAGACCCCCTCCCTTTCCTCAGAACAACACCCAAGCGAGAGGGGTTTGAAAACGGAAATCTTATATTCAGTAAAGGATAATAGTGCTGTACAATTGTTTTATGTAACCCCAACTTGATGTACCCATCTAAAAAGATGGTATTATGATTCTTTGGTAACAGGATTGCTGGTAAGATATATTCTGAATATAACCCTTCCCCCTGCACACACACACACACACACACACACACACACCTCTGGATAAATGGTAGCAGATACTCAGGGTTGACAGTTTTAAATGCTGGAAAAAATTTATTAATACTTGCTATATAGATATATACGTAGAGAGAGAGAGAGAGAGAGAGAGATAGACAGAGACATAAGTTGATTTCCTGTAAAGGTTGACTCTTGAATTCTGGCAAAGAAATCATTCCTTTGTGAATAGGTTGACCCCAATTTTTTCAGGTCAAAGGAAGCACAAATTAGGCAGAGAAAGCCTTATACTTTATAGGATAGAAATTACATTCCAAGAAACAAGAATTCCATCAACATTCAGCCCGAAGTACTAGGGGCTGAAGCAACTATTTATTATAATATTTACTTTACGCTGAATGTAGGGGTAGCATAATAGTTACCAGCACGAAATAATACAAAATCAAGAAACTAAGTTGAAATTTTGGCCGAGGCTGCTTTTTTTTTTCCACTTAGCACAAATATCTTTGGAAAAGGCATGAATCCACTTCTACCTAGCTCTGTTCCATAGCTAGCTAGCTATCTAGACAAAACGTCTTGACATCGGTTCGCCACTCTACTATAACTATCTTACCAGCTGAGGCAGTAGATGCAGCAATACCTATAACCATGACAGAGACCAATAGGTAGTGAAACACTAAAAGGTTATAGCAAAAATAGTCGATATTTCCATTCAAGTCTTTACTCGAGTGAGTAAATAGCAACAGAATATAATGATAGTACAGTAGTTTCCGGATCACTTTAACAACCCCCGCCCCTAAAGTGGCCATTTTAACATCATATCTTCTGGGTTTTGGCAATTAAACATTCTCTCCTCTAAATTAGTCTCAGGGGCAGAAATGTTTTATTTTATTGATAAAGTTAAAAAGGAGAATTTGTTCTTACAGAGGTTGCGTTCGTGAAGCATTCGCAATTTTTGTTTTGACATTTCCAAGCATACCCGTTGGGACCTTTTGCGCGTTGGGTCCAATTCAGTGTTACATCACACTTGTCACACTTAGATTCATACTTTAAAAGGCTGTTTTATTGTAACCAGAGATTAGCTGGCAATAGGTCCTCCACGTGCAGAGGAATAATGACAGCTTGGAATGTATTGCCAGCCATGGGTTCTCCCTAAGGGGAGAGGATGTTGAAGTTATCCCAGCTTCTTTTTTTGTTTTTTGTATCTGTTGAATATTTTTCATGTCTTAATCTGAAAGTTTCTCATCATGAACAGATTCCAACCCAAGGAAACTAACATTTATATATATGAGAAAGACTTGTTTACACATATCCCCCCATATCTATGGCATATGTAGCTAACCAGAAGTATTGCTCCAAACCTTCGAACAAAAATGACAAAAATAGACAAGCCAAGATGAAGCACTTTATTTAAAATCAATTAAAAATGTCCATAAATTTCATATCAATTTTTTCATAATGTTTATAGCAATAAATATAAATTGTTCCAATTTTTGTATCCTTTGCCTGATGATATCAGCCGGTTATTTCTATCTGAATGACCTTATCTCAAAGTAATTACAATAAGCAGCATCCTTTATATAAATATATATATATATAAAGTGACACCAAAAAAAATTTTCAAGATATTTTTTAGTGTTTAAAGCTTTGTAGACTATACAGATATATATATATATATATATATATATATATATATATATATCAATTTAGTAGATATTTATATTTTATTATTATATATCTTATTATAAAGCTTTGTCGACTATACATATATATATATATATATATATATATATATATATATAGATAGATATATATATATATATATATAGATAGATATATATGTGTGTGTGTGTGTGTATGCGTGTGTATATAAATTTAGTAAATACTTATATTTGCCAGTATAGATACAACAATCAGGATTTGCTTTGTGAGAGAAAAAGAAGATAAATATCTCTTGCTCTCCAGGTTGAGCAATAAGAAATAATTCCTTTGAACCTCGAAGAATTTATTTGCATAGAAATTGCATTTCGCACTTTCTCTCTGTCCAAGTCAAAATTCATCTTTTGCATTGAGAAAGATAACAGGAATTTGAATAAAGAAAACTTTTGAGATATTTTTCAGCACATGTAGTTATTTACAAAGCTGAGTCTTATTCAGGGTCTAATAGAAGGTATAAAGGAAGAAAGATTGTGTCACACCTGTCAGGGTATTACATTCTTATGAAAATATATACAATTTCAAATTCCCCGATAGTATTGAAACGGAGGAAGATGCTTTTATATATTTATTTGTTATATATATATATATATATATATATATACACAAAAAAGCCCCATCTTATATAGGATACAGAACTACAACTCTCCCACGTGGATGAACATGCCACCTCTCTGATCAAAGTACTATCTACTAACACATTTCAAAGAACCACAATACTCTTCACTAGTATCCATCAACTCCTGGTGGAAAACACTAGAATTCTTGACAACACAAACTGCAGATGAAGATTACCAACTGTAATGCCTATTCTCATCAAAACAAGGTATTCAACAAGATATTCTTTGATGTTAGAGCTAATGTGTGGAAGTGTATTTAAAGCTCTTTAGCACAGGTGATGTTGTCAACATACTACATCATTTACAGTTGATGATTCAAAAGATTTTGACAGATCAGTTTACAACTCTTAATTGCTGACTACTCAAGTTTAAAAAGTTCAACAAAAATACGACATCAACTACAAAACCAAGTTAACAAACTAATTCTTGAAAATGGCAGATGAAAGATCTCAAATTTCAAAACTTCATAACTCCGGGGAATTTTCACATGATTTTGATCTTGTTATTAGGCCAGTCTAAAAACAAGGAAAATTAGCAAAAAAGTTAAATTTTGTCCATTGTTTTGAATAAGATATGTTCAATATATATATATATATATATATATATATATATATATATTATTGTGTCATCCACAGACAGCTGTTTCAATGTATTACATCTCTCCAGTGTGGCTATAGACTTTATCCCATCCAGTACCGCGAGGCAGAATTGAAACCCTCACATCGGACCCGGAGGCCGATATCCTACCTCAGCACTACGGGTGGTCAGCAAGGCTGAATTTAAGTGATATATTCATTTACGCAGAAACTCCTCATCCACCAGAGTGCTCTATTCCTATGGAATATATATACACACATGCACCCACATATATACGTATATGTATGTGTTCACACACAAACGTTTTCTATATCATATCTCGATATCAGTGAAAAAAACTTGATATCATATAGGTATGTATATTTATACACAGTGATATATACATATTTCAAATATTTCCTGTGAAGCCTGTACGTATAACTTTTTTTTTGTATACGTATATATATATATATATATATATGTATATATATATATATATATATATATATATATGTATATATATATATATATATATATATATATATATATATACATATATGAAATCTGGTGGTGAATGCTAGTATCTGTGCTAAAATAATACATGCATACACAAAGACTTATGTATATCCCAACCTAGAGATTGAAAGTTTTTTTATGTTCATATATTCTAATATATCTTCCTGTGTATATATCATATTTTCAGGTATATTTTCCTTCAGATATACCGACATAAAGATACATACACACTTGCACACATACATAAAAATTATGTTTTTGAAACATTATAACCAAATCCAACATGATATGAAAGTTTTTAAAAAATCTGGTGTAGAATTTCATGTTCCAAAAAAAGTAATTAAGTAAGAAAAACAAAAAAACAAAACATTTCATGATTGATTTGATATCCCAAACTTAGTTGGTGTTAAAAACAATATTAAGGAAATTGTTTATATTTATCATCACTTAGCTCTTTCCTTTAATCTTTTACAAATATTCTGTTGATGGTAACCAATCAATTTTTGATGACAGATTAACTCAACAGCTGTAAAAGACTTATTTGGTAGTTTTTGTCATCTCTCTCTGTCACACACGCACAAAATGGAGGGGATTATTTTATCAGTAAAATTATAGCCTTTAAGAAGAGTCCATTGCTATAGACAGAGAAAGGAAGAGAAAAAGTCACACTGATCATAATATAGATTCTGATGTCATATTTGCCAGTGGCTTTTTCTTATTTCATCAATTATAATGGCCAAGGAAAAACATTGGCATTGATAAAAATTAAAAATTACAACAAAATTTTATTCAGTCATTTGAAAAATTAGAGACAATTTTAGATGGTTTGTGAAGTGAACCAATTTTATTTGACTCATGACAAAAATTGTAGAATAATCTGAAAAGTATCATTATTATTTTTTTTAATTATGGTTCTGCAATTTCAACTGAAAAAAATGTATGACATGCCTCTATATACAAAATTATGTGTGTTTTATGTGTATGCGTGTGTGAGTAGGAGTAGAAAGTAATCTTTATCCGTCTGAGAGAGAGAGAAAGAGAGGTGCTCTGTATAGGAGAGAAAAAGTGGTGAAAGAGTTTCATGGTTAATCATAGCATTTAATTCAAAAATAATTGTCTCTCTGCCGTGGGGTTTGGGAGGAGGAAATCTTGAAAGAATAACAGAGAATGAAGAATAAGAAAGACAGAAAGAAGGAGGGAGCAGAATGGTAGAAGAATGAAAAAAGCAGAAGAGTATCAAGGGAAGAGGGGGGATGTGAAAGAGTGTGAAATAAAGTGGAAGGGGAGATATAAAGAATAGGGTAATGAGAAGGAAGAAAAGAGAATGAAGAGAAGAAATAAAAAGAGAAAATAATTTTAACAAACTGCAATTGAGTGAGATAAACAGAGTGAAAAAGAGAAAAGAGGAAGAAAATAACAATTAAATGAGAATATGCAAAGAAGAAAAGGAGAAAGAAGCAGGTGAGATAAAGTGGAGAAAATAAAAAGAGTAAGTAAGAAAGAAAAAGAGAAAGAAAATGAAAGAAAAACAGTGCTGATAGGAAAGAAAAGAGAAAGGAAGAAGAGCACGTGAGAAATAAAAAAATAGGAAGGAAGGAAAAAGAGCAGGCAAGAAAAATAAAGAGAGAAAGAAAAGAGTGAGTTAGAAAGAAAATGAGAGAGAAATTAAGAAAAAGGAATAGATTAGAAAGATAAAGAGAAGGAAAGAAGAGTAGGTGAGAAAAAAGAGGGAGAGAAAAAAAAGGAATAAAAGAGAGAGAAACAAAGACAAACAAGATGGTAAGAAAGATAAAGGAAGGAGGAGAGCAATAAAGATACAAAACACAGTGAATAAAGAAGGAAAAGTAGGAAAAACAAACACATTTCCAAAGCTTATGCAAGTGTTTAACCAATAAATGACCTCTTTTCTCTGATGTATGCATAAGATTAACAAAAGAATTCCAATGTAAGAGTTGATCATTGGCAGATCAATGTGAAATGGACTGAACTAAAAGGCTTAGGCATCAGAAAGTAGACTCTTTGTTGCACTGACAAATGATGGAGGCATTTTCTTCTTGGATTTCATAGTCATTTATTTCTATCCTCGTACATTGTAACAGGGGAACTCGACAGCCACAGACTGAGTGATGAAGATTTCCTATAGGTGCTAGTAATTGGTATTTGAGCCTAGATCAGTGGTTCTCAGAGTCTCAGATCACATTCCTCCCCTTTTGATCCAAAGTTTTCTCAATTCTTTCCCCATTCTGAATAGACTTTTTTTTTTATCATTATATTTTCCATTATATGTTCTCTCAAGGCTGAAATTCCTCCACTGGCTGAAATTAGAAACCGCCAACATAGTTTCCTTCAGTTTTTGTGTTGGGCTGGCTGGCTGCCTGGTTTGCTAGATGCATGCATGTATTATGCATACAGGCCACCACAAAGAAGCTACAGGGATGAAAATTTAAACATATACTCCTTTTACATCTAGAAAATGAATTTCATTTTTTAAATCCTCCCCCAAAAGGTTCATAGCTATGAGTTAAATTTACAATGTAAATTTATGCTAAATTTGGTCCCTCAGTTTGTGACCAGCAATTTTCACGCCTGTCTTTTGAAAATTTAGACTTTTCCAGAGATCTAAGCCCAAGAGAAAGGTAAAAGAAGTAACTGATTCATTGATCACCCCTTTCTTTCAATTTTTTTAATTGATCACCCCTAACACGGCATGCTATCAAAGAACATCAGTCATTTCATTGTTTCTATTGAGTGACTAACCAGACTTGTTCTATTCCAAACTGAACCATTTATTCAATACACAGGGGTAGACAGATCTCATTCCATTGCCCATGTGAGTTATTATATCTTGTATCAGTTGATTCTTCCTAGTCAATTCATCCTTCTGCTTTTTCCACTGAACCAGGGTAAATGACTTCTACTGACTGACTGACCCGAGGATTGAACTCATGACCATCTGGTAACTAGATACACTTAATCGTTCCTACCCCATTAGACCATTGTCCCTTTCAACAATCAGGAGGTGGAATTGAATAAGAGGTTTGGTTCAAAATTCCCAGAAGGTCATTGAATACAACAGAAGAATGCTGGAAGGCACAATGACTATAACAACCAAAATGAGGACACTAACCTGATGAGATTCATGTATTACTAAGAAGCACTCAAAGAGCGCATAACTTTGCAAACAGCATTCTCACAATAAAAACTGAAGAAAAATCAGTTTATATATAGCTACGATATAGGGGAGGTAACTATAAGAAAAGTCCCTGGACCTACCCCAGAATTGATTCAGTTCTTTCTTAGCCAATGGCCCACCCTTCCACAAAATGTCATTAAAATTAATTGAGAACTTCTCAAGGTATTTTGCAGACAGAGAAGGGTGAATACATATACCCCTTCTAACTTCATTTGCCAAGGTAAATGAACCTGAAAATTTATCAGACAAAATGGAAAGAGGTGAACAGTTATACTCTAACAAAGGAAGATTGTGTTACACCAATCTTGATAATCAGAATTTGAAATTCTGGCTCATAGGAGACAAATAAGTAACTATCTCAGCCACCATCAGATCCATGAAGAGACAGACACTAACAGATTGCAATAGATATAAAAAAATCTGAACTTTTTGAATACTTTAAAGCCATGAAATGTAGATTGAAAGTTTTTCAATGTTAACCATAACCGATTCTTGGCCAGTAATTCCTCCATCGCAACTACTCGTACCATCAGTCTACAGCAGTGAGTAAACAGCACAGATTAAAAATAAAGAATAAGCTGTAGGCAAGACTTGAACTTGTATCTTTTTACCTTGGGAAGTGTGCCTATCTATGGCAAATGCTGAACAAATTTAGCAGCCAGAACTTTGAGAGTTGGTAGAAGGTCACATCTCACCCTTAAACTTATCCATCATTTTACCCCTGATCACTCGCTGCCATATTTGTTATTGTTTTTATGTACACTAGTTGTATTAGTAGTAGTAATATCTTGATTTATTTTTTATCACTTGCATCGTAGAATGAAAGACAAAAATGCTCATTCAGAATATTTCCACATCCTCAGAGGTGAATTAACCATTAGCTGAAGGAGCTAAATCCTAGGGATTCAGAAGGGAAGAGGGCCAATGTAGAAAATTGGTTTAATTGAGTGTACAAAATAATGGTTTAATTTAGTGTATAAAAATAGTTTAATTGAGTGTACAAAATAATAGTTTAATTGAGTGTACAAAATAATGGTTTAATTGAGTGTACACACAAGAATTTTGAATGATATTTCCGTACTTTTGCATATATCATTTTCATATTTGGAAAATTACAAGTATTATTTTGTTTTCTCAATTAGGCTCAAAACATTTAAACATTTAGAACTAACGTTTTCAGTACTTCATACTGCATCATGTAGCACATAATATATAGAACTTGACGCTTCAATTCATATTTGTAAATTCAAATTATAATTCAAGTGGATTAACTTCTGATCGAAGTTACTTTGGTTGCATTTTTGAAATTTTTTTCCTTTCCCTTCAATTCAATTCACATAAGATTTTTTTTTTTTTAAATCCTATTCATTGAGGAGTTCTACAGCAGCTACAAACAGTCTCTGAATCAAAGAGTTAACATAACAATAGCACTTTATTCTGGATTATAAAGTGTGGGGTAGGGGGACCTTACTAAATTTTGGTCCAGGGGCTCAGGGTGGTAGATGATCCATCACTGTGTGGATAGGTAGAATGAAAGACAGAAATGCTGGCTCAAGGTATTTCTTAGCACACACCTTAGAAAAAAAAAAAAGGAGCCATTTTAGGTGCGATAAAGCAATCAAAATGACAATTATTAGAGGAAGGATTCAGGTGAGAAAACAATCAAGAAACTTCAGATTTTCATTCTGATACAAAAAAGTCTGTCTTGGAGAATGAAGCAATAAAACTTGGCTCTTCTCTCTTTTTCTGAAGTTTGCAAGTATTTTTGTCAGCCAAGCAGAACCTTCCTATTTTATTTACATTACCAAGCTATCAAACAACACACACTTATGAACAGAAGTTGGAGGAGGTGAAATAGACTGTGAAGAGAAGCAAGATAAATAAAAACTGATAACTGCACACACATACACACACACACATATGTATATACACACACATATATGTTGTGTGGGTGTGCGTACACGTGCAATTTGGCTTTTATCAGTTATATGGTATTTAACAGTATATGTGTTGCTGATATGTAAAGTACAAATGTTTGAAAAATAAGTACTGTATCTGTATGTCTATATATATATACATATATATATATATACATACATAAACACTTGCACATAAACATACCAAAGTGCACAAACATAAGTGTATAAACTTGAGAAACCCAGGTACATATAAATTTGCACTTTGAATTTATATATATATATATATATATATATATATATATATATATATATATATATATATATATATATATATCAGCGCCTACACTAGGTCCATCCCCCGAGCAAATTGTTAAATTGGTACCCCTCACTTTCCAAGTTTCCTCAGAAAAATTGCACCCCCAGAGCTCCAGCACCCCCTGCCACAGTTGCAGAGTCTGCGGGTCCCACACATTACTGCAGTAGACATGTACATATTATCTCTTTACACACACACATATATATGCATATATATATATATATATATATATATATATATATATTTATGCATACACACACGTGTACATGTCCATGTATACGAAGGCATGTGTATTCTATCTACAAGTATGTGTGTACATAAGAGTCAGACAACCTTTCCTATACCTATTATAGCCCTTGCCTCATGGTCACGCATATGTGATTTTCTTCTTCCCTGATGTGGGATAATAGTTCCCATCACTAATAATCTATAACATGCTTCCCTTCTATAGAAAGAAGAGTAAAAAAAAAACCCCAAAAAACAGCCAAATCACCCCCTGAAGAAGCCTGGAGTGGTGGGGAAAGAAATCTGCTTCAGCTGAGGTACAAACCTTAGATGCCATTTACTGACATTTTTTTTCCCCTGAATTCCTATCTGTATGTGCTCATCTAATAACCATTTTCTCACCCTCTTTCCTTTTAGTCTATCTCACTTTGACTTATCCTCTTTTTTCCATGATACTTACCACACACAGTAAGAACAGGGATCTTTCCCTCTTGGTTTTGCTTTAAATGGTCTTGAGGGGATAGTGAGATAATGAGCCTTTAAATTGTCTGCAGAGTTCTTGAGAATTGATAAACTTAGCCTAGAGAGATAACCTTGGCTAATTGAACCCTCATGGTGGGGCCACTGTAGAGCTGAAGGCTAAAGAAGGATTCAAAGGGAGAAAAAGAAAGGGAGGGATGAATCAGTCATTTTAGGATAAATTGAGCAGATGATTTGATTAATCTTAATCTAATGGATTGTCAAATATTAAAGATAATCCAGAGATGATGTCTGTTAATGATTTTGACCTCATATAATTATCTTCATTATATATCTACATTCAATGTTTATATAACCAGAATTATCACAGGTAAGATTTATAGAACAAATATGTCAAAACCTTCATCAGCTTTAATGATTGCATATATAGTGACAGACAACCTGGTGGTGGTGGGGGGAGTGGAACATTTAGATTTTAAAACCTATGAGTTTCCATCCAGTTCCATATCCCATATGATAAACTTCAACATCCTTACATCTAAGCTTGAGTCTTAAGCCTCTCAGATTTTAGACCCTTACTCTATAAGTCAATAAGAGATCAAAAGATGGCAATTGTAAAATATTGTGAAAACCCTTTTGGATGGTGGACATAATTCATCAGCAAAAAGTTTTTGCGTATCCTGAAATTAAAATATTACAAGAGTCAAGTGGGAAAATAATAACTTCTAGTTGTATCGTGAATAACAGTGCATAGCGAGAGTGTTCAAGAAAAATTTAGAGTTCAAATGCCGATGATCGGATTTGTGCGGTTATTTTTGTAAATTGACACGGGGCAGAAGATATTTCTGGTGCAAAAAGTAAAAAAGATAATGTCTGCTTCTTTGATGATAAAAGTATTGCTCAAAAAATTAATGAAGAAAAATGACAAAAAAATTCAGGATATCAAAAACATTGAGTGTCATACACACACACACACACACATATATATATATATATATATATATATATATATATATATATATATATAAATGAGTGTGTATGTTTGTGCATTTATACATATACACATACATACACCACAGAATATAGGTTTGTATATCTGTATATGGGTACATATGTATATTTATCTACCAATCTATATGATTTAAAATCTATAAGGCTAAATTGCATTGGATACACCGGCTCTCAAATGATCACCTATGTTGAATAATGTTGGGCCTTTTTAGTATCTAGATGAGTGACCATCTGGGAATACCATGTGCCATAACTGCTTGGGGAGGCATACTGATTTCCTAACAAAGGGAACATTTCTCTCATTTGAAAGCCTTCAGCATGTTCAAGAGAGGTGTGAGTTGAAGATGGGCACAACATAACCTCCATACTAAATATCCAGACACATCGACTCTAAGTCCTGCTAAGACTGTATGCCAAGGCAAAAAGAGCCATATTCATACACACACACACGCATATACACGTATATATATATATATATATATATATATATATATATATATATATATATATATATATATATAAAACTACATTATCTGAATATATAAAACAGTTGTGTGCATAAATATACAAACACATACTCATACACATAATCTAAAATCTATGAACCCGATTACACACACAAACACGCACATATATATATGGATCAACTGAACTATGTGTTATATAGAGAGAGAGCTACTCAGTCACACACATTATATATGTATGGTAGCCACTTCAATGTAGCGATGCTATACATATATTTAGATATATATATGTGTGTGTGTGTGTGTGTGTGTGTGTGTGTTATAAATATTTGCATATATTTGGACTGCATGATATATACATGTGTGTGTACCTACATACATGCATCAACTGAACTATGTGATATATATAGAGAGAGCTACTCAGGCACACACATCATATATGTATGGTAGCCATTTCATAGTAGCAATGCTATATATATATATATATATATATATATATATATATATATATATATATATATATATATATACGCACATAAAGACACACACTGACACTAAACTACATTATCTATTAAAATGTATACATAACTATTTAACCAAACACAGAGACCCGTGTGTTTTTACATGTCATATATCTATGTGTATTCACACCTGAGTGAAACAAGATCGGAATATTTTGGCGAGAAAGAAAGAAAGAAGTCAGTGTTATTTGATTTCAGTGAGATTGATACGTGATGTTCATGAGAAATAAAATTCAAGAAGTCATTTAGAAACTTGAGATTTCATCTGATCAGTACGATGTTTTCTGAGTTGAGAAGACAAGAGATTGTTTCCAATTACGCACTTATTTACTGCAAGGAAAAATACTTTTAACCTCCAAAATCTTTTTTGCCCTCCCGCCCCAACAAGTGGTTGGCCAATAAGAGACACAAGCTCAACTCATGGGAGGCATAAAACTTAACACCAAGTTGATAACATATTTTTATGCATTTCATCATCATTATCATCTGTCTTCTCCTCCTCCTCCTTTACTGTTCATGGACGGAGATCTTCCCCAAGATATGCCAGTTTTCTCGCTCTTGATTGTCATGAGAGATCTACTCAGTGAGTCGTGATGTCCAACGGTTATCTGTCGTTCTTGTAATATGGCCTGCTCATTGCCATTTGAGCTTTCTAAAGGTTATTTTGCAATAGCTTCAGCAAGATTATATCATCATCATCAATCTTTTATTGTCTCTTGTTGGACATATACCATCTCTAGGATTTGTTATCCTCTCTATCGTGGTTTGCTCAGCTCACCCACTATTTGCTGGCCTCCAAGGATCTACGTTGTGAATTGTGATGTCCCTTGGTTGTTTGCCATCCTTGCAACATGACCAGCCCACTGCTATTTGAGTTTCCTAATGGATTCTATGATGACTCAGACTCCTGTTTTGTCAGGTTAACACAATGCGGTTGATATAAATGAAAGTAAATGGCATCAGGTCCTTTAGACCCCAATAGAAATTATCTAACCTTTTCAATACTAATCTATTAAGAAGTTTGATGTCAAAATTTTTCACTCAAAAAAGCCAAAAATATGTTGATTTTCATTTAATGCTTAAGGAAAACTAAACTTCTGTTAGATTAATTTTTTTCTATATTTTGAAGAACCAAAGTCCTGTTGGGATACATTTGTCCAAAAAGACATTTAACCCATGACAAATGAAAAACAGAGTTAAACAATCGCCTTTCTTGCATACCTGTCTTTTCTGTTTAGTCATGTAATACAAACTAATATCTGCGTCATTTTCATACTATGATGATGTCATTGTTTGCAGTTACAAAAGCCTGGAAAATCTCATCTATTTCATTTTCTATAACACATACGTCCCAGTAGACTTCGACAAAAAAAAAAATCTACAGGATATATTCACCCTAGCAGTCAAACAAATGAGGGATATATATGTCCCAGGAATCTCGAAAGGGTTAAATATCTAAATGCACACTTTATGTTAGATCGTCCCAATACAACATCTCAAAGAGTAAATGTAAAAGATCAGAAATATGGCCTTCTGGCCCCCATTCTAATTCTCTACCACTGATTCCAGTCGACGATAGGTATGAGCCTGCACAGTATAGAGACGGGTGACAACTCAAGAACAGCTGGGGCGATGAGCCAATGGTCCTGGACCAGTGCCGGGACGCAGAGCTTGTGTTACAAGGCTGCGAAGAAATTACATGATTTGGCAATATGAATTGAAATGAGTCATATTCACTCTTTGTAAACAAAAACAACATAAATTTCCATGAAATTCATTAGATAAACCCCTTAAGAAATGATATTGAGTGTATTAGTCATTTATAAGTATCTTATAATAGACTTATCAACTGTATTCCAGTCGTGATTAACCCCTGCCAGTCAGTACACAAGATCATTGTCAATATTGAACCAGTCCACAGAGTAAAAAAAGTTTGGGCACCTTTACTGTAAACAACTTGAGGCCTGTGTGCCAAACTATCCAAAGCTAAGTAAATAAAACCATTAGTTGTTCAATTGATATTTCAAACAGATCAAAAACCATCCAAATTTGATGATGTTCTTCCAAATTTATCCAAACAGTAAATAAGGGTGTACTCTTTGACACATCTTTGTAAATAGGTGATTTGTCAAACAATGATTCATAATAGAGAAATTGTGAAAGGCTAGATAGTGACTCAATCCATTCAAGTCAGTTATCTTTGAGCAATGTTAGAGGTCAGATTACCCATCTAAATAATACATAGGTTTTGAATAATTCAACACTTTTGGATTGATACCAGAATTTTCAAGTGACCACTAATTCTTTGCTTATCACGATCTTAATGGTATGGAATATAGTCAGGAACTTAAATAGTATCTACTTTGAAGGACATTCTTGAACTTGTACTTTGAGAGCAAAAAGAAAAAGATTAAGATAGTGTAGATTAATATGAAAATGTAAAATTGTAAATGACAGATGAAAAGAAATATACATATAAAGAGACAAAAATGAATAAGATAGAAGATATCTGATGAATTCTCTTTTACTTACTTATAGTAGGTAAAAGAAAAGTCAATGTAACAAGCTGGTATATTAGAGTTTCCAGAAATATACATCATTTTCAAACACGAGTAGATTTAGAAACTAATGAGTAACTTATTGGTGAAAATACTGTATTTCCTGGCATCTAAAGATGCAATTTTTTACCCCCAAATATCTTGAAGATTTACACTGCATCTAATAGGGAGAGGGTTATTTTTTCCTAAGGCCTCAAGGCCTCTCCTAACCCCAAAAGAAGGTGAGAGACAGTAATATGAACTCCTGTATATGACTTCTGAATGAAGTGTATAAATCATGCTTAGTAAAAAATAGTAAATGAACATAAGTGTCATTAATGGTGATATATAATATACATAATCACAAAAACTCAATCCTGTATCTGTATATTATGGTAGACAAGCTAATGGACTAGAAGTAATTTAGACGTTGTTTATTAATATTACTGGTATTTACACTCTCCTAAAATGACCTTGACTTCACAGGAACATTATAAAGTAGAACTGCAAAGCCACTAAAAAAGAAATCTTGGTAAGGTACGTGAAAGTGCTGAGGCCTTAATCTTAATTTCATTTTATTTTTTCAAAATTTTGTGAATTCAAATTAGGATGCATCTTTTGGGCCACGGTGCCTTCAATGCTGAGATGCAGAGATTCTGAGTTTTTCTAGCCGAGACATGAACAGACTTAGTAATTCATTGGTAGGAGTGCATTAAATTTAGAAGTGGAGACTGATTGAACTTTATTTTACTTGTGTAGGTTACTTACAGTTCCAAAGTGACATTTATTTAAAGATAATCTGGTAGAAGACCTCTTTTTTGGAGGGGTAGACAATGGACCTTCACCCCCCCCCCCCCGTGCAAGACTGGGCGTGGTATATAAATATCCTGGAATGCCCAGTTGACAGAATCCCCTTCAGTCCAAAGGAAAACAGAACAATACGTTTGGGATCAGCTTGGCTGCAGGAGCTGCCAGAACAGTCAGTGTTGGCATCCAGCAGACTTGAAGGAGGTTTCATTCGCTGGTTTGGAATCAAACCAGAGTCCAGTCTGCTTGGTTATTTACTTGTAGCTGGGGGTGGTACTTATGGATTTATGCCTTTCCAAAGGACATTAGTGCAAAGTAGACTGAACACAAACTGTCTCAGCCAGAATTTGAATTAATATTTACAAAAAGTATCTTTTTCTCTCAAAATAATTATTTATTAATTCAAAATTTGTGATATTAAATTATATTTTCTTCACTGTTTACAATAATCTCAGACAACCTCTGAATTCGATCAAAAATAGTCAATTTTCATCAACACTCAATTTACTTTTTCAAAAACATTAAACAGCAATAATGGCTTTTCTAAAGTTATAGAATTTTTTTTTTTTATCACATATACAAACATTTGCTTGGTAAACAACTGATGTTCCAAACAAGAAAAATTCACACATAGTACCATAATATCTAAGTCTGTATAAGACTTAAAACCCTTTGAAAAGCTTACATGAATTGCATTAACAGATATTTGGAAATAATTGACTGAAATGACATAAATTTTGAAAAATTCTTTTACATCATTAATGTTTAAAGCTGTAAAGCAATACATATATATATATATATATATATGTATATATATATATATATACATATATATAAATATATATACATACATATCTATCTATATATATATATATATATGTATACATATATACATATATATATATATACATATATATATACATATACATATATATATACATATACATATATATATATATATATATATATACACACATATATATATACATATACATATATATATATATATATACACACATATATATATACATATACATATATATATATATATACATATACATATATATATATATATATATACATATACATATATATATATATATATATATATATATACATATATATATATATATACATATACATATAAAAATATATATTAAGAAATGGACATGTTTGGTCTGACAGAATGAATTATAGATTACATTATATATAGAAACTTATTTGAGGTGATTTCCCATTGATACACAGTTAATATATCACTCATCCTAGACAACGTAAATAAAATTAACAACTAAAGAAAATGGGGCTGCTGCAGGAATCAAACCTGCCACTGATAGGGTGTCTGCTTCAATGTAGCGATGGTACAAGTTGACCCCGAGTTCGCTTTAGAAGTGGTAGTAAATTTGTCATCAGTTTTTGCATACATCACTGTTATTCATGCATAGTCTGGTCATTGTCACCCATTATTGTATGGGATAATTGAAAATCGATAGTAGTGTTTATATATATTGGCTCTATTTGTTTATATTTGCTTTAATTGTTAATTTTATACATGTTGTCTAGGCCAAATGATAGATTTACCGTGTAATAACAGGAGATCATTTCAAAAAAAGAGTTTCAATATAATATAACGCAATTTATAATCATTCTGTTGAATCATATATCCATTTCCTAATACATATATATATATATATATATATAGTTATAGATAGACAGGTAGATAGATAGATGGAGAGGGAGAAAAAATCATAAGGAGATGAACTATATATCGATAGATATATAGATAGATAGAAAGATAGAGATGTGAACGTGAGCATGATCATACTCAGTAAAAAGTCTATAAAATTAATTGCAGAACTTTTCTCAGCATGAAGTTGATGGTTACAATTACCTCATTTGTGTAAAAACCATTAATTTTAGTGTCTGATTTGAGGCTCCAATTACTGGAAAGAAAGAAATGCACAAATTCAGAAACTCCTGAAAGAATGATGGAAGGTGTGGAGAGGATCTTTAGAGAAATCCTTTCAGTCATTTCAAAGGTGTGAATAATTGGCCATTCTGACATTTGTGGCTGTGTAGTCATGCATCAAGTGAAGGGGGCTCGGCTGCTAAGAGGGAAATTTCAATATCCCATCCTCTGCGTTAAATAGGGGCCTGAGACCAGAAAATGGGAGTGTGTGAATTAGGGATGGAGATAAACGCTTATTGTTTGGTTTAGTCACTTCCCCTGTCTCTGTCTTCTTTTTCTATGTCCACCATTCTCATACTTCATACCCTTCAGGCGTTGGAAGATACTGAATAGGATGAACAGGGAAGGAACAAGGTTGAAATTAGAAATCATTCCCTTAAAGACTGCCTTCAGCAACCATCAAGCTTGATATCAAGTCACTTCCTCTTCATAGAATTTATAATAATTTGCAAATAAATGAATAAATAAACAAAACGACTTTGAAATTAGTATTCAATAGACTCAAGTTATAATCTATATTGTAATGATCTGATTTCTCTAGGGGAGGTTATCTCAGATTATTACAATATAGATTATCAGGGTGAATGCAAAGGAAGACCCCTCCATTATCATCAAGTTGTAAAGACTGGAAATTGCTTTATTCTCCAAGTTAGAATACTTTCAAGGTATTGTACTGATAAAAATCTAGCTGCAATGTGTCATTTTTGCTGTTTTATCTAATCAAACATACATAGATTAGATTGTTATAATATAAATTTCAAAAGTATGCCAGATTAATTTTAAATTTCTATTACGGAGCTTTAAAAAAGCTCAACATTTGATCTTCATAGTTTAATTTGTTCAGTTGAAAAAAATATAAAGATGTTTAGTTAATCATCATCATCATCATCATCATCAGTCTTTTAGCGTCCGTCGTTGGACATAGACCTTCCCCAGGATTTGCCACACTTCTCTATCATGGGCGTCACGGAGCCAGTACTTCCTGAACCTGTCTAGTTCATCTCTCCATCTAATATTTTGCCGGCCTCGGTTGCGCATATGGTCTCGGGGAATCCATGTTGTGAGTCGTGATGTCCATCGATTGTCAGCCATTCTTGCAACATGGCCAGCCCACCGCCATTTGAGATTTTTTATGGCTTCTATGATGTCTCTAACTCTTGTCTTTTCCCGAATGTGTTGTGCTGTTTTAATCAATCTATAGTAAATGTCATGAGACCAACATCTTTAGGCAAGATGCTGTGTTGGAGGTGATCAATTACAAAATTGGGAAAAGGGTTGACCAATGAATAAGTTATTCCTCTTGCTCTATGTTAGGTAGTGATCACAAAAAAAGATTGAATTTAAACAAGCCTGAATGTTTCTGGTCATAAACTAATTAACCTATTCAACATGAACTTAGACTGTAAATTGAATCCCTCACTTGTTTTTTTTTGCAGCAGGTAGGAATGTTGAAAAAAATATAAATTGAGGGAAATTTTTTAGCGCTTGACTCATACCCCACAAGACAGAATTCATGGGTCCCAAGATTGACCCTAAGAAGCCTGACCTTTAGAGAAAAATGGGTACCTACCAATAAGCAGTGATCAGAAGTTTGTCATGAGTCTGATCCTCACTGAGGGCACCACAATTATGCTTAGTCTCAGTATCTATCTATTTGTCAAGAGAGATAATATATACATCATTCTTACAAACAGATAGAAAATATCATCCTTATTAAAATGGAGATGTTTATATCATCATCATCATCATCATCATCATAACCACAACCACCACCACAACCATCATCATCATCATCATTTTAATGTCCATCGTTAGGCATAGACTTTCTCCATGTTTCCCAGCACCTGTCTATTGTAGGTGTCGCACATACAATACTTTCTGAATTTGTCTAGTTCATCTCTCCATCTTGTCTTCTACCTTATACATGTGATATCCATGTCTCCAAAATTCAGTGCAGTTGAATTATCTTTTATCACAGAAATTTAACTGTAATTTCTGCCCATAGGGCTGATTTTCAGCAAGTCACTATATATTGTAATTATTTCCTAATTAAAATCTGACAAGATTGGGTTCTGCAGCCAGCATACATACGAGGACCGGCAACAAAAGGAAGCAAACGTAAAAGAGAAAGAAAAAATTCAAAAAAGAAAAACAATGAGAGAGAGAGAGGGAAAAATGAAGAGAAAAGATGAAGAATTTTGAATTTTTATCCGGCAGCAGCCATTTTTCTTCTATTCACCTTTGACCTTGAAGAATTCTTCTTCAGGGCATCATTCCAAATAGATCCGAGACCAACTACCTTATATCTGCTACTGTTATCCCCCTGCTGATCTTTTCTTCACACTTAAAAATGCCGTCAAAACACGAAACGACAGAGACGACAAGAGAGGATAATTAGGTGCAAAACTAATCAATTGGAACCTAATCTCTCTGAAGGTTTATAGGGTGAATTCTTTCAATGGCTTTGAGTCTGCAAGGAGATGCAGGTGGCCTAATGGTTAACGGTATGGAGAACTGAATTGGAAAACCAAGTTCAAATCTCAGTCTGGAGCAATTTGCATTATTTTACAATTTGCATCCCTACGGAAAAGGCATGAAACCACTTCTCCTCTCACTCCAGCTATGAATAAATAGCAGAGCTCTTCAACTCAGTGAGGCAGTCCATATTGAGCACTGGGCTAGCATCCTAACCCTGTAAAAATCGACAATTGTGACAGAAACGATAAATGGGTTTCTCTGGATCATTCAAGAAAAGGAGACGGGATCATTGACTCAAATGTCAAACAACACTGGACCAACCGAGCTGAGCTTTTGAGTCTGACATTACCATCCACATGGTTTTGTTCACGGCACCTGTTATATATGAGATACTGACAACTGTTCTCTCAAAGAGTTTCTTCCTTTGTTTGTGAACAAATATCTAAAAAAAAAGAGCATAATTTCTTGAATATGATATGTTTATTCATTTAGTTCAGCTTGGTCTGACATAAGGCAATAGAAGTGAGGCACCTAATGAAGATCAAATTCACTGCATGTGTGAAACTAGACTATGAGAGGAACTGAATGTGCAGGATGGGGCACTGTTCTTGAGTATGCAGCAGAAGCTGTTTATTATAATCACGGATAATGTTATCATAAGGTTATTACTATCAAAATCAGTTGGACCTATACATTCTGATTAAAATCATCATTTTTTAAATTAATAAATTTTGTATCAATTGTTTATAATGTAAAGTTGTTTATAACAATGAATTTAAAAACATAACAATGAATAATGTAAATTATTCTGATTTTTATATCCTCTACATAATGTTATCAGCCGATCATTGTTACCCAAAAGACCCTATCTCGGAGCAGCTTCCTTTGTAATATGAATCACTCCCCTTGTTCAGACTATTGATCTCATTATCTTTGTTGCTACCACAATGAGGAGAATAAGATCAATAGTCAGAACAATCCTTAGAATGATAATGACTCATCTTATAATTACAGAATATATAATATGAATTAAATGAACAAGTAATAATGATATAGCAAAGCTTTGAATAAACTGTTTGTATTCAAACCTTTCAGAATATATAACCAGGGCTGACTCTAGGTACCAGCAACATGGACACAGTTGCCCAGGGCACCAAGTGCTAGGAGGCGCCTGTCATTTGTCTGAGATAGTAGGACTTTCAAACTCAAATAGGAAAACATGTCAAAATAAAAGAATTCACTGATGTGAAATGAGATTTTTCAGACAGTTAATTACTTTCTGTTATGGTGAAAATGAGAGAAATGATTGGTTAAGGGTATTCTCATGACAGACAAGTAGCCTAATCAGGCTTTGAAGGAAGCCATTATTCAGCTTAGCTGGGGTGCCAGGAACCTTAAGATCACCCTTGTATGTAACAGATATTTACAAGCTTAAGGTATATGGAAGAAGTAAGGATCAGAAAAATTGTATGTATAAAATCTTCCCAATGTGAAAAGCCTGCCTTAAAAATCAGCATTTGAAATCCTGGCTTTTTACCTTGTTTTAAATACCAACAATTGACATCTGTGAGGAATACACAATTATCTCAACCATGAGGCTGGCCATTTATTATTTACTAAATTGAGCTTAGTCTGGCACAAAGCTACATTCATGAGAGGACCCAGCAAGGTTCCAGCTCACTACATGAACAAATAGTCCACAAGACTATCTCATCAACTATCTTGTTACACTAAGCATCAAGAATACCAAGAAGTACAAATCATTATATAACACCCAACAAGTATTGTTAGTAAATTTCAAATATTGGTCATCATCCATGATGTTAGGGTTAGCAAGGTCATCTCCTGGAAGAATTGGTGGACCACTGTAGTTCTAACAGACTCTGTTCAAAACTAGTGACGTTGAATATTCAATTTTTGCCAGCATGCGGCAATACTAAGCAACGTTTGTCTCCAATTGATCTTTCAAGTTAATCCTCGTTAAAACACCCAAAACAAAAATGAATTATCATTGCATAGAAAATAGAATTAGAAATATCATCTGAAATGCAATATAATTCATTAAGAGATGAAAGAGTATCACGACTCATGACATGGATCCCCAGAGATCATTCGCACAACCAAGGCCGGCAGAGTATTAAAAGAAGAGACGAGCTAGACTGATTCAGAAAGTACTGGCTCGGCGACGCCCACAATAGTTTGGCAAATCCTAGGAAGGTCTATGTCCAACGATGGATGTTGAAAGACTGATGATGATGATGATATGTACGAAGTGTATGCATTAGTTACAAATACTGTTTAATCAGTCTGCTTTCTTTCTTTCTAGTACTTTCTTTTTTTATCGCGAAAATTAATCTAAAAAAAAAATAGTAGGACGTAAAAATTAAAAAAATATCCGTCTTTCTTCAACAACTCTCTATACTTTCTTATGAATGCTATGGAGCAATTAAAAAAAGTCTGAATGTAAAACCTGGCATTCATAGAACTGTTGATTTCCGTCGCAGTTAATAACAGGGCAAAATGTATTTTTAGGTGGAGTTGGCAGGAAGCAGTAATGGTAAATAATATTTCTAACACTAATTCGTATCTTAAATTTTTAAACTGTATGAGGAATAATCTTTTAGATGAAGCTGACTGAAAAGCCCTGCTAAATCTAGAAAATTACTCTAAAATGATGATGGTTATTAATTGCAGTGCAGGTGTTAATAGTTAAGATAATAATAATTTTCTGAATTTGATAAAATATAATAAAGCTAACTTTGATTTTCATATTGCAAAATCTTTTTTTAATAACTTTTCTGTGGGGTCTACTTTCCATGGAAAACATATCTGATGGGTAAATATAAAAATAGATTTTTTTAAAATTATCAGTGAGAAGTTTGAATATCCAAACATTAACACCTACAAAAAAATGAAAGCTGATATATGTGAACGATAAGTATTTCACTGAGTGTGTTAATCCTTGTCTAGAAATAAATATTTATCTTACCCAAGATCAGGTGCAAACATTTTAGAAAAAAAATGTTGATACAAGATATTTGTAAGTTGTGAGCAAAAAACATGAATTTTAAATTACAAGATTCATTAAATTGTTACACATGAAATGTCATTTTTTTTCATAGAAAGATGAAGGACGATATAAACAACAAAAAATGGCAAATATATGATCAAAATAAAATATTATCAGTTTGATATCATAACCTTTTCCCTATCGTCCTCAATTGATAATTTACCATCCCTATAAAAATTATTTTGGTTCAGTGGTCACAAATTCAGTAAAATCAAGAATTATGGCCTCTCTATTATTGAACCTTATTTATTACAGTCATGCAGTTCAAAATGTTTCAAAAGATTATATGATAGTATAAATGTCATGTGAATATGGAGGATGCTGCTAGTTTTCATTTCCCCATTCTCTAAGCTTAGACAGTCAGCTGAGGCGTATGGGGTTTGACCCTGTCATAGAGCATTTCATTCAGTTCATGTGGGGGCCCATTTTTCCAACTTTTTAAGTATTCCTATTGTTTTGAAGATGAAGTGAAGATCTCAGTTCAAGTCTTAAAATATCTAGAAAATACTCAAACCGTTGTGCATTGGTCACTGCTGCCAATAAATATTCATCATTAAGAATAGGTTTGTTCCTTAAGGTTCATTGCTGGTATCCCTATTTCCAGACCTAAACCTACTGAACAAATGCTGAACTGTTCGCACTATAGTAATGTTTACTCTAAATCCCATGTTGATGTTATCAGCAGCTTGAGCAGCATTATGGCCTAATTTGAAATGATACTTGAAAATTAGTCTCACTTCTTATGTGGACATCACTGCTGTTAAAGGTTTAAAAAAATCCAATAAGAACGAATTATATCTTTATTTACATTGAATTTGCATAACAATGCATTCACATACATAAAATTTTCACTTCTGACATTATTCTCTATGATATAAAAATACAGCGTTTTATGTGTAACAGAATATTAGTTATACAAGATACAATTCTTTACTCATAGGTGTAGGTCTGGACCAGCTGGTTAAAGAATCAGAATATTTATCAAAAGAATCATGTCATGTATTATAGTTATTTGTTTGAGTAAAACAAAAGAGAATAGTTTTGGCCCATACATCAGACATGCACTGCTTGGAGTTGATGAATTGGTAATTCACAACTGAGGTTTGTCTGAACTTTTATAAATTGGCTGATGAAGGAACCAGACCTTGGAAAATATTTACTGAGATGTGCTTATGACTTCTTGTACTGCAAAAGGCTCTTGGTTATAGCAATGTCAATCTGGAAGGTTGCGTATATAAGGTGATGTATACTGTTTGAGATCTCTCTTTAGAACACAATGGGAGCAAAAACTAAAGAAAACGGATAAAAAATAGATACGTAAGCTTAGATGTGCATTTTTTTACTTCTTTCCTTTTTATCATCATCATTCTTCTCTGACAATAGAAATACAAGTCCCACTGATATAGAAACTAACTTGGATGCTATAGAGGGAAAATGAGTCAGGTTTTGATTCACTTAACAACCCATTAGTAAAAGGGTATTCTGTAAGGCAGCTATTCCCAAAGTATGCACTGCAGTACCCCAAGGAGCTGTGGTTAGCTCATACAAATGGAAATGTTTTCATAAAACATTGATAAGCATCATGAGAGTGATGATACAACACAAACCAGTGGCGGAGACTCATGAACATAAAGGTAATTGTTCAGTATTTTTGACTGGGAGTGCCATGAAATAATCCTTATACACTGAGGGCGGTGCGATTCGGAAAAGTTTGGGAGCCACTGCTGTAGGGTATTTGAGTGAGACATAAGCACTTGAGGGTTGTAGTTTAAAGATTAAACTTATTCTGCAGAAAAAGGTATGAAAACCATAAAAGGTCTTGCACAGAATATTTCCATCAAGGAAGATGAGGATATAAAATAATTGAAATTTCCACACAAAAACGAAATTATTCTTTGTATCATTTTTCTGCAGCTCTTGAAGAGTCTCTTAAGAAACATTACTGTTTTAAGGTTATTTTTTTTCTCTATTTGCATGATAAATATCTCAGAGAAGATTTTTGCATTCAGATATCTTAGACAGATGGGTAAGATGTCAAATTCCTGACTCAGGTCCTGGATTTGGAATATATACATATGTATGTATATATATATATATATATATATATATATATATATATATATATATATAAATATATATATATATATACATATATATATATATATACATATAGATGTATATATATATATATATATATATATATATATATATATATATATAAATAAATATATATATATATATATATACATATATATATATATACATATAGATGTATATATATATATATATATATATATATATATATATATATAAATAAATATATATATATATATACATATATATATATATACATATAGATGTATATATATATATATATATATATATATATATATATATATATATACTGAGATGATGAAACAGGAACAAAAATGAAAAACTTATTTGTGCAAAAACCTGTCGAATGGAGCAGACAGTGGGGAAAGGGTATAAAATTCTTGTCATTCACAAATTATCCAAATCATTATAAGTAGTTTCTGTTTTCTTGAGAGATGCACTATTGTGGCTTTGTACCTGAGAAGACTGAGCCTAATAAATACCTTGATTTTCTGCTGCCAAACAATCGGTAGCAAGCTAGTCATTATGAGTGAGTTCAATCCTCATTGAGAACCACTATTCTGGTACTATGCCAAACTAGTATCTGTTGGGAAAGAATGTTTATGTGTGCTGTGAAGTAACTTTGTAGTTCCAACATTGCACCAAAAAGTGTGAGGTTTTCAGTTGATTTTCCAGTGATTTTGGAACTAGGATATAATAATTTACTAAGCATTTAAAATGCTACATTTCAAAATCGTAATCCTCTATTATGATAGTAGTTGTTACCCATGTTTTGAATTTCTTTAAGATGAATTCTTCAGGAAAAAAAGTATATATCTATCTATCTATCTATATATATATATATATATATACAAAGATATATATACATATATATATATATACATATATATATATATATATATATATATATATACATATATATATATATACATATATATATATATACATATATATATATATATATATAGATATATATATATATATATATATATATATATATATATATATATATATATATATATACATATATATATATATACATATATATATATCTCAAACTCCTGAGAAACGTGGGTATCACATGCCATCTGCTGTAATACATGTGGTACCCATGTTTCTCAGAAGTTTGAGCACTTTTTTCACATTTTATTTTGAATACTAGAAAGGTCTTAAAGCTGTTACTAGTGTAAATTATTATTCAAGTCTCATCAATTTAATCTGAAGTTTTATTAAAAACCAACTGAATTCATATGAGTGGAAGAATCCATTGTTACAGACACAGAAACAGAGAGAAAAAAGTTGCAATCCTATTTTCATCATATGAAACAACTGGCCAAGTTTATCACTATGTCTACCCTTTAAACATTGGCCTAACTCATCCAAATTCGGCATGTATATTCAATGGACCCGGGGGAAGATTTCAAAGTAAAAACTTTTGAGAAAAAATTATTTCAATGATTTTAGAGGGGGTTTACAATTACAATGTAACTATAATGCTAAACTGTACCCTTGCTTTCCATTTCATATACATATATACATATATATATATATATATATATATATATATATATATATACCAGGTGGAAACCGCCTAATAGTGCGAGTTTCTGATAGTTCATCATACAGATGCTTATCTAAATTTTTTTAAGCTTCCAAGAAAAGATGGAGACCATCAGATTCCTAAAACAGCTCATGATGAACAGTTAAAACATGTTGACAATAAATGAGAGGCGCTCAAACGGGTCAAGGAATCTGACCCGATATGAGAACATTTATAAGGCAACTTCTTTTTTGTAGTCTTGTCAAGGATGAAAGACAAGAGGGGGAAACAAACTTATCTGATTTTCTTCAGATCCTCAGCTTACATGGGCCACTTGACAAAGCCCCTTTTGATGGGGAGAGAAATTTGGGTCCAACCCCCTATCCTCCATCACAAACTCCACCCTTACCCAGGCCCCTTTCCTTCTAGGTGAGGTGAGGATAATGACTTGCGGATGATATCACTTTTTCTACATCTGCTTAAAAATGGAAGGAGTTTCATAGAGAAGGAATGACTTTTTCCTGTTTTTTTCTCTTTTCTCTCCCTTTCTCTCATTGTTCTTTGCAGTTTTTCTTCTTCCTTTTCTCCCTCTCTTTCTGTTTCATTTTTTCTCTCACCCTGATCTTTACCTCTTCATTTTTTCTCCCTCTGCTATAGTTCCTTTCACTTTTCCTTTACTTCTCCCTTTCCCCTCTTTACTTTTACTCTCTCTTCTTTTCTCTATCTTTTCTCTTTCTGTTTCCATCAATCTACCATTTTTTTTCTCTTTCTTTTCTAATTCATTTCTTTACCATCACCCACACCCACACCCACACCCACCTTTCTGAAAAAAAATTTCCTCTTCATTAATCTACACCTGGAATTTTCTTCACTCATTTTTCTTTTTTCTTTCTTTAAAAAATCATTCTTCATCCTTGCTCTCAACATTTTTTATTCCTTCTTGTTCCTTTTTTTTCAGTTTTTCTTTAGCATTTTTTTTTCCTTCCTTGTTTCTTCTCTTCTTTCATATTCCTCCCATATGATTTCCATTACAATCCTCTTTCTATTTTCCATAACTTTCTTTTTTATCAAACTCCTACTATTGAGTTTTTACTTCATTTTTGTATGTAACCACAAAGATGGATGACAATGACCATACCATAAACTAGTGACATCATGCATGAAACCAATAACCAATAACCAATTCACTCCCGCTTTGAGAGCCCAACTTGGATGGAATTGTTATACTGGAGTTTTCAAAATACATCTACAGGTACTACTAATAAAGGAGTTGAAATAGGACAAGTAGTTTTGGAATAATATTGTATGGAGAAATTAATTCTTTTTGTTTACTTAGATTTTAATGAAGCAAAGGTGTTTGAGCCTAGTGCAACCAAGCTTGTTTCTTTCATTCTTTCTTTCTTCATCATTCTTTTTCTTTTTTTTATCATTTCTTCCTTTCTTGCTTTCATTCTTCAATTTTTGCTCTTCCTCTTTGCCTCTTCCATTGTCCTGCCTTCCTTTCTTCCTTACTTTTTTCTTTTCTCTTTGCTTTCTCCTCTTTTTCATTGTCCTGCTTTTTCTGTCTTTCTTCATTTTCTCTTTCCTCTCTGTCTTTCTTACCAGTTTTTTCATTGAACCTATATCCAACCATATATTATATTACAAAGAAAGACTTGGGTTTTACTTATGTCAAACTTCACAGCTCAAATTCTTACATTCCAGGCCAGACAGAAGAAAAACATAAAATGTGTGAAAAAAAAAAAGAAGAAATATTTTCCCCCCAAAACTTTTACACATTTTTAGCTACAAATTCCACCAAAGAGAGAAAAATGCACTAAAGACAAAGAAGAAACCAAATTATTATCATTGTTACAAATGATTAAGTACTTTGAAGAGAAAAGTCAGTAAACAGCAGAGCCAAATATTAGAGTCTACGAAATGAAAAAGGAGACAGGTATAGACATTTATATGCACACACTTCACACACACACACACACACTTCACACACACACACACACATATAAAAGCTGCTCATTTATCTGTACATATATAACGTACACATTGATATACTGTGTATGTCGGACTATAATACTAATGGTCAGAGCTTTCAAGAGGAACTCTATAAGGCAGTGAAAAGCTGTTTTTGCCCCCTGCCCCACATAAACAGCACTAACACCCCCGTTCTTTAGCCATCCCGTGTGCCATCTGCTATAATCCTTTTATCATGCCCTATTGTTTTATCAATGAATATATTGTATTGACTTACAAGTTTTACCCAATAAACTTTCAGGTCCCCAAGGCCTTCTGTGCCCCAGTACAATAAACCAGTTGCACCCCCCTCAGAGGCTTTGTAAATCATTTAGATGACAAATGCTTACTACAACTCTTACAAGCTCCATAACGGTCCATATCAAGATTCAGTAGACAGCCCCTAGTCAGAATACCATAGCATCAGAAAAAGTTTAATAATATTGGTATTTTTTTTTTTTAAATTACTGGAGCTGTGCAATTTGAGAAGGTTGAAAATGTTTCTCTCTGGGCAATTTTCAAAATTGTTTCCCACTTTTGAAAAAATTGAAATTCATAATTATACTTTTTTTTCCCCAGTTTTACAACCCAAGAAAAATTATCAAAATTGCCAAAAATTTTTTGCTCAAAAGTGCAAACTGTAGGGCAAGAGACATAAAAAAAATTAGAGGAAAAAGGGAATTCATTTCTTTACTCGAGAAATAAAATTTATCTTTAAAATACATTTAATAGAAATGTTTCAAAAGAATGAACAATAGAAATGTTTCCCTTCCCTGAAAGTGAATTGATTTTGAGTTCTTAAAAGCCTTGAAATCGTTCAATAAATTTTATGAATTTGAAATAGTTTCTCGATTATTTTTCTGAAGTACCACTTAAAATGTTATTTTATTATCCTTTTTTAAGATCTTCGAGAAGCCCTTTAGACAAATGAATCTGACAAGCCTATTGTGGCCCATCAGGCAGAATTATTTCCACGTATTCTATGCTAATTGCCGCTTGTTCTTTGAATCTAATGGTCAACCTACAGAAGTTTATGCATAAACAATTTCATTCTGCTATTCAAGGTCTGTCCACAAAGTATCAAGCCATTTTGAATATCTTGAGAACTGGTTGCACAGCCTTGATGTGATTTGGAGCCAGTCAATGGGAACCTTGTTGTGCATGCATGTGCAGACACTCTCCTGTGGGGTTACTCAATAGTGAGTTTGCGTACTGTCTGATCATTGCATTTACATTGACCGAGTGAGTCATTCTTCAAATCCTGAGCAGGGTTTTCAGGCAAAACACCACATAAACCAAGTCTGTCTCACAGTTCTGATTTAGCTCCCTGCAACCTCTGGCTTTTCCTTGAAGAGATTTCAGACTGTTGAAGAGATTAAGGAGAATGTGATGAGACAGCTGATGGCAATTCTGAAAGAGGACTTTGCAGACTGTTTTGATAAGTGGTTCAATATTGAACGGTTGGATGCTTTCTAGACAGACCTTGTATGTATGTATAGATCAGGGCTTCTGAACTTGGTATGCACACTCCAAATTTGAATATATTTGGGGGCAATTAGGATTTGGGTGTGGAGTGCGAAAAATATTCCATGGCTCAAAACTGAGTTATGCTAAGATGTAACTGATCAATTACTTCTTATACACTAGTGTTAATTCCTAATTACACAATACTATTAATTACAAATTTTACTATAGATTCCATTATAACTAATGCTTAACTCATTAACTCTGTGGGGTATAAAAGCAATGAGGTAATTGCAGTTATTTAATTTCACATAGTAAAGAAATTATGAAAATTTTAGTAGAATTCATACATATCAGTATTTTCTTACAAAGAATCTGCCAAAAGATATATAATTAAATTACGATTTTTTTATAGTCAAGGGAACAAAAAATTTCTTTGGCTGTCAAGTTGGGGCGTGGAGCAAGAAAGGTCAAGAATTACTGGTGCAGATGAATGTAAGTGGCCAAAATTACAGGTGAGATGTGACCTTAGGCTTAACCAGGTAGTGAGATCATATGCTGAATGAAGTCAAGTAACAAGAGGTTAATAAGACACTTACATATCTCACACTCACATACATACACATATTATATCTGGGTGATATCTTGAATTGGAAGCGAGCCAAACTGCCTCTGCATATATGCCTCCAGGAGAGAAAGAGATTTTATAAGACACAAAATAGAAACAGCTGCTTCGGTACAAAATGACACTAATTTCTCCTGAGTCAGCTCCAAGGCAAATCAGGCAACCTCCTGGAATCGCTTGGCCCACCCGTGGTTGGGTTAAAAAGAAACAAATCATACACCAAAATGGGATTCCTAAAAGAATCTTTAAAAATCTTTTTGTGGATCCAATGTACAATCCGGAAATTGTTTCTGGTAAATATTACCTTTTCTTCCTCTACCATTCCTCAAGAATTCTTTTAGTACATTTAACAGTATTCATTGTGATTCCCTTGAGAATCTGATGATGCCAAGGTCATTTACCATTTCCTGTAGCTGTACTTATCTTTTTTACCATTTCCACAGGTCTTTCAACTTGGGAAAAATCCTCTTGGGGATCAAAGTTATAGACCAAATGAACTTTCTTGCTTTTCTACTGTTTCAACCACCAACCATATTCGTTTGCATTAACTCAGTGATCTTTGCAAATTTCAAGTCTGGTTGAGAGCAGGACTTTATACTCACAAGTTTTTATGACCACTTCTTTGGCAGAATGCAAGTTCACTAAAAGGACCCTTCCATTCAAATCACATAGCTTAGAGTGCACAAAAATTAGTCCAAATGAAGAGTATTCCATACTCCTTGCTCATAGCAGGAATCAAGCCCAGGATATTCTGTGAAAGAGGCAGACAAGCTAACCATTACACTATCCAAGTCGACATCTGGATCTAATAAAGAACCCGGAAATCATTCCTGGTAAATATTCCATCCCTATTTTTTTTTTTTCTCAACCATTTCTCAAAAATTCTTGCAGTACCCTTTGAAAGTAATCATTATAATTCCCTTGAGAATTAGATGATGTCAGGGTCAGACGCCATTTCCCGTTGATCTACGAATCTTTTTTACAATTTCCATATACATATGTATTAGTTTCTTTTAGGAGAAGTCCTCTTGGGGATCAAAATTGTAGACTGAATGAACTTTCCTCCTTCTATTCTGTTTCAACCACCAAGCATATTTATGAATACTTAATCCGGCTTCTACTGAGTAAATGCATGTCTATATTGAGACAGATACAATCTACAAAGCAAGCTAAAGTCATCCCAAAATTGAATTTTGTCCTGGATTTCTAAAAATAAGAGATTCTCTTAGTAATAAAATTAGAAAATACAAATAATCATTTCTAATCTTATTTGATAAAAATATAATTCATCATGAATCTAATAATATTTGGGGATAAAAATACATGTCCACCACTGATTTTCTGGCACCCTTTGTTACAGAACAAGGTTATCCATTTTGCCACACCAACAGAGGTCCTGAAATGATAATTCAATAAGACGTCTCTGACCCATTAATTAAACACAACTTACATCATTAAAGCATTAGGTTAATGTTAGATTATAACTATTTTGACAGTTACTATTTTCAAGTTAACTGTTAGCCTGACATCCTGGCTAATCTAATAAAAAATATGTCAACAAATTAACCATGACAAAAATATTTGTACCTTTCATAAATGATTCACCAAAGTCAACGCTAGTATCAGAACTAATTAAATATAAGTTATCTAAAAAAATATCAGCACAAGACTTGGGCATTGGTGGTTGAAAATGACCATACAATCTACAGAGCAAGCTAAAGTCGTCCTAAATTTGCATTGTGTCATCATCATCATCGGTCTCTTAATGTCCGTCGTTGGACATAGGATGGCAAACCTTTGGCAGAGCAAGCTCAATCTTCCAAAACAAGAAGATCCCATTAATCTATTGTGTCTTGGATTTCTAACAATAGAAGGTTCTCCTAGTAATAAAATTAAATAATCAGGAAAAAAAAGTTTTTAGATGGTGTCTAGTGATATACTCCTGCATATTTTCAACATTGTACCCCCAAAATGTGACCAGGAGTGCTGAGAGATAGAGAGAGACAGACAGACAGACACTCACACACAAGCAGAGAGAGAAGAATCTGTGGTTCACTTGGGTAGTTGGTTGGTCAAGCAATTTGTGGGGCTACAGTGATTAAATGAAGATACTAGATAACACAATTAAGGCTGGGAATATTGGGACATGTTAACCCTTACAACACCGAGCACGGCCTGAGTTTTTTAAGGGTTACAAAGCGAGGACCTAATAGATGGATTTAAATTTTCTCATTTTCCAAGAAACCCAGGGAAGTCATAGGTCATTTTGAAGGTTATAACACGCGGATTTCACTTAGCACAAAAGTATACAACTATAATGGCTTTGTGACCTCATTATGTACAATGTGCACTCTCGGCCTGAATGAGTTAATGCCTTAATTATTTTTTTAAATATTGAAAGAATCAAAAACATGTTGATTTTTATTTAATGATTAAAGAAAATTATTCTTTTCCTAAATGAAAAATTTCCAATACTTCGAAGAGCCAAAATCATTCAACATTCATCCTCGGACAGATGAAAAACATAGAATTAGCAGATCACTTTGTCTACATATCTTTCTTGTCCAGTCACGTAACGCCAATTAATTTCTGTGTGGGTTTCATACTATGGTGACATTATTGTCAATGGCTGTGAAAGCTGAAAAAAACCCACATTTACTCTATTTTTCATGGCACATACGTCCTAGTAACTTCTGAAGGAGATCTATGGGACATACACACCATAAAAACTTAGGAATATATATATGCTGTATAATTGTTTGTTTTATGCGACCCAACTTTAAAGAACCTGTATAAAAAGATGGTATTGTGCTTCACTTGTAACAATGTTGCCACTTATATATATTCCGAATATACATCCTTTTGCCCCTCCTACCTAGAAATATGCTGCCCCCTCCCCCCGCCTCCTTGGAAAAGAGGCAGCAGACACCAATGGTCCGCAAAATGGGTTAAAACAAGTTAAGAAACAATAAAATATCAAGAAATTTTTTCTTTGTCTTCGTTGAGGCAGAGAGGTAAGAATTTGTCCAAGACGCTTGAGTGGAATTGATAAAACAACAGAAAAGCATTTTTTTTTCCCTCCCTTCCTTTTATCTGTTTGCTGCCGATTGATCTTAAATTTGCGTTTTAGAACTCATCGTCAATATTGTGTTTGGCTGATTTGAGCACAAATGGGCGGAGATGATTGAATTATCTTGCAATTTCAAAGCGTGACACTGTTGGGTTATGAAAAATCAATAATAATCCAGTGAGAAAATGTGAGTAATATGAAGATGGCGGTGTAGGGGGTGGATAGAACATTTTTCTTTCCTTTTTTTTAAACTTGTTTGGTACAAGGTGGGTGGGATGTATGTTTTGGAAGAAGAAGAGAAGGAGAGAGAATTCCTGTGAGGATTGCAATATAGAATGTTTGAGTTTATGTATGTATGCATGTATGAACATCTCTCTCTCTCTCTCTCTCTCTCTCTCTCTACACACACACATATATATATATATAATTGGGGGGTTCTAAGACTGAGAGAAAGAGAATCTCTGTGTTTATAAAGTATGTACAATGCATCGTTATACATGTATTTCTAATTACTTTTAAACACAAATAAATCTTTGTCTCACACACTTATTCCAGCATTCCTTCCACTTTTCAAAACAGTCAGAAATGTCCTCTTTCAGGATCACCGTCAGCTACTATGTCCTGTTCTCTTTAATCTCATCCACAGTCTGAAATCTTTTTTGGGAAAGCTAAAAGTCACAAAGGTCCGATTCTGGATCGTAAGGGGGTTGAAAAACATAGATGATGCAATGTTCAACTAAAAAACCCTACATAAGATATGAAGGATGACTCACTCGGTCATTGTCTATGCGACAGTCACACAGTTCACCAAGTCAGTCAATAGCATCACACAATATCACACTGCCGACTAAGTAAACCCATAGGAGAGAGTCTGTTCACACATGCAATTCAAGATCTCCACTAAGTTACATCAAGGCAACGTAATTGGTTCTTGAGATATTCAAAATGGCTTGATACTTTATGGACAGACTTCATAAATCTCATAGAAATATATTTTTGCTTCTAGCGGCTGAAGCAATTTTTCTCTTCGAAGATTGCTTTTTAAACCCAAGAAAACATTTCTATCCTCTAGATATTTCACTGGTGCAGGTTCTAAACTATTTCCAAACAGTTCTCCGAATCAGGAGGCAGAAATAAAGATTTTTGTCAAGCATCTGATCCATTACACCACAATCAGATACTTGGAAAATGAAAGAGATGAATATAAAAAAAAGTTTATGCATATACTTTCATGTATATATATTGTTTCCTGGCTGTAAAGAACAATGAAGAAAAACATATCACTTTTGCATATAATTGATAATTGCTTACTGTATTGATTTTTCAAACCCAATGAGATTAATTTTGATGATTTTGACTTGATTAAGCAAAAGTAGAGAAGAAAACTTCCTTTGTGAGTTTTCTTTCAAACGTTTCCTTTTGAGAAAGATATGGACAAATCAAATTTTATATTGAAGCCCCCACTTCTCATCACACCAACAAAATTAATCACTCATTAGAAACCTTCATGTGACCAATGTCTTTTGACAGCAAGCAGCATTAGGGCTGATCAATTAAAAATTTTGAATAAGGGATGATCAATGGATAAGTTACTTCTCTCGCTTTTTGTTGGATGAGTGAAATTTTTGGAAAAACAAGCATGAATACTACCAGACACGAACTCAGGGAACAATTTAGCATGAACTTGCATAAATATGAACCTCCCACTAAAAACTTATTCTGGAGTGGAATTTTCAAAAAAAAAAAAAAAATGTTTTTTTCAAGACATCGTAAAGAGTATCTAATTTTTCCATTAGCTTAGCAAATAGCCAGGTATGTTTCTAACCATTCTTTTGTCTATATCCACTAGTGAGGACTGAAATACCATAGGCTGCTTTCAACTCTTTTACAACCGGTCTTGTGAAGGTATAAGATGATGAGTACTATGGTAAATTAGTCATTTTTTATTAAGATGATGTTGAAATAGTTCGTCTATCTGCTTATTTAGTATTTGCATGCAAAGATATGATTTTATGTTCACAGAAAAAGTAGTGAGAAGATGGATTTGAATAGACTTTTTGCAGAACTAAATATATTTAAAACAAAGACAAATTATGAAAATTTTTCTTTCTTTTAATGTTTCTATTCTGGCATACATTTAGATTAGTTATTCATCCTCCTTAGTTGGTTAAAATTGATTTAGAATTGAAGTAAACAAAACATGCTGCCAAAAACTTTGGTCACATGACGGTCTCTATCAAGTGACTAACCAGACCTGTACATATATCTTTCATTTCTCAAAGTTTTGTGCTGAAACTTTATAGAGCATTTCACTTTTATTTGAAGATCCTGCCGATACTTATAACTAGTATGGAGCGCCAAAAAGGTTTTGAGATATTTCCAAGGCCTCTCCCTCTTTCTCTTTCTCTTAATTTGAACGATGCTGACATTTATGTTATAGCTATGATCTTAATAAAATAGTAGTTTACTGGTAGATTCATGTATTTGTAAAATCTGATAACTCCAAGGAATTCATTCATTCATTGTCTGGGATGAAGCCATAATTGAGTCAGGAATGCATCACCTAGATAACTTTTGACTGAACAAATACATTATGTCTTGGAGAAAAATGTCTGTTTTTGTGTTTCTTAGCAAGCACTGTACTGAACAAGTCAAGTTCTGTGTCAAGCTCCCCGCCCCCTGCCCCCTTATCTTACCTGAAATTAGCTGGTGTGGGTACAGGATTTGGGAGCAGTTGTGTAAATACTTCTTAATTTTAGTGTAGGTTATGCCATCTCAAATTGGCCCTGAAATTGGCTATATCTTTAAAAATTACCTACGGGTTTTACAGTGCCCTGGAACCCCCAGCTGCACGGGCTCACTTCGCTCATCACTGATGGGCCCTTCTGTGATTTCCCAGCATAGATCCCAGATACGGTGTTACCATTTACCTAGTGCTCAAAACCTATTTCCATCACTGTTTTGGAACACAAGTTGTAAATTGAGTTCCTACTGAGGAGGTGAAGAATAAATACTAAGTAACACTCAAGAATTACCAGATGAAACATACATCCGGAGAGTAAGATACAATAAAGAAATGATTATTTAAATTTTTAACTGATCTATAAAAAATGAAAGAAAATTTAGCATAAAAACAAAATATTTCAGCTTTATGAAAACCTTTTCATAACTTTATGCTGAATTACCTTTTGTTCAGTTTGCAGTATGACTGACATTAAATCTAATAAAAATGTCATCAAGAAAAAAATTCATATTCACTTTCAATGTTTTATGATACCATAGTCTGACCTTTATGCCTGAAAGATCTTCCTTTGTTGAATAACAATAAACTGTAAAAACGAATAGAAAGAAAGGAAACGATAAGAAGGATCATTTGTTGAAAAAAGGTTCACATATTTTTTTTAATAATAAAAAAAAAAGAAAATTAAAATGTCATTTTTTTTCAGTGTTAGAATATCTTTTCTATTGACCAAAATAAATGCTGAATGCAGAATAATAATTTTACCATTAGCTTTTATTTAAGAGACGGGTATTTTTACAATGGGAAATAGGATAATATGAGAAGAAAATACTTTTATTTATCTTATTCTATTTTCCATTGTAAAAAGTAACTTCCTTTTGAATAAAAGATGGTGGTAAAACTATATCCAATGCTATTGTAGCTTTGCTTAGCTTAGCGATATTTTTTGGAACAGGTTTTATGGTAAATCTCTTCTCCAGACTCATTTTAGATTTTCACATGACATCCAAATGTTTATTGTGGACTTGTAGTTGTATAGAATCTTCTGTTTAACCCAAGATTTATTGAGTGTTTTATGAAAGAGTTCACATTTTTGAAACTGTTCCATTAGGTAGATAATTCCATATTCGCACTATGCGGATATTAAAAATACATTTTTGTACATCCAGTCCAGCTCTGAATTAGTACATTTTCTGGTTGTTCCTTCTGTTTCTTGTTCCTTGAATATTTTCTTCCCACTTCTTGAGGAAGCTACCAAACCTCTTGTCATAATTTCTGTTCATGATCTTATATACTCATATCACGTCTCTTCTTACTCTTCTATAGCTAAAAGTTGATAGCTTCAGTTTACATAGGTACTCTTAGTAAGTTAGATTTGCCATTCCAGGTACTTTCCCTCATTGCTCTCCTTTAAAATCCTCCTATTAACTCAATGTTTTGTTTTATAAGGAGCCCAGACTCACCTTGGATACTTGAGGTAGGTTTGAACTGAGGATTCCTACAGCTTCTATCCATTCATCAATTACACACAGTAATTGTAAGGTAGTGGAACAGCCAGACATAAATCCATACTGTTTCATTGTTAACATGTTGTTATTAATATATTCTATGATGTGATCTCTGACTATCCTCTCCAATCTCTAACACGCTATTGAGGTTAACTTACCGGTCTATAATTCCCAGGTACAGCCTTATTTTCCTTTGCTCAAGAGACAGAGTGTTAAACTGATTACTGAGAGGTCTAGGGCTCAATCTCAACATGCAAGGCAAGTGAAACTTCTTATTACTCATACATCCAGAAAATTCTGATTAAAAACTTGAATCAAAGTTTTGAAATTTTTCCAATACACTCACATTATATATTTGTCTATTAGGCTAAAGCATACTTCTTCCTTTGAATTTCACACTATCCAGGGATGTTTCCTATCCATTATTTGGACATCATCCCAGTGAATAGAGAGAGCCCTTCTCCGCTTAGATATGATCTGCTATACCAGACTTTGGATATGGCTTTCTGATATGCCTCAAGTCTGACTTTCAGAGGATGGCTGGTTTCTGTCTTATATATTCTTTTCCGCATTTGAATGAGATGATATAGATACAATTTCTATTATCCTCTTCCCTCATGAAGGACCTGCTTTAGTAAGAAGGTTGTGGAGAGTTGTTATCCTACTGAAAACCACCCTGGTTGTAATGTTTATGAATCCTTTTGATTCATCCAGTAGCTGAATCCAACACAAGCAACTTTATTGGTGTTTGTTTGAATATGAATGTAAAGTACCATTTATGTGTGAGAAATTTAATGCAAATATCAGAGTCAAAATTGGACGGTAACATTATACTTGACTGTAAAAAAAATTATATTTTTGCTGGATTATGGTAACAAACCAACAAACAGACAGAATTTAGATCTTTATTATATAGAAAGTAAATATATGAGGTAAATTCAAACCAAATTTTGACTTTGAATTAACTTGAAATAATTTCAACTTCAACTTCGAGTTCAAACTAAAGTTCACAAAGATGTAACTTTGGTTTTTAAAAAAAGATGTAAACTGCAAAAAATGGGATAAGCATGATGTTTGAGTTCACATTGTACTTGAATAAATACGGTAAATACATTGAAGAAGCGAAACGATCTCAAAATCATTCAATGTATGACTTTATTTCAGTTCTTTTTAAACAGAGGCTGCCTTGAACAGGTGTTTCTGAAACTTGTTAGCTGCCTTAATCAAATATTTGGAAGAATAAATTGTTTTCATCTGCAAAGATTAAAATAACAAACCAAACCACTCTCATTCCACCCCCAAAATTAATCTAAATATTAAATCTGCTAAATCCAGTTTAAAGGGCACTACAGTACATTTGGGGCCATTTTTCAGAATCAGCCATTGTAATTCTTCTATTACCGAATTCTTCAAGATTCCATGGTGTGCTGATAAAGATCTAACTTGAGAATTAGCAAATTTAATTTTTCCCAAAGAAAGAAGAAAAAAACCCACAATCAACGAAAATTCTCATGAGCCAAAAACAATTATAATTATTGGCAAATTATTTTTCTATTTTGTTATGTGGCAACAGGGTGCAAATTAGACTGAAACATTTTTGAGGCATTGGCTGCCTTTTGTTGGCATTCTCCCAAAATTAGGACATTTGCCAAATTGCATTGAGAAGACATCGATTTTAAATAGCTAATTAGATCAGATCTCTTTATCCAAGGAGTTGTTACCAGGAAACCTTTAATGATCTCGTTTATCAAGAGTTTTTAACATAAGATCATATCAAGTTATGTCTTTAGTCTCAGTTCGTCATTGGGGAATCTCAGGTGTCATACCAACAGTTAATCATGATGGATTTCACATCCAATATGATTTCTCAGGTCCACTAAGCCATAGGACACCTCCAATAATCCAAGGACACGTGGCAGTTAATTATAAAATTGGGTCAGGTCTTAACCTTTTCTACTTAATAGTTTATGATATTAATAAAATTGAATAATTCAATAATCATTTGAGTTCAGATAATAGAATTTGATTCAGAAATCATAATTTAACTCTGTTTCTACAGAAATTTTCCTGATTTTCAGAGTCAAGATACAATGTGTTACTTGATCGCGTTTTTGGTAAGATAGGAAAGTTAATAATTTGTGGGTGACTAGAATAACTTTGTTGGCTTATTAACAATAATAACTGATTAATATACATCATTCATGTTAATCTTTGTGTGAATTTTTGAGATGAGGAATTATCATAATTATACACTAGAGTACACAACATGGGGTCAAGTAGATAAAAGCATTGGTTAAGCGTATGTAGTAAACTGCCCGGTGGTCTTGAATTCAATTCTTGGGCAGGGTAATGAAAAATATTCTTGTTTAGTAGAAGAAGTAGACAAGCAACATCACAAAGACAAATCAATTAGGAAGAATTAACTGATATGAGATATCCTCCTGCACGCAGAACAATCTACTTCCGTAAATTGAATAAAGGGTTCATTCTGAAATCCCCTGAAGGTTACAGACTATGATAGACATCTGAAAAAGGCCAGAAGGTACAACAGTCTAAACATTGTGACTATAACAACCAAGATAAGGACAATAGACTGAATAAATTAGTGTATAATAGTTCATGTTGGTTTGAATCTCTGTACTTTGTAGAGGCACTTGATCCAACATTGTCATGAATTCTCGTCAAATCAGTTTCTCGATCACTTTGTGCTGTCATACATCTGATGATATTCGATATCCTCAGGATTTTTTGAAAGAAGATATTCACTTACAGAGATATTAAATTTGTATATTTATAAGTCACACAAAAGGGACATTGAAGGAATAACTGCTACCCTTTGTTATAGTTATGACAAGTACCTCATTCCATGAAACTTGGACTATCAAACAATATAAATTCGCAAGCAGGATGCATTTCTACCCTGAAGGTATTAATCCTTTCTGTCAGTAACATAAAATGGGGAATAAAAAAAAGAACTGAAAACCTTTTTTATTTCCTGTTTCTGCTTAGAAGAGAGATAGCTCAACAGGGTACAAATTTGTCCCCATCTGTTGAAGACACTAATAATTTGTAAGGAATGAGAGAAACAAGCGCAGATTTGGAATCGGTGAAGATGGTGAACAAAAGACGGCATTGTTGTAGTAATAGGCCCCACCCTCTCAGCACCAACCAGCTTTGTAGAGCTCAGCTTACATCTCCAAACCCCAAGGAATCCACTATTATTTATTCAAACAGTAATATTAACAGTTTTAGATACAGTAGAAGAAGAGATTGAAGAATAGTGACAGCTGTAATTAAGGAAAGGGTGCTTATAAAAAGGTTTAGTATAAGTATTAGAAACCGAGAGCCGAAACTGTCAAAACAGGTTTCTTCAGTTTTCAAATCAGTCTAGCTGGCTATGTATGTAGGTAAGAATCATGTGTACAAGCTACACCAATCAAGCTAGAGAGCTAAAATTAAGTCCACAAAAACCTTTTTTATAATCAACCCACCAATAGGTTTTTAGCGGGAGTTTAATTTGCAACATAAGTCTATGTTAAATTGGTCCTTAGTTCATGTCCCCTTGTTTTTTGAAGACATTTCAGACATTTGGGTGGTTACCGCCCAACAGAGGGTGAGGGAAGTAACTTATTCATTTATCAGCCCTTATTCCAATGTTCCAATTGACCACCCCCGACACATCATGCTGCCAAAAAACATTGGTCACATCATGGTTTTTACTGAGCAACCAACCATACCTATACATACATATATATATATATATATATATATATATATATATATATATATCACCTATACATATATATATATATATATATATATATATATATATATATATATCACCTATACATATATATATATATATATATATATATATCACCTATACATATATATATATATATATATATATATATCACCTATACATATATATATATATATATATCACCTATACATATATATATATATATATCACCTATACATATATATATATATATATCACCTATACATATATATATATATATATATATATATATAGATAGATAGATAGATAGATAGGTGATTGATATATATATATATATATATATATATAAAACTGCATGATAGTTGTTCTTCAAATGATTAATAATCATAACCAGCATCTGTCACTGCATTGTCTGGGATCTGTAACTTGATTGTTCAGTTTTTAGTTGATTGTGGAATTGAAGAAAGCAACACTAGCAACACAGGGGTAGATTGTTGTCCATGTAAGAGGATACCTCATATCATTTTATTCTTTTCAGTTAATTTGTACTAGCCATATATAACTTTTTTGTACTCCCCAACCTAGGGATTGAACTGCCAGGTAGGGTAATAGACACGGTTAAACAACGCTTATATCCACCAGGCCATGTGTCCTGTAAGACAATCTGGTGGATTGAATATAGAGTTTACTTCAAAATTCCCCGACGGTCATCAAGTCCAACAGGCACCTGATGAAGGCTGGAGGGTACAACGACCGAAATATTGTGAATATAACAAGATAAAGACACTAGTCAGAGTTAATCACCATATGCGTCAATGTATAAGTTGACTTTTCAAACATTAAGAACTTTCCCTAATGGATCCTACCAATCTGGTATTCGTTGTGCAGTTTTATTTTGGAATGTTGACTTATCTAGCGAATATTGGACTAAACGTGGATTGAATCTTAATTTTGGGGTCAACTTAAACACTGGCATGTACGGTAATGAAGATAATTCCTCCTTGGAAATTCAGACCATGTTGCATTATTCATGTGTGTATTCTCGGCTGATTAGTTGTAAGGATAAAATAAATCCAGTTGGTCAGTCTAACAAGTCCTTAATAGATGGGAAGATTCACAGTGGCAAAAAATGTAGGAGTCGAGATTTTTATAATGAATCAAAATCATCTTGAAACTGCTCTATAAAAATAATTAGGATTTCATAAGGATAGACTGAGAACTTTAATGGCAGATCCTCCTGAGTGCATTAACGATGCCAAGCATTCAGAAACAGAAAGTAGTTTTACTTGTGGGCAACTAATTCAATGATGTAAAAAGCCTCTCTCAAAGCTTCATTTAAGTTGAGAGTAGTTCTCATCTCTTGATATCAAACCTACAAAAACAAGTCTGAAAGTCAGACCATTGATGTGCTAGTTCTTTTCTTGTGTGAAGATCTAGCAAGGGCACTGTTGCCAATTTAATTTTCAAGTTTATATTTTGAATTGAGTAAAAAACATCTTAAACATCTAGAAACATTCAAATTCTCCAGATATATATAAAAAATCTAGGTGATATATTACAAAGTTTAGGTAGATTAAATGTGACTTGAAGCTTCGACATTTATTTTATCAAAATATTTCTCAATTTATTAGAAATATTACTATTACTACAAATTAAATAAACACGACTTATTTTATCAAAAATCATCTAAATAGCAATTTCTGACGTCTAGACGCAACCAATAACATCTAGACTTAGATGAAGCGTATCTAAGTTGGCAACTGAGCAAATAATGTAACTCACATTTTGGTACGTCAGTCAGTCAGTATGTGACATTGATTGCTGCTAGAGATGCTAGCCCATCTTAAAACTGAGCAGAAGACGTAAGAAGGACCAGTCAATAAACGTTTATCTAACTTGAAAACCTTTTTCATCCTTTACACTAGCCTCTTAATAAACTTAAGGACAAACAGTCCATAAACTCTAAAAATCACAGAACCTGGTGATTAATAACAGGTGTAAGGAAAATTCCTGATTGTGGATGTGTACTTTTAGTTTGATATCAGTTAAAATGGTGGCATCAGGCGGTTCCTGGCATTTTACAAACATTGCATTAGTTATCAACATGTTCCTTGCCTGTGATGAGCAGTTGCCTTTCTGTCTGTATGCAAATGGAAGCAAAGGAAATCCTCTGCCAGTTATTTACAGCCAGAACATTCCTCATTTTCTACAGTCTTACAAAATACACAACAACTGCAGCGGCAGCAACACATTGCCTCCTCCTCCTCCTCCTCCTCCTCCTCTTCATCTTGTCTGATGAAAATGCAAGAGTGGAACTCTTTTTGGCAAGGAGACAAAAAAAAAAAAAGAAAAGAAAGGGAAAAGCAGATGAGAAACAGGATGAAATTGTTTCAATATTTTTTTTATAGCATTTCAGTTATATTTGTTTTTTTGGTGGATTTTTTTTCCCCTGAAATATTTGGTTTTGTTGAAGAATACTTGGCTGATGTGAAGTTTCTAGGTTTCTCCTTTTTCTTTTATTTATCAAAGAGTTAATAAGATTCCAAGTGGCTTACCTATCTCTCTCTGAATTAGTGAAAGACTAAATGAATCCAAAAAAAAAATCCAAGGTAAAAGTGAATATCCATACACATAGATATTCAGAGAGAAAAGAATCTATAGCTTATTTGGCTGGTTGATTGGGCCATGTGGGGCTATGGTGATTATATATATATATATATATATATATATATATATATATATATATATATATATATGTATATATATTATTGTGTCATCCACAGATAGCTGTTTCGATGTATTACATCTCTTCAGTGTGGCTATAGACTTTCCATTATTCCATCCAGTACCGCGAGGCAGATTTGAAACTTTCACCTCAGACCCTGAGGCCGATGGCCTACCTCTGGACTACGGAGCTGGACAGTCTATTTACACACAGAAATTCCTCATCCACCAGAGTGCTATATTCCTATGGAATATATATATATATATATATATATACTTTTTTATATATATATACAAATATATATATATAAACATATATATATATATATTTATATACATTTTTATCTATATATACACAATAACAAAAAAATACTTAAATAAACTGAAACCCATTTCATCACATTGAAAGATCTTTTGAAAATGACTAATGATAGTCAAAAGCGCTTAAGGCAAAATTATCTAAATTTCGGACAGTTCCTATATTTGTGTGATAATGCAGTTAAACAACTAATTTGCAAACACAAGAAAATGACCAAGAAGCTAAACCGATTGAAATCATCAATTGACTTCAACAAAACATGTTTATGGGGAAAACTGCTGCCTAACAATACATTATATACATACATACATATATATATGATATATATATATAATTTACAAGCCTGGCTGCAGTAGGGTCAAACTCCACTACTACTTCCATTCCAACTGAAGATGATGACTGCAACTTATGAATGGTATACATGATAAGTAAATTTATTAAAAAAACTCCAATGGCAATGGGCAGGCCATGTTGGAAGAATGAAAGACAACCGATGGACATCACATCTCACAACATGGATCCCCAGAGATCACATAAGAAGCCGAGGCTGACAGAACATAAGATGGAGAGATGAACTGGACAGATTCAGGAAATACTGGCTCTGCGATGCCCATGATAGAGAATTGTGGTGAATCCTAGGGAAGGTCTATGTCCAACAACGGACGTTAAAAGACTGATGATGATGATGATGATACATATATATATATGTATATATATATATACATATATGTGTGTGTGTGTGTTGAGAAAATGGATATATATGATCCAACAAAATGATTATAAGTTGCGTTACATTATATAAAAACTTATTTGAAATGATCTCCCGTTGTCACAAGATTAATGTATTGCTCACCCTAGACAACATAAATAGAATAAACAATTTAAGAAAATGCAGCTGCTGTAGTAATCAAACCTATGACCGATCGGGTAGCCACTTCAGCTGAACAGTTGCCGGTAATGCAAAGGCCAAAGAAACTGTTTTCATACCAAATTCTCATCTTGTTTATTCTTGTTTATTCTATTTGCTTCTTTCAATACAACAGTTATGTATTGCTAGGGTAGGGGATACATAAACCGTGTAATGATGGGAGAACATTTCAAATAAGATCCCTTATAATATAACGCAATTTAAAATCATTCTGTCGGATCATGTATATCCATTTTCTTGATACATGACTGTTGTGTTGAAAGAAAATGATTGACCAAGAATATATATATATATATATATATATATATATATATATATATATATATATATATATATATATATATATATATATATATATATATATATATAAACTTATTGAAATTAAATGTTAATTTCATATTGAAGCTTGGTTTAACATTAAAGGATAGTCAAAAAGTAAAGAGTTTACTCCCCTAAAGTAGGTGAAGATTGTTCTTGTTATTCTTGTCATGAGAGGCAAAACAAAGTCAACTCCTACTTTGAGTGGAGTTAGACAATTATATATTCATACGTACAGGTTCTGAAAGTAGAGCATTTCTATACAAACTTTTGTAAGTTGAAATAGTATAAAATGAGGAAGCAATTACCATTAATTTATCTGGGAAAAATTTTTATAGTCTTCTCAGACCCCTAAAACAGAGATGATGGCATGTCAGGCTGATTATAATTAACAGATAACTTATTTCAGTATTTGCAAGACCTTCCCATTTCAGTACCTGATTTCATTTGTGATCCGTTTTTGTTATTCTCAAAATCTGCCCGGGAGATATTTTTTATACCTGAAGCCCCGAAACAACTTTAAGCTAGGTAACATTTCATATACTTGAAGGAGGAGGAAAGTACGTATAAGGTGTGTGTGTGTGGGGGGGGGGTGTTATTTGTATGAACACTATTCATATCCCGAGGAAGACACCAGCTAATTCCAAATGCAGGAACTCTTTTGAAGTTCTGATGACATTTCTGGAAACTAATCCCATTCCTAATCCCCACGGGAGACCCAGTGTTTTGGTGCACTTATTGGATGTGCAATGAGATTGATAATATTAAATATGTTTGTAATGGTAGCAATATTAATAATAATCATTATATATATATATATATATATATATATATATATATATGCAGGTCTTGTTGGTCACTCAATAGAAACCGTCATGTGGCCAACATCTTTTGGCAGCATTCTTTGTAAGAGGGAATCAATTAAAAAAATGGAAAAAGGGTTGTTCGATGAATAAGTTGCTTCTCTCGCCTTTTGTTGGATCACTGAAAAGTCGGATTTTCAAAAAACAAGTGCTAATACTGCTGGAAACAAATCAAGGGACAATTTAGCCTTGTAAATTGCACCCCCCCCATTGAATTATTTTCGGGATAATTTAAAAAAACTAACTTTTTTCTAAGCATAATAAAGATCAATGAATAAATTTTCAGCCCTCCAGCTTTATTAGTACAGCCTATATGCGTGGTATATATATATATATATATATATATATATATATATATATATATAAATATACATACAACCAGTCAGAATCACTCAAAAACTGAAGAAAGCTATGTTGGCAATTTTGATTGACAGTTTCTATTGTATTTGTAATAATTTGTAATCGTAGCAATAATAATAATTCTTCACACACGCACACACATATATATATGTATATGTATATATATATATATATAGGTCTGTATCTTTCTATCTCTCATATATATATATATATATATATATATGTTTATAAAGAATGGGAATGTCTTCTGAGCATCTTCAGTTCAATCATAACCCATTTCTATTAGCAAAAAGGTTATAAGATTTCCCTAGAAATTATTCTCCAACCGAGATCCCAGAAAAAACCTGATGGTAAATCATTTTCAATTTATATTCAATAGAAATCAATAATAATAAATTACTCATTTTCATGAGAATACCTCATACCCTCTGGATAATATTGCTTGTAGAAACTACAAAATCTAATACTATTTGCTAGTTTTATAGTTTTCATAATATATCTTGTATCCTTGATGTCAAAATGATGAGCATTAAAAACTCTATTCATCCAAACAAGGACTACAAAACAATGAACAGTATATAAAAGAAACAAGCAATAAATTCAAGGGTTTCCCTGAAGTAACCCTGTGGGGGGTGAAACAAGCCATCAAACAAACAAAAAAAAAGGAAAAGCCCCTGGACCAGACAACATCACCATCAACCGACTCAGAAAAGTGGGTAAGATCATCTCTAGGAAATGGGCCGTCCAGTTCAACTTGTGCCTAAAACGAAGTAAAGTCCCAGATGATTGGAACACTGCAATCATAATGCTTTTGTATAAAAAAGGAAACCAAGAAGATCTCAACAATTACAGACCTATAAGCCTATTTGACTGGATATACAAACTTTTCACAAAATCATCACCAAACAAATCACAAAAACACTAGATGAAAACCAACCATGGGAGCAAGCTAGCTTTAGAAGAAGCTACTTGACCATAAACCATCTGCATTCAATATATTAGCTGAAAGAGAAAGCAGCAGAAGAATTACCCTAGGATGGCAAACCTTTGGCAGAGCAAGCTCAACCTTAACAAGAAGAAACCATTAATCCTTAAAAGGAGGGTATACAACCAATGCATCCTTCCAATAGTCACTTATGGAGCTGAAACATAGAATCTAACCAAGAGGCAGACACACAAATAGAGAACCATGCAATGTGCACATGAAAGAATTATGCTCAACCTCACATGGAGAGACCACAAGACAGCACAATACATCTGGGAGAAGACAGGAGTTCAAGAGGCTGGTCATGTGACAAGATGGCAGACAACCAATGGACATCACGACTCACAATATGGATCCCTAGAGATCACATGCACATCCGAGGCTGACAAAGTATTAGATGGAGAGATGAGCAAGACAAATTTTGGCTCAGCAACACCCACAATAGAGAAGTGTGGCAAATCCTGGGGAAGGTCTATGATAGATGCAAAAAGATTGATGATGATGATGATGATGATGATTATGATCAATGTTCATGCATGTCTCTTTATCGATGGAGACGTTATCTATAATCATTCTAATGCTGGGTTGTCAATCATTCCAAATGATTTGTTTGATTTTCTAAACATTCTTGTTAATTCTTTACATGCATGGGTGTCCACAATATCAATCATCTTTGACATCTTCTTAACCCTAACGAAAACTTAAGTACTACTTAAATACACGCATAACATGCAGTCCTTCCCATAAACTTCAGTTGGCATACAAAAAGATTCAGTAGCCGTTTTCTTCAATTTCACCTAAAATTTCAAATTGATGCACTGCTTGATTTTCGAACTGACCATTTGTACGACACAACAGATAAATACATTGACTTCATGTGATGTGTAATAGTGAACTGAAGATGAAAGAAGAGACATCATGTATGCTTGCCCATTGGTCAATGTATACCACGTGGTTTGCGCACGTACAATGTGGCCCAACTTACATAGGTCCAGTCTCATTATCTTATAGCCGCACCACATACACTTACTCAGAGACATACATATACACAAAAATACATTCCTTGCAAGCATACACATTTCATATATATGATTAAGGTAGCCTAGAAAATTTTTAGAAAATGACACGAATAAGACTTTAAGCATGATAGAAAAAATAAGGTATGATAATTAAACTATTAATGGAAAAAAAAAGCAGCACTCTTTGAAAGTGATGTAAATTTGCCAAATTTACTTCCAGAGATTTTAGCAATATTGAGTTGAATATATAATTTTTTTAGAAATAAAGATCTTGGAGAAATAATACAAACACTGAGAGAGACACAAATCGATTATTATTAAAGATTAACATAGTACCAATCAAAATAATGAGAATATGAGTGTATGGATTGGTACTACTGTTTAGTATCAGGGTATCTGTGCACTCTGCCTAGGATCCAAGTATTGCTCTCAGGACTTCTATCTATGATCAGAGTGCAGTATCTCTTCACTCTGCTTAGGATCAAAGTGTGGCTCCCAAGTATTTCTGTTTAGAATTAGAGTGTAGTATCTGGGCACTTATTGCAAAGTGTTACACACATTATGGATATTGATAAGATTAGTTTAAATGAAATCAATAAAAACCCCAAAAATCAAGCCTGAATTTATTCAAACCTTTAAATGATATCTAT
>OY735220.1:9270433-9300433 GCA_963457665.1 Thysanoteuthis rhombus
AATTATATAGTAATACACTTACATAAGCACATTAATCACGTGTCTTCATGTTACAAATACAATTATGAGAAGTACGCACTCTCTAGCATGTAAAGCAACACACATGCATACATACACACAGATAAGTCATAAAAGCACATGTACACTAATACCATAGTGATATAAGCACACATACAAAACTCATAAAGGCACACACACACACACAAGGCTCATAAAGACCCACATCAGATCGTGTTGTAGATTTTCTGTATATTTGTGAATGAAAAGCAGAAAAGAAAGGGTTTTTCACTACAAAGTTGAAAAATAAAAATAAAAAAGGTACAAGGAAATGTAATATGCTTAGCGATTGAATTACCTCCCTTGAAACACTTTTAGCCTCTATTTCATTATCTGAAGTCAGAAGGAACAAAACTAATAATGTGTGAAACTGAGTAGAAAAGAGAATTACTCGACAAAAGAGAAAGAGAGAAGTTCGAACGAATGAATGGAAATGAGTCTTGTAGAAAATTGAGTCTGGCTGGCAACACAAGATACAATCAACTCCAAATAACAAAGTCAATAAATAGACTTGAATGACTCTGAGACCCAAGATCCTGAGTGGAAAATATCTCTCCAATAGTGTCGAAAGAGAAAGTGGTGGAACTCTCACTACTGTTAAATGTATCTAACTTGTCCAATAGTCCAATAGGAAATATTACCAATAATCTAACTGTATTTTTGTAAATGTATCTCTAGGCATGTCTGTGTGTACATATTTTGGTATTTGACGATACGCCATGGCTATTCTCTGGTAATAAATCTATATCTTCCATCTTTGCAGTTCTATTTTTAAGACAGTAGTTTTTTTAGGTTTAGACAGACATTTCCACCTTCATTGTTGATACATATCAAGTTTGTACTTCATGATCAAAGATGACCGATGCCTCAGAGTGGTGCAGCAACTGTGGTGCCCTACAGTCATAACTGACTTTGATTATAGAGAAGGAAAGTTGAACACTATCAGCCTCACTCTCTCATTCCTGTCTGCTTGGGTCCAGCAGCAAGATGTAGTCAGGTTGGCTGGAGATAGACCAGGATGCAGTGAATGATCAGGGTGCTCTACATGTCATGTAATGCTCTTGCACTCTACAACACATTGGTGGCCCCACTTCCTAGTTTGAAATCATGGTAGTCCATTCCTTAGACTGGTTGCCAACGATGGCAAGAGTCAGCCTACCCTGCTAATAGCTGGGTTTATATATATATATATATATATATATATATATATATATATATATATATATATATATATATATATATATGAAGAGATGTTTTTGTTCCAAGGATAAGTGTGGATAGATATGAGAGATGTGTTTTCTTTCTTTTGTTTGATGGCAAATAAGAAACCTCTTATTTCAACTGGGAGAATTAAAAAAAAATGCATTTCTCTTAATTTCTCTCATTCAACACATTGTTTTTTTTTTTCTAATACTCCTTCCTAACCAACGTAGGGTAGACAACAATAGTTATGTTTACCTTTTAAGCCATTTTTGGAGAAAGTGGGGGGATCGAGGCAGATAAAGTCAGATGAAAAAGATGGCTGACAACAGAGATGAATATATTGACTGATCAATCAAAGTAACCAAAAAAGTTCTATCATTAAACCCCAAAACAAAAACAAAACAGAAAAAGTCAATGTATAACTACTGATTTATTTGAATCGAAACCAATCCTAGTTCTTGGTACATTGCTTCAAGATATATATGAGGTGCAGAGTGACCGAATGGCTAACCGTGCAGAGAATAGAATTGGCAGACCAAGTTCAAACTCAGGATGAGACAGTTTGTGTTTACTTTGCACTAATAAGCTTAGGAAAGGCCTGAATATGTCTCTTCTCCCTCCAGCTATTGGTAAATACCAGGGTAGATTGGGTCCCCTGATAACAAACCAGGGATGGACTCAGTCAGGCTATCACACCCTTAACACACCCATGATGAAATCATTTGTGGTGTCCCAAAGACCCAGCTCTGTTTTACAGGATAGGTAAAGGTAAGATACTTCATATAACCCACTATTCTTCAAACATGGAAATATTGATCTTGATGTGGTAATCCTAATAAGAAATTAGATAACTTAGAAATGGTAAACGAATTTTCCCAAGGCAGTCCCCAAGCCCAGGTACGTCAGTAATGTAAGATTTTGTCATAATTCATAGACAAAAATTAAACGTAGGATGTACGCCATTTGTTTACTGTAATTAACTCATGAATTTAGGTCAAATGACGTTTTCACAAAAATAGTACAAAATTGGAATCATTAATAATTCATATCCTTACCAATTCGATTCAGTTTTCTCACATTACTTACCTGTCTTTTAACCAAAAATGTAAAATATCCCTGGATTGAAAATCGCACTTACCTGCAATAAAAAAGAAAAAGAAATTGTTAAAACATAAATACAAAAAAGCTTATTCAATATTCAAAGAAATCAGTCAAATTTATTTAAAGACAAAACAACTTTTCAAACGAAGTCGAAATGGTTTGATGCTTGTAAGAAAAAGAAAGGAAACATTTTTGGCATTTATAAGGTCTGTCCAGAAAGTATCCAACCATTTTGAATATCTCAAGATTCAGTTGCATAGCTTTGATGTAACATGTCGACCGATCAGGGGGACCTTACTACGTATGCATGATACACGCTCTACTGTGGAATTACTCAGTCGACAATGGGATACCACTCAGTGAACTTGTATACTGTGTGACCATCGCATTCACAATGACCAAGTATCTAGATTTTTCATGGTTTGTACAGCATTTTTTTTTGCAAAGCATTGAAGCAGCTGAGTTTGCAAACTGTTTCGAAAAGTGGACAGGACACTGGGACAAGAAGTGTGGTCCCTTCTACTGAGCTAGTATTATTTATTTTCTCATCCCGCACTCTAATATAGCCAACATTCCAATTGTACCAAGGCAGAACTAGGGTTTTTGTAAGGGTAGGGTTGGTGTTAAGGATGTGTAATTCAATACCACAGTGACTGAAGTATGAGATATGAAAATAAAGCAATATTACTAGCTCTGTAGGATGGACCGCACTTCTTTTTCAGGACCACATTACTCTACTTATACCTCAGAAAATTCGATGTACAGAATTTGTTGGAGAAATCTGGAGAGTTTATGCAAGTGGAAGTGAAAATTCTGACACAGATTTTGGATTTCTTCATCTATCCCTTTTCTACCGCCACAATCTACTCCTCCAGGCCCCTACGGGGTCCATGGGTTGCAAAAAAAAAAAAAAAACAGACAGTAACTCAAGCAATCTGATCATAAAGGGATTAAGTTACAATAGCTATGGAATGTCAGTGTCAGCCTTGACCCTTGACTGTATCAAATTACAGCATATACAATATGGAAGGGAGGGCAAAGAATGGTTACAATAGACCCGCCCTTTTCTTTCTCTCTCATCACAGCAGTTGCACACAGGTAACAAGAAAAAAAAAGGAATCCTTTTCAACTATTTTGTTTACCCTGATCTTGACATCCATTATTCGCTTTAAAAGAAAAACCAGAGAGGGATGAGGAGAAAACAATTGTTTCAGAGTAATTGTCCAGCCTTGCTTGTTTGTGAAATGAATGTGTTTGCCGTAACAGTTGCAGTTCAGTGAGAAACGATTTATGTAAATGTATATCTACGTGCACAATCAACACACAAACCTGAGAACCTCCCGTCGATCAAGTCCCAACAGTATTCTTCGAAGTATTGCATCGTGACATGCATAACTTACATATCAATGAAGTGAATTTTCAAATAATTTGTCTCAGTCATCTAATCATGTTATCATCGTGGCGTGGCTTTGCAGAGGGTTCAAATTACAGTCCTGCTGACAGGGTTGCAGGTTCACAGTAAATAAATAATTAAAGAGAAAGTTATTGCATAAAATCAAACTGGGTCACAATTGAAAAAGTTAAAAGAACCCAGGATGAGGATTTTGAGGGAGACTCCTCTCCTGCTGCAGGACAGCCAATTGCTGGTGGGGGCCCACGTGGAACAGACACATTTTTCTGCAGTGGGTGCAATGGTAGGACCAGTGACTGGAAGAAACACCAGCTTCACGCCATTGTGTTTTTTCGTCTGCTATTATTCCCTGGTTGAAATGAGTAATCGAATTGAAAGCCTCAAAGATTGTGTGGTACTATGTCTGCCAGTTGGCAGCCTCCACTGTCCAGATATGGTAGCCGACACCACAGAAGATGAGAATCCATGTCTCTCTTTTGTGGTGTCCCCTCTGTTACAATGACCATAGGTCAGCTCAACGAATAGTAAGCTTCATTTAGTATGATCCACGGCCAAACTAGGGGAAAAAAGATGATAGGAAGACAGGGGCAACACAATCTTCTAGGTGAAGACAGCTTGCCTACCTTGATAATCAGCATTAGATCCTACTTTCTTTTTTTTTTCCTCAACTTGAATACCAATTATTGGTGCCAGGTTGATACATGCAACTATTTCGGCCACCAAGCATTCTATGCAGTACATTGTATATCGAAGGTAAAAGTATCACACAAGTCAGGATGTGTCCCTGTTACCTGCTAAAAACTGTCAACATAGGTTTCTGAAGTATTGAATTGATTCTTGCTTGCTGGCTATTTATCTATCTATGTATCTATGTGTCATGTGTAGAGAGCTGAAAATTTAAACATTCGCTTCTTATTATGTCATGAAAAAGCTTTTTTATTTTTCTACCCCCCCACAATAACTTTACAGGGTGGGTTCAATTTACAATATAAGTTCATGCTAAATCGGCCCCTCAGTTTGTGCCCCACAGCATTTACACTTCTTTTTTAAAAATTCATTTTAGTGATACAACAAAAGCCAAGAGATGTAACATTTTCCATTATCCAATTTTTTAATTGATCACCTCAAATATGGCTTGCTGCAAAATGACGTAGGTCATGTGATGGTTTCTATTGAGTGACTAACCAGACCGGTTTCCTTTAATTTTTTAGCACTAGGCAAAAATGCCTTACAAGAATTTTTGAAAATTTTGGGGGGTTTCCTATTTCATTTCTACTAAATTCTGGCCAAGGTTCTTATGTTTACAGAATGGTAAGGCTCTCTGCCAGAGTTCCTTGCCAAAGAAAGTGCATTTTTTTCATGATGTATTCTTGTACTGGGCCACATGGCAGACAACCAAGTCGAAGACAAGACAGGGAGAAAAATAACAATAAAATGTCTGAGCGTGGGGATATGGTCCATATGACATTGGTGTGGGAAGGGAGCCATTTGGCGGCCTGAAATAGGGGAGAAAAGAAGACCTTTTGGAAATTCATCATTGTAGGGTATCCTCTGTTTTTCTGTTCTTCATATAATTTTTGAAAAATGATCCTTATTTGCTTGACACATATCTGTAACATTATACATCCAAGGCATGGCTATTAAATAACAAAACTGGGCTCATAGAATCTGAACCCCAGTGCACACATGCAAACCTCGTGGTATACAATGAACTGATGAGAATGTTTAAAAATCAAACAAATCATTCAAAATGATTGACAACTCAGTATCAAAGTTATCACAGAAATGGTCTTCACAAATAAAGAGAAAGTTCTTGATGTGCAAGGGCACCCACAATGTTCATTCATCATCTTCAACATCCTCTCAACCTAAAAAAATCTCTCACACACATATATGCGTGACAGATATTCTTCCCTATAAACTTCGATTAGAATATAGAAGACTTGGTAGCTATTTTATTCAATTTCATCAGAAGTTTCAAATTCGATTGAGACTTTCAGGGGTTGCTTACGCTCAGTGGTTAGTGCATGCACACTGTGATTCGAATTTATATAAGCGCAGTCTCGTTATTTAACAGCCACACCTCGTGTATGTACGTACATGAATTTGAAATTCCTCTTCTCGGAGCCAAGTGCTTCCGATTGAGAATCACTGGTTTAAAGAGTTAATTGAAATAGGTTATTCATTAGAACCACACATCATAGATATACGAAGAGGAATTTAGATCTTCTGACAAATATTGGGCAAGTTAAAGAAGGGAGAAAAGCAGGCTATCCAGAAGACTCTCCTCTTAGACACATTGCCACCATTCTCAGACTCTTGGCTAGCTGTCAACTTTTGGCCAATTTATGTACAGCTCTCCCTGACACCTAGTCTGGCCCAACAATGAACAAAGACCACACCTCATCAACCTCTCACTTTGAAGGCCTCTTCTCAATATATTACATTATTATCTTCATGAGAATCAGGAATAGAAACCTCATGCCATTAGAGCATTGGCTAATCACCCATTTCTCAAAATGAACAGACAGATTTAGTTTGACAGTTATGGCATCAATTATTGTCTTGGACTATTCACCCTTTCAAGACCTGGTCTTGATAACAAACAACTTGTCTAACCTCTCCCACTTTAGGCTGGGTTATCATATACATTAGATATAGAATTATAGTCCCCCATGCAATAAACCACACCCTTTCTTTTAAGCTTTATGAGTTTCTCCAAATTTGAGGACTCATCGGAGAAATACAGGCAATCAGCAATGGTTCTGTTATCAACACCTTATAGCACTGAAGTTTCAAAATATTTGTATAGAAGTCAAGGTTCTGTTCTAGAAAGAAAACTGCTCACAGAACCCACTCCTTGAGGAGGAGTTATGAAACATTAATTATTGAGCCGACTTCACGGAAATGTTTTTTTCATATCATTCCCCACTGAAATGGGGAGGTGAATGCAGTCAACTACAGTAGGTTATACACAATAATGTTTGTGATCTAGGTATAGGTAAGGCTTATTTTGGGGAACTAGGTATGTGGTAAAGTTGTGTCTGGGTAACTAGGTATACAATAAAGCTGGATTTTGAAAACTAGGTCCAAGGTAACATCTCCATCAGTAGACTTAGAACATACAAAAACCTGGGAATTAAGAAATAGGTATATGCCATACTCCGGCATACCCTTTTCCCCTAAATTTGCAGCGGTGGTTAATATGCAAGTAGGAACTCATGAGAAATGAATCTAAGAGCCTACTGTAGATCCAGGCACAAACTTGCTCATTATTTATCCAGACAAAAACTTTAATTCTGTACTTTACAAAGAATGTAGGACGGAAATGCTGCCAAGTTGAATGGACTTTTATGAATGAGAAGGAAGATGTAGAGCCAAACAAGAAGACGTGCTTCGTATTAACTCAAGTTTTGTTGCCAAGACTAAGTGGACCATGAGTGTAATTTGGTGAATTGTCTTAAATTGCTTCATCCCCTGGGAAGACAAGCCAGGGTAATGGTTCAGTTGATAGATGGCTGGTCAGCTGGTTGAATGAACGGTTCAAAGAAATTGATCAATCTGTAGAGAAATGATGATCAAGTTTAATGATTCTAATGGTTTTTCCAAGTGATTAAAACTAATATCATTACCTGGGTCGTATAGTGCAAAAAAATCATATACTCTGGTTCAGTGGAAGAGGCAGGCAAGAGACTTTCTTGGCACTTGCAACCAGGCCAGTCAGATGGTTCAGCAGGAGGGAAGGAAAGGGGGCCCATGGCTTACATTATTGAGCATAGTGTAGAGATAGGTTACCTTCTTGGTAGGATTATAGGGATCACCATGGGAAGCTCTCTATATGATCCCCAGCTGCTTATGGCACTTTGTATACCAAGACAGTTACCCTACGTATTTTGGTGATCGTATGAGAATCAGTGTATTCAATTGTGATTCGGTCGTAATTGGCAAGCAACATCGCAAATACGAATCAACCATAAAAGAATCACCTAAAAAGATATCCTCTAAGATGGACATCGGAATGAGAATAATCTATCTTGTGTTATGACTGACACCTAAAGAAGACCGGAGAGTACCACAGCCAAAATTTTGGGACTATAATAACCAAAATGAGGATTCTAATATGAGCAAATCAATGAATATCAATAATATCACCGAGTACCATTTTTCACCCTATCTATTATTTAAAGAAAAAATATTGCTCTAATGATTTACTGCATCTCCCAAAGGTGTTCTTCACAAAAAAATCTTTGTAGGATTATATAAACAGGTAGTTTAATACTCCAAGTGTACTGGCTATGCTGCATTAGAGCCAGCTGCGATGGGCAGGCCGTGATGAAAATTGATTGGATAGCAAAGCAAATCTTCTACTCTTGAGTCTTTTGAAGAACCCAAAACGTTGGCGCCCCCAAGAGATGCTACAAGGACAAACATACTTGAGACAACCCTCAAAGACTGTGACATCAATACAGACAGGTTGCGATGGAAAAGAGTTTCGCATCAAAGTTGCAGCCACTCTAAGTATTGACACCTGCAGAAAGAGGCAGAAAAGTGAGTATGGAAGAAAGAAAGTGAGACCCCAAAAGCTGAAGGACCATGAACCCTGACAATATACTTTTTTCTGAACTGACATACTCGTCTTCAGTAGTCATGATAATGATGAATACTCTCTAAAATTTCAGAATTTTCTAAGCAGGGGAAACATGGGACTGGCTCTCAAACAAAGAACCATGCAACATGCACAAGAAAGGATAATGCTTTACTTCGCATGGAGATATCACAAGATAGCACATTACATTATAGAAAAAACAGGCTTTAGAGGTATGATAAGATCCATTAGAAAACTCAAATAGCAATGGATAGGCCAGGTTACAAGAATCCCTGACAACTGCTGGACATCATGGACATGGATCCCCAAGGATATGCAAAATTGTGGCCAGCAAGAGAATAAGATGGCATGACAATTTAGACAAGTTCAGAAAATATTGGCGTGGGGTCTAGCGAATCTTGGGGAAGGTCTGTGTCCAACTATGTACGTTTTGGGAGGCAGGCCAGGTCGAGAATGTTAGATAAAAGATAGATAAGAAAAGCAAAGATACATATTCAATGAAGCCTGCAGGAGAGATGGATTGAGGCCACAGGACAGATTAGGCCCACAGGCAGTAGTTCACCGACCCTTGCTTTCGACAGAAAAGCTCTAGGTGATGAGCATCATCCCAGGAATAGAGAAATTACTTAATGAAGAAGTATTTGATCGGAAGCCAAAAATGTTTAGTTCAAGTCTACCATTGATAGGTAAAGCCCTAAAACTAAAAAGGCAATAAAAAGCCACAATTAGATGATAAACGCTTATATCTAACATCTAATACATACCAGAGACAACACCCTAGAGATACAAACCCCAAAAGGGATAGAAACATATCTATTAAAAATGTCACCTCAATTCCAAAAAGACAAACCTCGGCTTGTCTCTAGCTTTTTTGTAGTAAACCCGAGGGTCTATAGGAAGATGTATTCAGGAGCGCACCCAGATAAGGGGGGCAACCCCTCCCATGCTCTCTCTGTTGGCAAGTTTCTTCCCTTTTACAACCTAGACGCCCACTTTGATAGCAAATTAGTGGCCTCAATTCCCCAATGAAAATCATTAGGCACACTTCTGGACGTATTTCAAGAATAAAGCATCCTCATTTATTATTTCAACTTTAAATCCACTTTATGACATTTCTGTCACTCATTTCGGTATTTTTTTTCTAGTTACTTTATCCTCCTAGGCTGGTTTAATTAATCTTTATTTAGTTAATCTCCTTTCCTCGAATTCCTTTCTCCTTAATTAGTTTTACGACAAACTTTCGTTTCATTTGTTCCAGTCTGTTGGGTACGAGGTAAGTCATTAGCAGAGCAGACAAGACAAACAGTGAAGCTTAGAGAGAGACACATTCCTTACATCTTATGAGATATTTGACACTGGATGCGTGACAATTTATAATGGGGTGTCAATAGAAAGAAAAACAATAAAAACAATCTTCTCTTTAAACTATTGCCCCTCCTTACACTTTCTATCCTCTCATTCCCTCCGACCCTGCTCCAATTACTTATATACTTAGGAAAGACCTATACCAACAACCAAGAAAAGCAATTTAAGTTCTTTCAGCTATCAGACATTGCCAGCTCTTATAGCACATCAATAGGAAGCCATTTCGAATCGGGAATGAGAGGAAATATTCTGAAATTAGCCATTTATTTATTCTATTGGAGAGACACAATAAGAAGGATACTGTCCACTTCTGAACAAACTCATGTCAGGTTTTGTTTCTAAAGAATCGTGAGCAAATGGCAGACCATCAATTATTTGTTGACAGTGATAACCTTTTCAGTTATTTACCTTCAATTCCAGATTTGATGTTGATCTTTAAGAACCCATACAGATCTGAGCTATATTTTTTCCAGCTTCAAAGAGGAGTAAGACAAGGTGATACAAACTCACCCAAATTCTTCACAGCCAGTCTCAAGACAATCCTCTGAAACCTGGACTAGGAGAATAGAGGAATTGAAATAGATAGCAAATACCTGAGCAACCTTAGATTTGCAGACAACATCATTATTTTTGCAGCGAACCAACACAACATCCAAGAAATGCTAAAAAAAGGAAGAAAATCAGCCCAGACATGAGGTTCAGCAAAACAAAGGTCATGTGCAACAACCACATTGAGAAAAAAAAACACAACTGTCAAAATTGAAGATGAAAAAAACTGGAAATAGTAGACCACTATATTAGGACAACGAATCTCCATGAATCCCACAGAAGAAGGAGAAATCAAGTGAAGAATCACCCTAGGATGGCAAGCCTTCAGCAGAGCAAACCCAACCTTCAAGAACCAAAAGATCCCATTAATCCTAAAAAGAAAAGTATACAGCCAAAGCATCCTCCCGATAGTCACCAATGGAGCTGAAACATAGAACCTAACCAAGAGACTGACCCCCAAACTGAGCACCATGTAACGTGCACATGAAAGAATTATGCTCAACATGGAGAGATCACAAGACAGCACAATATATCAGGGAGAAGTAGTCCAAGACATCATAGAATCTACAAGAAAACTTGAATGGCAATGGGCTGGTCATGTTGCAAGAGTGGTAAACAACCGATGGACATCACTACTCACAACATGGATCCCCAGAGATCACATGAGAAACCAAAACCGACACAATACAAGATGGAGAGATAAATTAGACAAATTCAGAAAATACTGGCTCCGCAATAACCATAATAATGAGGTGCGGCGAATCCTGGGGAAATTTCATGTCCACCGACGAAGGATTGAAGACTGATGATGATGATGATGATAGAATTATTGAGTTTGACATTATTCTCATATCCACATTAATTTGAAAATTGGCACGTGTTTCTTTTTGAATCAGCAAAATTCAAAATATACATTATTGAAGTACAAATGACATTGGTTAATTTAATAACGATCAAGTAACTCTTCTTAGAAGATACAGACCTAGGGAATATTCTTGTACCATTTTGCTACAAACCAGTATCAATCCAACCTAAAAATTTCTATCCTGTCTACATTTATTTTTCTAAATACTTTACATACTTATGTAGAGGTCAACCCTTCACTTATAGTCTCAAAATCATTATTTAATGGTATATGTCTTTTTTCAGCTCTTATTCCTTCTTCATTGTGTATATTATGATCAGACTATTTTCTTTGATGTATTCATTTGATCACATCTCAGCTGTTTACCCACTGGTCTTTGTAGGGTGTTTCTGGTTCTAAAATGTAGAATCTCTTCTTGACTGGACACATCACATCTGTTTTTTATATATCCTCTATGTTGGAGTTGTGTTTTCAACGTCAAATCCCAAGTTGCTTCCCTTGCATTGGATGATCAGTTTTGTTTTACCGAGAAGTCCTCTATTTGTCACTGAAAACACAACCCTGACATACAGGATATACAAAAAACGGATTGGATGTGTCCATTACAATTGAGCATGTACTTTGAAAAATGATCCAACATTCTAGAACCAGGAACACCCGACAAAAGCCGGAGGGTACACAACCAAAATGTTGTAAATAAATAAACATGCAGACATGGAAAATGATCCGACCATATCATAATCAATGATTCATACAACCCGTCTAACAAGATTCAGACAAGAACCTTTGCATTACACTTGCATTTCAACCTTACAAAATTATTCCTTGTGTAAGGGTCAGTTGCCATTTATTGCCTGATATTATGGTCTTCAAAATTCAACCTACACACAAAAATATATGGTATATTATTCTTGACAGCAACAGTTACTTCGATCTTAGGGTCACCAATCCAAAACTTGAACAGCAGAGCTTGTACTTTACAATGACAATAAGAGAGAGACAAGAGAAGAGAGAACTTTACATAAATTCTTCCCTTGTGAATACATTTCAAATGACTGAAGTTGAGAAAGAATTACCAACTTGATTCTAGAACAGTTTACTGTCATGTCTAATAATTTTCTGATTCCATTACCCAGACATAGCAAGCACTTCACTCCCCAAAACTAATGGACAATAATATTCTTCAGAGGCATTAGAATTCTTCAGGCTATTTCCAAGATATACATCAGAGTCTCTCAGGGTCAAACTGAAGTTGTTACTGCTTGACTCGGCTCTGGTGTGTCTGTCTAAATTGCAAACACTGTTTGTTTGCTACAAGCTAAATGTTATTTATATATATATATATATATATATATATATATATATATATATATATATATATATATATATACATATATATGTATATATATGTATATATATATATATATACATTCACAAGGATACATATATATACATATATTTACAAAGATATATATATATATATATATATATATATACTCACAAAGATATACAGAAATACATATATATATATATGTAATAAATACTTATGGAATTGTCACTGCAAATTTGTTTCCTACAACTGTGATTTTCAAGTGAGTTCTAATAAAAATCGATACTTGATCTTATTTATACCCTGTTTTTGTACGTTAGATTTTCTTATCATTCTGGATTTGAATACGACAGTATTTTGTGTGACAGTTGATTAAAGAATATCTAGAAAATACTGTTGGTATCAAATATTGTGGATAGTTTTTTCTTGCTTTAATGTTTAATGTTTGATACAATTTCATATCATTATTTTCAGAATATATACATATATTGCATTACCAGCCTCTGTTTAGCTCAGTGGTAAGAGCAATACTACATTGAAGCGACAACCCTATTGATCGCAGGTTCAATTCCTGCAACAGCCCCATTTTATTCAATTGTTTATTCTATTTATATTGTCTACGCCAAGTGATATATTCACTGTGTAATGATGGGAGATCATTTCAAATTAGAGTTTCAATATAACACAATTTATGATCATTCTGTCACATCATACATCCATTCCTTAATAACATAATTATCAGGTTAAAAGAAACAGATATAGACCATGAACAAGCAAAATGGGATTTTCGAGTTGAAACATATATATATATATATATATATATATATTTATATTTATTTATCTATGCATATATATATTCACAAAGATATGCACTCATATATATTCGTAAAGATACACAATAACATATATATATTAACAAAAATACACACATACATATATATTCACCAAGATACACACACACACACACATATATATATATATATATATATATATATATATAGCCATACACAATATATACACAATACATATATGCCTACATATATCCACATCTAACCACCCACATACATATATATACATATATACACACGTATATTTAAGATGTTTATGGTAAGTGGGATAACATGGTCATGAAATCAAATAAGTTGTAAAAGTGAAAGATAACCAGAAATTTCCCTGCTGAATTATTCAATGTTCAACATTTGAAAAATTCTTGCCTTAACACGAAGTCTACCGATGCAGAAGAATTCATTCAAATCAAAATAAAGAATAATGTTTTTTCAAGCTATTTTTTTTTTCCACAGCTCCTATTCGGATTATAACTTTTATTTAGGCATGTCTCTTTAGTCACTCAATAGAAAACTGACACGCAACCAATGTCTTTTGGCAGCATGCCATGTTGGGGGTGATCAATTAAGGAATTGGAAAAGTGAGGTCAATAGATAAGTTTCTTCTCTCTCCTTTTGTTGGATCACTAAACAGTTGGAATTTAAAAAAAAAACAACTGTTAATGCTGCCAAACACAAACCACGAGACAAATTCAGCATAAACTTACATTGCAAGTTGAGCCCCCAACTTTAAACCTATTTGGGGTGGCGGAATTTTCAAACAAGAAAGAAGCTTTTTCTATTTAGACATAATGTGTGAATGTTTGAATTTTCAGCCCTCTAGCTCCATTGGTGCCACCTGTATGCATGACAGATATCCAGCCAGAAGCAGTTGAAAGTTGTAGAAATGTATGTTGACGTTCCTGATAAGACAGGCAGAATGAAAGCATTGTTGGTAAAATCCAATCATCTTTGGCGTTCATTCACATTTCACCCAAATATCCTTATTGCATTAAAAGTGAACATTATTACTTTACGACCATAAATGAGGATAAATCACCTTCTCTAAAAAAAATCTTTTGCCATTTTGATAATGGGCAAAGATTTTTCAGACACCGAACATGAAAATAAAATCTCCAAACCAATCAGCACAAACCAAAAAACGCTTTTCAACCGATGCAAATTAGGAAACCACACTATAAAAATAATAATTTCTGGAGCCTCTCTCAAGCTTTAAAAGAAAACAGAATCACAGTCAGTTGGCATTCAAACGTCAATATCGCTCTATGCTATACAGAACAATACATCATCTTTTATCATACACTCCAAAGAACATTTTGTGCTTGAAATTATCACTCCTTCATGAACTATAAAAGATGTATCCATCAAGCTTATCAACACTTTTTTTCCGTTTCACATTTCACATGAATATTCCCTAAAAACATACAAGCATTTGTACTGTGTATTTTTTTGTCGTACCGACTTCAATGACGAAACTCCATTTATGCATGTACACTCTTTCCAAATGTATTGTTGCGTATGTATTTTTTTGTACCATTTTTACAACTTGAAACAGTTTCCTGTCCATTTACACAAAAACAGTTAGCACAATTACCTCATGCAAGCCAAATCAAAACGCAAAAGAAACTCAGATTTTACGTCAAAAACTTAATCTTGACAAGCCTGGCTGCTGCAGGGTCAAACTCCATTCTGACTGAAGATGATCATTACAAGTTTTGTAGTGTACATATGATAAATGAAAAATCATAAAAACGTATATTTTTTTTAGTATAAATGTATTTATCTATTTGAATGAAATTAGCCCTTGTGTATCTGTAAGGTGAATTTCTAGGATATGTAAGACTTGTTAGTTTGGCCCAGTTGGTAAGAGGGCTGGCTTATTTTTGAGAATGAAATAAGCCCTATAAGTCTAACATAAATTTTGGTGTGAACCTGAAATCTGTCAATATAACTCAGTCGGTAAGAGACATGACTACCAATCAGTTAGTCGTAATTTCAAATCATGGTGGGGGAACATCAATTTTTATTTACCCGAAATTTGGTGAGGATTGTTCTTGTCATTCTTGTTATGGTAAAAAAACAAAGTCAACTCCAGGTTTGGATTGAGTTTGACAAAACCTGTGATGTCACTGTTCCCTACTATGTAAGCATGTAAGCTTTGAATAGTAGACTTAACTCTCACTGAAATTAAATGCACAATAGTAGAAAAAAAAACCCAGATTCATACTCTATCTACTCAGCACACCTCCACTCAGCAGTCTGACTCGCTAAGCTGTAGGCATACATAACCAAATGGTGCAAAGGCCTCATCTCATACTATCAATAGATCGCAATTTATAGGCCCACTCTTGTATTACAGATTCTTTGACATAGAGCGTGACACTTCTTGCAAGATCTGATTGACAGGTTCAATGTCAGCAACTCATTGATAATTCTTCTTAATGAATTATATTCAATCGAAAAAAAAAAAGTCCCATTCTCCGAATCTCCCAAGGGCTGAAAGGTTATTCCAAGGCAGATGACCACTCGACCATAGCACGCAGCAATTATCAATTTCAACAGTGATAATTATACTGATCACATCGGTCAAAGCCGGTGGAACGTTTGATGTGTTCAGTTGGCAGCTTGAAGAAAGGATTTCCAAAATTGGGACTGACTCCTTTTGCCAAAGTTAACCCCGCTAAGATGTGCAGTTACCCAGCAACCCGTAATGAAGATAGGAAATAATATAGAGCTAGTCGTAAACTTTTGATGTACAGTAATAATTAGCCGCTGCGTCTTTGTAGTCTGTGAGTGGTCAGACTAAATAAGGTATTTAGTCCAGATGAAAGGTGTCCCGAGCCTTTCTGGTGACCATGGCAAATGCCTGGTCACTTGTGTGATTGGTGCAGCCATTGTAACAACCATATGTTGGACAATTGCTTTGGTCATCAGAAAACCTATTCAAGAAAGGTTATTATACAACTGCAGTGACTTGCATTGCAACCATCAAAAGAGCTATGTCTGCAGACAATTATATTTCCATGATTTTTCTATACAGATTCAAGTATGATAATTAGTTGTGTTATATTATGTAGAAACTTATTTGAAATGATCTCCGGTCATTATACGGTGAATGCATCACTCACCCAGAATAACATAAATAGAATAAACAATAAAGAAAATAAGGCTGCTGCAGGAATCGAACCTGCAACCGATAGGATAACTGCTTCAATGTTGTGATGCTCTAACCATTGAGCTAAACAATTGCCGGTAATGCAAAGCTACAAATAACTGTTTTTACATCAAATTCTTATCTTGTTTATTCCCGGTCAATTCACTTCTTTCTTCTATGATCCAACAGATCTGTCGGATCATACGTATCCATTTCTTAATGCTCTAGTTGACTTTTTTAAAGTTTTCAATTCAGCATGTTATTTCTAGGATAGCAAATAAACAGTACAAGTGAAAATAAGGAGTAAGCCTCCAGTGAAAACAAACTCAAACATTCATTGCCAGAGGGAGTCCAGAATATACCTGTTTGCCTTAATCATTCAGTCGTAGAACCATCATGGTTTTGAAGAAGCCAATTTACGATTTGAAACTCACTCCTTACAACCAACTCAGTGATAAAAGGGAAAAACTAGTCAAACTCAATAGACAATTTTTTAAAAACATTAAGTCAATTGGAAAAGAAAAGCAGTTGAATAGAAGATAATATTGAGCAATGAACACATAAAGCCAGACAACTATAAAAGTACAACTGATATCATGCAGTTGTAAAACAAAGCCATTCACAGAATGCGGCTTGGTGCAATAACATGGTGCTGGGCTAATTTGTGGAAAATGTTTGCCATGAAAACAACTTTAGGGTGGCAAGGGTGTGTCTCCTCTTGTTGAGCGAGCACAAAGCCCGGGAAGCGCTCTGGAGATGAACAGCATGTTTCTTAATTACCAAACAAATGGGAAATTGATTTCTATTCAGATTTCTGCAGAGCATGTTTCTTACTTCTCTCTAGGAATAAAGGAATACAAACAGCTTCACTTCCAGATCAGCTGATATGAAACAGCTTGAACCCTGCATTTTCAATGCTTCTTCAGGGAAAGCTCCATGAAAGCAAGTATTATAATCTATATCATAATGATCCAATATATGTCAGTGGGTGGATTTGTTACTATAACACAGCAGAAACAGCAAATAGCAAGATTTTTCTCCACACAATACTGTAAAAATTCTCTAACATGAGAAAAGAAGCAATTTCTAGTTCAGTCGAGCCATGGTTTTTCGATTAAATAATTTGAGTATAGTATGGCTAAAAAGTAATGTCTTTCCAAGGGAGATAAATTCGGGTTTATTAATTCCTAATTATAATTCTTCATTAGGAAGTAAGATAAATAAGCCAATAATTAAAATATAAATTGTATAAATAGGAAGTGATATCAAGTTTAAAGGCTGCAGAAGTTGGCTTTTAAGTGAGTATGTTTTAAAAGCATCATTTAACTCTAAACTTCCTGTAAGGAATCTCTAACTTGCTGCACCAACCTTGAAACCATTTTCATGAAGTTATGCAAAACTGTGAAATTACTTTTCTTCATAATGAAAAAGGGATCAAACTTGGAAGTTCATTAGTTTTGCAATCTCCCTACTAATAAACATACTGAGAAAGAAGCATAGTATTAACACTACAAGTTAATCCTCTTCGAATGTCAAGGTAAGGGTCCTTGATTTTTACTTTCTTGTAAGGAATTTCTAACCCTGCTGCTCTAATCCTATAATAGCTTTGAGAAAGTAGGCAACAAGCATGAAAGTCAAACCATAGTTCTCTAGTGTGAAAATCTAGTAAAGGCAGTGTTGCCAACTTCATTTTCATGTTTACATCTAAAATTGAGTCAAAAAACATCTTGAAACATCTAAACTCTAAGGATATAAATCTAATCTAGGAATTTTCATATTATTAGTAAATTAAATGTGGCTTAATTCTTCAACATTTCACTCATTTTAACAAAGATAATTTCAATGGTAATTTCTGACATATCATCATCATCATCATCATCATCACTACCATCAGTCTTCTAATGTCAGTTATTGGACATAGACTTTTCCCAAGGATTCGCTACATCTCTTTATTGTGGGTGTCGTGGAGCCAGTATTTTCTGAAATTGTTTAGTTTGTCTCTCCATCTTGTATCCTGCCAACCTAGGTTGCACATTTGATTTCTTGGGATCCATGTTGAGAGTCATGATGTCCATCTATTGTCTGCCATTCTTGTAACATGATCAGCCAATTGCCATTTGTGTTTTCTAATGGATTCTATGATGTCTCGGACTCCTGTTTCCTCCCTGATATACTATGCTGTCTAGTGACCTCTCCATGCGAGGTTGAGCATTATTCTCTCATGTACACGTTGCATGCTTCTCAGTCCGTGGGTCAGTCTCTTGGTTAGGTTCCATGTTTCAGCTCCAGAGGTAATTATGCAATGATTGTATACCCTTCTTTTTAGGACTATCTCGATGCAAGTAAAAATACCTAGATTTGTAGGTGAAACATCTGAATTGGCATCACTGAGCAAGGGAAGTAACTAACATTCAGCATTTCTGTCAGTGACAGCAATCTAAGCTAGAGTTGATTGTGCATCTAAAAAGTAGGGAATTGCATTAAACTGTGTAACTTCCTTTGTTTCACTGAGAGTGATCAATGCATATCAGTTCATTTGGATTAATTTTCTTGTAATTCCAGTCACTGTACTCCCTAGACTTCTTCAATTCCTGGGATGGGGTTTTGTCACTATTATGCAGTGATTTATTCAGACTAATTTTCTTGTTTTTGCTGGTTTTTATTGAAATATTCCAACTGCTATACCCTCCAGGCTTTATTGGATTAAGGCCATATTTTGGAATCTTGAACCTTGATTTGAGAAGATTAGACGTTCTATAATATAACGGAAGTCTGAGGAAGGCCAAAAAGTGAAACAACTGAAATATCATAATAAAAAAAACAATAAAGATGAGAAAGTGACCATATTTGATGGCATATAAGACTCGCTTTTCTCCCAAAGAATTATAGTGAGTGTAAAAAGAATCCAATTCATTTTTATGCAGCTTCAAAATTGAAAGAATTTGGACCAGAGATTTAAAAATACAAAAATCAGGAAAAAAAATATTGAACATCGAAAAGTTCATGCACGAAAATCAGGAATCCAAATTCTGTCAATTTTAATGCTGCATAAGTATATTAAAACAAACTTTCCAAAATGTATTGGATACTTCTTGCATTCACTGTATAATAGATTACCTTCGAGATATTTAGCCAAGATTTCCCCTTTTGAGATCTCTTATACACATTCAAACTGAAAGAAAATAGACGAGATGGTGTTTGCAGTCTGATTCAGGGTCTCATATTTGCACAATCATTTATTTGTCCTTACTGATCACTTTGCATTACAGATTACGAAAGGTGATTGCACATCTTTGCCCCGTGTTTTACAAGTGGTAAAATGGTGCAGGGACATTATCGAACGAGGAGCAAGAGTCAAACACTAATTCAATCGACGAAGCCTAACCAAACTGAATTTCTCACATCCTCCCGACCACACTTCCTCCACCTGGAGCGGCAAATCCCTTCTTTGGTTCTGTTTGCAAAGCAGGCAGAGCGAAAGTGGAATTGACCAGAGCATTGACCGTGCTGGGGTTTCTTTTGCTTGTTGTCTTGACCCTAATGCAAAAACCCTCATCCAGCCCCCCCTCCCCTGATTCCAAATCTAATCTTGTTGCATGTCCAAACAAGAACAAAATGACATAGGGGGGCTCAACGACCCCGGAGATCAAATTTGCTGACACGTGTGCATTGGGATTCTAACACAGGCAGGAAATAGAAACAGCAATTTGTTCTTTTAGCTTCAAATCAAAAACCAGGTTCCAGGAAGCAGCAAACATTCAGTTACTCTACCATTTAGCAACAAATCGTTAGAGGTGCAGGTGACCCAACGGTTAGCGGGACGGAGAATGAAATTGGAGAGCCAAGTTCAAACTACAGCTAAGATAGTTTGCATTCACTCTGTACTAATTCCCTCAAGAAAGTTATCAATCCATCTGTTTTTCCTCCAGCTATAGGTGAATAGCATGGCAGACTGGGCTGTCTTACCATGGTTGGCAATCAGTCTAGGAGACAGACAACTCGGATTCGAAACCACAGAGCAGGCCCCCTTATGGCCAATGATGCATGGTGGGGCACAGAGAGCATGGTGTGACCCAGAGCATCCTAGTCATCCACAGCATCCCTCTCTGTCTCTAGCTGTCTAGACTATGTTTTTCCCAGGCCGGCAGGAACAGGAGAGTGAGGCTAATGCACAACTCTCACTATAATCCAAGTCATGTGCAAGTCATGACTTTAGATCCTGCAGTCTGAAGCCACGGTCATCTTCAATCACGAAGGACAAGCATGATGATGATTATAATCGCAACAATCAGGACTTCTTGATATACGAGTATTCTACTGTCAACAGCTTTTAAGGATGTGAGTTTGTCCTTTTGTCTGAAAGGATTTCAAGTGGAATCACCAATAAATCTGTGATGTAAAAGCAGATAAAATGATTTAAAAGCAGTCCTAAATGGAGGTGGGGGGAGGAGTTCCACTTGGACATTGACATGACAGGAACGTTTCAATCAAAGGATGACTCAGCAAGTTTTATATACCATCAAATAGTTTTTCTTAGATATGTCATGTACTGTCTGGAATTCTGGCAGGAACCCTCGTCATTATTTGATGAATTGTACAGACTTATCAATTATTGATTGAAAGAGGAGACAGATGACATACTTGTCTATATACGAGCAATAAAAAGTTATCTTTTTAAATGAAGTACTCAAGAAAAATGTTGGAGGAAAATAAGTCAAGAATTTCAACTTGTCAAATCAATTTGAAAAAAATGAGAGATTTTGAAAGTACTTCCAATGAAATTCTAGACATTAAGAGAAATGTTTTATATTCACGGGTATTCTTATCATAGACTGATTTACTTGAACTAGTGTCCTTATCTTGGTTTTTATAGTCACAAGTGAATCAGTGTATGATAATAATTCCAGATCAAATGTAGAATTCCTGAACCCAAAATTGACTCAAGTCAAAGGCACAAAATTTCAATTTACACTATACTCAAAATTCAATTCAATCTAATCAAAACAAGTATCAAATTTAACCATTTCTTCTTGATGTTCTGTTCTCTGGTCAAACGGGTACAAATTCTATATTTCATCCTTGTTTTGATCAAAGTGAATTAAATTTTGATCACCATGAAATCTGAAGATTTGCACTCCAGACGTGAATAGATTTTGGGGTCTGGATTCTACCTTTGATCCATTATTCCTCATCTTAGAAATTCTGGCAAAAATTCTTGGTATTCCTATCTGTTTCGACTTCTTGCAACTATAATTATTGAACAAATGTAGCCATCAAAGATGGCGAAGGGTTCTATCCTTTTTTATGCGCTTACGTGTTTGTTTGTTCCAGTGCTCCTGGCCATACCATTTTATCTACAGACTTGAAAATCAGTACTCCACAAGACTCCTTCTAAAAAATTTTTTTTTTTCAATTTAAAAAAAAAAAAGAAGTTTTATTCAACTTCTGGGGGTCCTTTTTCAGATAGGACATTAATTAATTAGTGTGTTCTATCACTCCTGGCAATACTGTTTTATCTACAGTCTTGAAAATTGGCAACAGTACTCCACTAGACTAGACTCCACTAGAAACATCTAGATTCTGGAGAATTTCTGGAGAAGTTATTCAATGGCGAACACCAGTGATGTCAAAAATTGAGTTTATTCTGACCATATTTATTTTTTGATGGAATTTTTATTACATGAATTCAAATTCTGACACAACAGTTATTCAATAATTGACTGTGATGGAAGATCATTATAACTATTGATATTCTTCCATCATATACAAAAGATGTACAACAGCATTAGGGAGAAAGCTTTGTTATTCTGAGAACAAGGAAAGAGGATGCTCTCCTCTTTTTCTCCCCCCCCCCTGCTACCTTCAGCACCTGGCCACTGGTTACCGTGGTGATGCCCCCCTCAGCTGTTAGCCATTACTTACTGGTGAATGGATAACTTCACTTCTCATCACGTGTTTCCAAGATTAATCAAGAGAGAATGACAAGCGGGCATCTACAGCAGCAGCAGTAGCAGAAGTCAGGTTTTTTCTGAGGCCTTTTAAAGAAAAGCTTCAGGCTGGACCCCTTAAGTGATTGTTGCCTGGGAGACAAATAGATATTACTCAAGATGGGGAACCTGAAGTATTCCTTGAACCTTAAAAGAAAGATGCAAAATATAAGGTCAGGGCTGGCCAGAGCTACCAGCAACACAGGCTGTTGCCCAGGGTGCCAAGTGCTATGGGGCACCCGGCGGTGCGTTTGAGACAGGAAAACTTCGTAAATATAAATGGAAAATGGGAAAATGAATCAAACAGTAACAATTAAAAAAAACTCAAATGGCAATGGGCTGGCCATGTTGCAAGAATGACAGACAACAGATGGACATCACGACTCACAACATGGATCCCAAGAGATCACATGCGAAACCGAGGCCGACAAAATACAAGATGGTGAGATGAACTGGATAAATTTTGAAAAAACTGGCTCCACGACACCCATCATAGACAATTGTGGCAAATCCTGGGGAAGGTCTATATCCAACAACGGATGTTAAGACTGATGCTGATGATGATGATGAATGAAAAAAATTTTAAAAAAATAAAAATAAAAAATTTTCTTAAGGTGAAGTCAGATTTTTCAGGAATATAAGATGGTAAAATACTCTCTGTAGTGGGAATGACAAGAGGAGCAATCGGCCAAGGATCTACTCATGACCAACGACAAGGTCATTCAATTATTACAATATGATTTGAATGATCAATATTTAGTATCAATCAGTAAGATGCAAGCATACATCAAGTGCAACCTAAAAGTTTAGGTAATTAGAGCAGAGAAAAAAAATATTACTCTCCCTAGCACCTAGTTTCCCATGTTTCCTTCTGAGTAGTCTCCTTGTATATATTGACCACACAGGTTTTTCAATCTCATTCATTATATACTGTCTTGAATTTGGTTCACATTTGCTGTACGAATTGTCTGAACTTTTTCAGCTTAGAGAGAGAGAGGGGATGAGGAAGAGATAGATATAAACAGACAAATAGAGAGGGAGAAAGAGAGAAATAAAGAAACAAAATAAAAGTAAGCTCACCATCACAGTCAATAACTGAACAACCCCAGTGTCAGAATTTGAATTCATGTAATAAAAATTCCATCAAAGAATAAATATGATCAGAATGAAATCTATTTATGACATCTCTGACGTCTCTCACTGAAAAGCATCTAAAATAGTATATAGAAACAATTAGGTTCTCTAGAATCTAGATGTTATTAATAAACCCGTCGAAAAAGGTAAAAAATATGATATGTAATTTTTTAGAAGTGGTCAACTGATGCTATTTTTCAACAGCCCAGAGCACTGACCCCACCCACACATACAAATAAGAAGGGAGAGAACTCTTTGTCACCTTTGTTGGCTACGATTGTTCAATAGACATATGTATTTTCAGATGAACTTTGATTTAACAACCTGAACAAATCAACAATATCTAAATTTGGTGGACAGGCCATAAACAGATCTTAATTTTTATCCCTGGTGGAAAAAAAGCCCAGGACTCATTTGCTATGGGTGTCTGTTGTTGTTGGCATTGTTTCCCTTTTCTCAATTGGATAACTTAATTATTCCTCAGTATATTTCAATGAAATTTTGTATGTAGACTTCTAGGGGGATTCTACAGGGGTGGAGTAGGGTTATGGCTGATTTGATTGTTTGTTTTACATTTTATAAGCAAAATAGTTGTTTTTGCTTATGATTGGGAAAATTTCTCAAATTTGGCTATATTTTTGTCAAAACTCCAAGAATTGAAAAATGGTGAGTAATAGTCAATCCGATTATTTGTTTATGTTTTATATGTAAATAACCATAGGTCAACATGCAAAAAATATTAAACTCTGAAACTGTAGAACAAATTAGAATGAAAATTGTTAAGCAGGCTCTTGGGCACCTGAATACTGAAAATATAAATAATTTATAATAATTTAATGGCTTGAACAAGAAAAAAAAAAATCATGTATCTCAGTGTTTAATGATCTTAATAAACAAATAAATTGCCATTCTCTCCCTTTATTTCAACTGATCTCTGCTGGGGACCTTCATAATTTTCAGGTCTTCAATCGGTCAATGCTGTGAAATATGCAATGAAAGTACAATGGAAACCGTCTTTGGTTGAAGGTTTTCTGGACATCTTCTTTCTTTCGCAATCCAAAATGGCCCAACAGGCTCGTGTCAGAATTCGCAATATGATTCTCTTGATATTTATAAAGCTGCTTTTATTGTATGGCATGGAGTTCCTCCAAGCCAACCTTTAGTAAGGCAGCAGTGGGTCCTTGGGAGCAATATCATTTCACTTTCCCTAGGGTAACCTACAGGAAAAATTTCAAGAATAAAGCAACTGTGTGGAGCTGGATGTATCACCTGGATTTGCCACTTTTCATCATTTCATATTGTTATGGTCTTAACGATTGTCAAGTGGGGGGGAAGAGGACAGAGAAAGAAAAAAATCGACTTGAATACAATTTATTCTGGAATCAATAAATACCCACCCTGCAACTGACAAATGAATAAAAACAAAAAAATGATTGAGAAGGCTTGAAACATTCTTTGGAATAAAATTTGTTACGTAACAGACACTATTACAGTAAAAGAAAAAACGCCAACAGCATTTTGCAATTAAACAGATTTTAGAAGTATGAATAAAAATCCAGGATAATGTAGTAATAAAGCAAGAGAATATAAAATAGATACCTAGATGGAAAGGAAAAGATTTTTTATCACATTCTGACTAACAGCAATCATCATAATCCTCAGTCTTTTGTCATTTTTCATTGGACACGCACCTTCCCCAGGATTTGCCACACCTCTCTATTGTGGGCATCATGGATCCAATACTTTCTGAACTTGTCTTATCCGACTCTACAGCTTGTATTCTGCCGGCGTCAGTTTCGTATGTGATCTCTGGGGATCCATGTTATGAGTCATGATGTCCATTGGTTGTCTTGCTATCCGAGTGATTCTTTGCTTGATTTTTTCTTCTTTTGAAGATTTCATGGGGATTTGTTGTCCTGGGTAGATGTAGTGGTCTACTCTCTCTAGTTCTGCATTTTCAATTTTGATTGTTATGTGTTTATCTCCAACATATTTGTTGCACAAGACCTTTGTTCTGATGAAGTTCATGTAAGGGTCAACTTTCTTGCTTTCTTTACTTATTTCATCTAGCATTTGTTGGAGGTTCCCTCCAAAAAAGACAATGTTGTATGCAAATCTGAGGTGGCTCAGATATTCACTGTCTACTCTGATTTCTTAATTTTCTCAGTCTAGGTTTCAGAAAATCACCTCTAGGTAGGCTGTAAAGAGTTTGGGTGAGCTGGTATCACCTTGTCGTACCCCTTTTTTGGAGGTGAAAGGGCTCTGAGTCTTTACGCAGTTTGATGAAGGAGCTGCAATGACTGCATATAAAATGGCTGACAAGTGGTTTCACTGAAAAAGCTGGTATAAGTAAGAAAGAGATTTAAAAAAAAAAAAAAAGCTCTTGCTGGCAGGTGTTAGAACTATTTTACTTTCAACTGTTCTGTAAAGAATCTCCTTTATCTTTATGGTAATATTACTTGTATGTTTTTTCTTCCTTTCTTTCTTTCACTAAATACTCATTCTTTTTTTTTTTTATTCCTTCCCTCTTTTTCGCCAAATTCAGACACCTTTCTTTTTTCACTCTGAAATTTCTCTCTGACAACATTTCTTTCATCCGCTACACTTATTTTTCTCGTTTTCCTTAACTTCACTCTTCTTCCTTCTCTTCTTCAATTCTTCTTCCCACCTTTGCCTTTTTTTTCTCTTCTTCTCATTCATCTCCCATTTCCTTCGTACAATCATTTTTCTTCTATTTATTTAAAAGTTTTCTTTTTTCATCTTTCTTCTCTCATCTATTTCTTAATGCACTTGATTTCTTTCATTCCTATTTCTCACATTCTTACTTCCTTTTCAATTACCTATCCTTTTCTTCCCGCCTGGTCAATGTAATTTTTTCTTTGCTTTCATTCAACCTTTATACATTTCTTTTTCTTCTCTTTCTTTCTTTGACATTATCCCATTTTTTTCTTCTTTTATTTCAATCTCAAATCTTCTTTCTTTCCATTCTCTTTCTTTTCATTTTTTTCTTCAACCAAATCTACTTCTTTTCTTTTCTCTCCGCATTCCTTTCTTTCTTTCTTGTCTTTTCTCCATCCTTCTTTCTCTCTGTTCTTTTCCTTCTTCCCTTTCTCTCTTTCTCCGCTTTCATTCCCCAATCAACTCCTGTGGTTTATCTTGAGGGTCTGGAGAGGGGCAGGCCCAGCCCTCTTCATCTTGGTCCACAGATAAGACCCTTTAAGTTTTCATCTCATAGCTCACCTCAACAAGATGTCATGTTGGCACACTGATAACCGACACATCACTTTGCGACTCACCCCTAACCTCCCCTTCCTCCTCACTAGAAATTTCAGGGTAGTGTGTGGCAACCACAACACAAGACACTTCACCCACCGACACACAATCATATATATGTATATATATTTATATACTTATACAAATTTCAGATGCTGAAGAGAGACATCTCTCTTTTGGCTATAAAACAAAGAAAAATTGAATAAAAAAAAAAATCTGTGTATGTAATACCCCCCACAAAGCTAAGACATTTAATAGACTGATATATAAACATTTAGGTAGTTCCAATCTCCCCTGGTCAATATAAATATTAGGTAGAATTTCAACCCCTACCTTCACCCCTCCTGATTCTGCTGATATTGTAAACCACTTAATACTTCCAGGGAATATCCAATATGAAACCATCCTTTTTTTTCAGACTTGATAGCTTATTGTTCAAGCCATCTTTTTTTAAAAGGTGTTAATAGAATGGAAGATTGAGGTTGGGAAGAACAGAAAAAAACTAAATCTTAATTATCCAACCGAGACGGGGGGGGGGGGTATTTTGTAGGGATATCTGATTGTTCGGATAACTGATCCGACCGTAAAAGAGAAGTATCGCTAATTAAATATTCATAGGATCTTGAAATTTTGTTCAGATAATCCAAACCTCCGATGATTGATGTTTGGACAATCAAGGTTTGACTTATTATAAACAATGGATATAAGACCTGTAGGAAATCAATGTTTAATTAGCATTTGATTTTAACATTTATTGATTAGATTATTGATTAGATACAAGATTGTTTTCGAGGTTACTTCTATCCTTGAGAATAACTAATCATTAGTCCATGAAACGTCACTTAGCTGATGGTGACTGTCAGGGTACAAATGAAAATTTCTGTAATATTTGGTAAAAAAAATCACCAAAACTGACAGAAAGAATTAATTTAAGAGGATCAACCCCAACCCAACAACACTTTAATCATATCATGTTACTTCGAATAATCTTTGTCTTAGACCAATATGCATGTAGATATTTCTTTGAAGACAACATTTTGTATTAGTTCCCTCTGACTCTTTTCCACATTATAACATGTACGCATTCCTCTTGTTTTGGTTATATATCCCCAAATAAAGACCCGTTAAGACAACAATAGTGTGACAGACACAGCTCTAATCATATATTTTATCATTATAATTGAGGCCCCTTGAGTCAATATAAATGAGACAGACATAGCTTCAACTTCAAATGCTCAGCACTTGTCCAGGCTGCTACTGCTGACTGCTGATGTTCGGTTTTGCCTGGCAACATCGGACTTGGATACTATAAGAGTGACAGACATAGCTCTCATTATATATAGTATGCTGATTTAAAGGATAAGACTGTATGTTATAACCAAATGAGCAACCACCCATTAATGGAAAATTCTTATGAAATGTCCAATATATATTTTTTTAAGCACTTTCTAAAACATAAAATAGAATAGATAAGTATATGAATAAGTGTATAAATAAAAATGCCATTAAAAGATTTCTGTTGATTTCTGTCTAAGAAGAATAGAATAAAATTAAATCCTCCGACTAACCAGCTTTCTTCTAAAAATGGAAAAATTGATTCTAGAAATTTCAGAAGAATCACCAGACTTAGTTTGGTCCTCGCCTGGAGCTGATGCAAAACTCGGCCTCAACACCACCACCCACCCGAGGCGTTTTTGCTTCTTCCTTTTCCACTACCAATAACCGTGTAGAAGAAACATAGAATTAAATCTCATCTTCTGCAAAAGAACTACTGTTATAGCCACCCGCTGGTTGGTAGAAGCACTTGCAGCTTGGCCAGCCACTTTACCTCGAGGCTGCATTAAAGAAGACCAACTCAGACACCTGGCACCATTCTTATGTATTGTACTTCCTTCTTCATTCGCACCAGCTGCGTTCTCCTGCCAACTGAACCATTATGCAGCAAATAGGCGTGGATCTTTTACTTATGACACAATGCCAGATGCCGTGTTCATTAGGTTCTAAGAATATTGGTTTGTTGGAGACTGGCAGATTTTTCTCAGAAGATATGAGAAAATGGGCCAAAATAGATGAGAAATCACAGTAACACCTTCAGTAGAGCAGTTTTGATGTAGTCCAGTTAGGTATTGCTGTACGAATTAATGTTACTAAATATAGGCTGAAAAGAAGACAAATTATACACACTATTCAAGGTGTACCTGCATACACTCTATTCTACATTTAGTCTATCTAAGGGTATGACCAGAATTTTGTAATACAGAGACACTTATTGTGATCACCTTGGAACAGGGTCTTTTAGATAATGATAATTGGATAATAACATTAAGCATATAGAAATTAGAACAGTTCATATTCATTGTTATTAACAACTTTACATTATGAAAAATGAATATGAAATTCATTTTTCAATTTTTCTCAAATTTCTCAATTATTCATTCTGAATAAATTATTTGGGACCAAAAGAATTTGATAACAATATCTGTGATTATGATAAACAGCTTTTTTCTGTATACATTTTAGTTATGAATTTGGAAAGCCCACTGAAGCTGGCTAAAATTTTTTAAAATAAATACAGAGATCTGAGATAAACTGTATAGTAGCCTCATTTTTATACCAGTCAGAATTGGTTGAAAAAATAGACGAGCGGAAAAGACTGGTGCTTAACGGCAATTTGAGTAAAAGGGATAAATAAATTTACCTCTCCTAAATGCGAGACAGGAAACATAAAAATACATTAATGTATTTGTAAGCATAATCTTGTCAATATGAGGCTTGAATTTGCGCTTTTTAAAAGTTCTTGAATCAAAGGACGACTACACACCTAAAAACACATCAACGGTATCAAATATAGACCAATACGAAGTCTCTTTTCAAAGAAGAAATATTGGAGGTGTATTACAGATTAACCCCTGCAATTCATAAAATCTCAGTAAACACTGAAACCTTTTAACTTACAAATTTCATAACTTCCACACAAATAACAAACATATTGAAACTTGTGCTGTAAAGGAGAGGAAAGAATCTTCTTGTGATGTGGAAAATTTTAATCGCTCTATCATGTGCATTTGGGTTTCCTGTGCTGTTCAATTGCCTTTTACGGCTCAGGGTTGCCATCTCGGC
>OY735220.1:9305433-9342933 GCA_963457665.1 Thysanoteuthis rhombus
CAAATCACATACCAGTTATAATTGGAATGCAATTTATTTCATACTGACCATTTTTCCTAAGGAAACAGAAATATAACGTACCAAGGGAAATAACTCGTGCAACACATATACAGGATTATTTCCCTTACATCGACAGGATATTCATGTTGCTCACAAATCAATCATGTTTGGTTTCATATATCTTATAATTGTTAAATGTGAAAAGCGATAATGATATATACCAACAAAATAAAATGAAAGAAAAACTAAAAAATATATTCTCATTCGAGTATAACTGAGAACGTTTTTCATGATAACAAATAGCATCTCATCCGATCATCTCCTATGCTTGAATAAGTTGATATTAAATTTTGCAAACATGCATTTGAAACACGACTGCTTTTCCTGAGATGAGAAGTAAAGTTTGAAATGTACATTATTTGATTGATCGTGTACGAATGACAATATATCATAGATATACAACTTGTAATTAATGCTTTGGTTCTTAAAAAAAAAAACAAATCTTGTCGGTTCGAGAAATCAAATAATTTAGGTAACGTTAAAATAGCCCAGTGCACAGCTAAGGGGAGATAACTGTATCAAATGTGAACCCCAGTTATTTCCCTTAGCTCGTAATATATCATTTCATGATGACGAACACAGTCTTATTTATTCACTAGCTGAGCGATCTCGAATATAATGCGACACCCATTTTGGTAGCTAAAAAGCCGTAATATTTTTCATCTTTAATGTCACCATTTTTTTATACTCAAGTATAATGCTACCCACTAATTTTGAGCCTGATTTTTTTTTCATTAAATTTCTCGCATTGTACACGAGTAAAAACGGCAACTAGATTCAACAGTTATGTAATTTCAACTGGTATATTTTCTGACCGTCGTATGGTATTGTTTAATACTTATATGTATAACAATCGATAAAATTTTGTATAATCGAAGACAATAACTCCCTAAATTTTTACATAAGAAAAAACCTAGTTTCTATTTTGGCTGTTCAATTCCCAGCACACGAAAGAAAGTTTTTAAGAAAATCATTCAGTTGTTATATGTTTGGAGAGTGAAAATCTATCATGTCACATTTTCAAAAGCTATTTCTCTTATCTATTTTATTTCAGTGGGATTCAAAGAGGAGGATGTAAATATTTTTCATGAAACTCAAGTTCCAACTTTTTTTCCAGATAATCCAATCTCTTCTTCCCCTACTCAACGTTTTGAACAATTCATTCTACACCATTCTTCCATAGTAATATGTAATATCTGTGAGAAAAGAAAGTCTTTTTGCCTTGATGGTGCATGGTGGAGAAAGTGATAGATCAAAGAAGGCTGTAGAATGAATTGACCGAAATGTGTTAACATTAAAGATGGAAGAAAAAATTGGATAGTCTGAAAAAAACTTGGAACTTTAATGACTCTTCTGAAAATGATACACAATGAAACGTAAGATTTGGTGGTGAAAGGTTGTTTTTTAACCCTAAGAGATTAGCTCAGGCTCACACTCATTTTCCTCTTTCTCATGTTCAGTCACAAGTTGGAGATTATAGTGAGAGCCAAGTGATTAAAGCAAGATGTCTTATCTATTAGGCTGTATCATTGTGCTATAAACAGTGAATGCAAAACCACTTAACCCTTTTGAGACTTCTGGGATGGATATATCCGGAGGTTTCTATGACTACTGGGATGTGTATATATATATATATATATATATATATATATACACTAGATCTCTCTTAGAAGTTTAGTAGGACATGTATACCACAAAAGAATCAAGTAAAGGAAATCTTGCCAGCTTTTACAACTGCAGATGTAAATGTTATCATAGTTTGGAACCCATAGAGAAAGTCTGCATTACATAACTTGACAGAAAAGATATGAGCAAAAAGCTCTGCTAGATATGTGCTTTTCATCTCTTACTGGATAAATGTCTAATGGGACATCATCATCATCATCAGTCTTTTAACGTCCATCGTTGGACATAGACCTTCCCCAGGATTCGCCACAATTCTCTATCATGGGCTTCGCGGGGCCAGTATTTCCTGAATCTGTCTAGTTCATCTCTCTAACTTGTGTTGTGTTGGCCTCAGTTTCTTATGAGATCTCTGGGGATCCATGTTGTGAGATGTGATGTCCATTGGTTGTCTTTCATTCTTGCAACATAGCCTGCCCATTGCCATTTGAGTTTTTTGATAGTTCCCATGATGTCATGGACTGGTTCATCAAAATATTGACATTTTTTCTTCTAATAAAAGCATGGGTTCCTCTAACCATTGAGTAAAGAAAAAATTTCATACCCTTTTAGAAATCCTGGAACTAAGTACCTCAATAGATTAGTCTTGAAATGATTAACAAACAGACAAATGGATAGATAAGCAGAATAATAGAGGGCTGGTTAGTCTCTCAATGGAAACCATTACATGACCAACATCTTTTGGCAGCGTGCCGTGTTAAGGGGTGATATAGTGAAAAAATTGGAAAAATAGGTGATCAATGAATAAGTGACTTCTCTCATCTTTTTTGTTGGATGGTGATAAGTAAAAAGTCTGAATTTTCAAAAACAAGGGTGAACCATTTTCGCATAAACTTACCTTGTAAATCAAAACCCTCCACTGAAACTGCAAGGGGAGTGGGTTCAAATAACAAAATCCCTTTTTGTTCTATACATATTGAAGACTAAATGTTTAAATTATCAGCCCTATAGCTCCACTGGTGCAGCATATACTTGCAGTGCATATGTCGACAGATAAGCCAGCCAGCCAGAACCACAAAAAAACCCAAGAAACCAATGTTGATAGTTTTAGTTGACTGTTTCTAACAATAGTGAGAATATTAGTCTGGGTAAACCACAGTAGTAGATATAAACTAAGCTTAATCTAGTGTGACACAAGGCCAAAATAACAGGGCACCAGATGATTATCTCCACCTAATTTTAGGAAGTAAGCTTTTCACTGTTAGTCTGTCACATGAGTCAAACACAAATATAAAATCACAATTTCTCCACCAAGACTTGAAACTACAACTAATCATGGCTCTCTTACTGACTTAACCCAACTGACAAGTCAGATAGATCCAGGAAAATCTGATATAAATTTTGATTTATCTCTCCAAGACCAACTACTGCAGCTTAGCCATGGACTTCATCACTGGCTGGACTTTCACTCACACAGCAGGATGCCTCCAGCAGCCTGGATACAATTTTTTACTCACAAAGCAAAGCTCCTGATGGTGGACTCAGGTTCCACATCAAACCTTTAACCACTAAAAGCACATACTCACACAGCACACACCACTGAAGATGGGAATACCTCCCGAAACACGTCTGGACCATTAGCAACAAAAAAAACATCTACGGGTAAATAAACCTAACTTCAAAACACTTTACTCCCAAGTCTGTCTCATTCTTTACAGTTCATATCATATATATATATATATATATATATATATATATATATATACAATACAAAAGTTGCAGTGATCATCTGCAGTTGGGACCCAGGCAACTAGGTTTGTTACGAAAACCTTGGAACGGTACCCACCCTTCTGCTAGTTAATCTAGTATCCACTCTTCTGCTGGTTAACGTAGTATCCACTATTCTGTTAGTTAACCAACTACCCACCCTTCTGTTAGTTGACTTCATACATACCCTTCTACTAGATAACCTAGAACCCACCCTGATGCTACCTGACCTAATTCCCACCTTTATGCTAGTTAATTTAGTATGTACCCTTATATTAGTTAACCTAGAAACACCCCCCCCACATACTAGTTAACCTAGAACTCACCCTTATGCTAGCCTAATGCTTAAGATGGACTGCCTTTCAGCTCAATGGCTCCTATTGCTCTGCTATTAATCCGTGGCGGGAAGGGGGGGGGTAGAAGTGGATTCATGCCTATCCAATGAGCATCAAGTGTGCACTGAGTGCAAACTGCCCAAGTCATAATTTGAACTCGGTTTGCCGATTCCATTCCATGATTTTGCCGATTCCATGATGTTAAGCGTCGGAACATGGCTTGTGAGATCAGGATATCAATCTTTGCACTGCATTGCTGTATTAATTGGAATTTATTTATACCTTTTTATCTATCAATGTATTTATCGTCTGGTGATCTATGAAGACGACGAGAGGATTAAATAACTTCCCAGTTGAAATATTACGATTAAATCAACAGAAAAGAGAGATAAATAAACAAGCAGCAATAACATTAAGGGAATAAGAGGAGTTAATAGAACCCAGGGGGTCAATAACAGTGAAAAAAAATATATAGGGAGGCTGAACACAAGTTATATATATCCAAATACTGAACTTCAAGTGTTTAAATGATTGATATATATATATATATATATATATATATATATATATATATATATATATATATATATACACACACACACACACACACACACACACACATATATATATATATGTATACATACCTTAGCACGGAGAGAGAGGTAGAGAGACTGACCGACAGAATTGTTTCTCTCTCTACATGTGACTGTTTTTAAGGATTGCTTTATCTAAGCTAAAGGTGTTCAATATTTGAAAATAGAGCTTAGATAGATATTTACAAAGTTGTAATCCACCTATCTGTTTATCTATCTCACTCAATCTCTTTTATATATATATATATATATATATATATATATATAAAAAGATGAATAATCCTTCTATAAACCAAAGACACTCATTATCATCCGCACATACACATTTAAGGTCGATATGTATAGTCATATCTTCTTTTTATCCACCTGAACATCTTTAAATAAATACATACATACATGTACATATGAAAACAGATATGTAAACATATTCACACTTGCACACACACACACATACATAAACACACACACACACACACACATATCTACATGTATCACCAAATGTGTGTATTAATAGATAGATATATTTACAAATGCTTAAGAGTTCTATGTGTCCTAGTTGCGAAGCTTCAAGCTGATTTGCCAATGACACGTGAGGGAATATATGGGGCACAGGGGGCACTGGGGGGAGGCTAGTGTTGGGGGTACTGGTTGAGGAATCACCCGAACCACCCCACTCCCCAATGTCTCTTCCCTATTGAAACAAGATCTCCTGTTTTCCTCATTATGTAATTGTAGATTTCATCTGTGGCTAATTTAGTAGTAAAACCCTTTTGAAATGTCATAAGCAATTCAGTTCCTAATAGCTGAAGCTTCTTGTGATCATGGATTTCATTCCCAGTCGGGACAGACACAGGAAAGCAGAAAGAAGATAAAAACAACTGAAAGAAAAGCAAGGCCAGTTGGTTTATGTGGCAAACGTAATAATTGGGGAGATGAAAGGAAGATGAGAGGAGAATCATACCGACACTCCAAAGGCAAGATGTCCTTTAATTTTGTTTTTTGCTCTCCAAGTGTACAGATTATCTGAACAACCTGTTGATTCTACTGCACTGATATTTGAAGCTTGATTTCCAGCAGAAAATGTATCTAACACACTTGACTGTGTAGGCTTGGTTCAGAAAACTAGGTACAGGCCTCGTCTGTTATAATGCGTAGTTCAAGAAAGCCCAAACCACGTTGAAACTGAGCCGATCAGTTCAGCATTTCTTTTACCTGCATCTAGCTACTTTGGACCCAAATCCAGCTATTTTGGAGCTAAATTAATATTTCGGAGTGAGCCGCCCACCTGTGTCATAACAAAAACCATAGCAGGCCTATATATATGATAATGTCTATTAGTAGACATAGATCATAAAAAAAGCTGAAATAGATAAGTATGTATATGCCATATCCCCTCATGTAGATTTTGGTTAAAGAAGGCAAGAAAGAAAAAATGATTTTGCAAAATGGTCAAAGTCTTATAATCAACTGATTTATTCAAAGTGTTGTTCTCATCTTAGTTGTTATATTCACAATATTTCAGCCATTGCAACCACCAGCCTCTTTTGAGTGCCAGTAATTTTCATAACATTCTCGGAATTTCGAACTGAACCCGTCATTCGATTCCTGAAAGTTAACTGTTCTCATTCTGCAATCCATGGTAGAAGATCCTGCGGATTGAATAAAGGATCAAGTTCAAAATTATGAGAATATTACCGATTATGACAGGCACAATTGTCAAGACGGTGTGACTAGAATGTCCAAGATAGGGACAACAGTTTGAATAACTATATATATAATAAAGATTATTCCTCTTCTAAGGAATACGAACAGAAACTACATAAGTCCTGATTTTACTTGGTACTGGCAACACATGCAGTCACCCCGGGTACCAAGTGTTAGGGGTACCTGTTATATATTTGAGGCAGTGGGACTTCCAGAATTCAAATTGAAAAATATGAAAAAAAAATTTAACGGCATAAAAGCAGTCAAAGTAGGAGATTCCCTGATGTGAAGTCAGATTTTTCAGGGATATGTGACGGTTGAATTCTTTTTGTTGGGTAGAAACGAAGAGAAACTATTGGCATAGAAAATTCTCATGACTAACGACAAGCTCAGGCTTTAAACGGTACTGAAGTTCAGCTTGCCCAGGAGGCCAGCCCTGTACAAACAGTATCATATACAACAGAAACAACTGAGAATTGAGAAACTTTTTTGAGTGGCTAGGTCAGTGTTTTTACATCTCAAAGAATTCTGCAAAGAAGACTGCTGCCTCAAAGCCTATGAACATTTTGAAGATGAAGACTCAATTCAATACTCAGTATCCTAATATTTGGCATTTAGAAAGACTTGAACACTCACCATTGGTGTCAATAGAAAATATGTAACTATCCCACCAACCAGATACAACTATCTCTTATAGTGTTATACCAACAACTGATTCTCAGTTGAATCCCTGAACAAACAATTGAAATATTTTAAAGAGAAATTCAGTGTGCTCTCTTCACAGGAGTCCTTCACGACTGACAGGAGCCGTGCAGTTTTGTTTAAAGTTTGGCGGAAGATACAAAAAGCACCGTATGATAATTCCAGAGACAATACCCTGGGGGTCAAAGAGCATCTGGTGTTGACATTGGGCGAGGGAAGAAGACATCACCTTGGAGAACTACCAGACATTCTACCCATAGTCGGAAATTGGGATGATGTTCGGGTGAAAGGAAGAGGATAAGAGGAAAATCAAACCTTGGAGAGGCCCCAGAAATTTAGCCCTGAGTGAAGAGGTTAGTTGGTGATGGCTAAGACAACCCAGCCTCCAAATACACGCTCACGCATACCAAAATCTGCAGAGGTGAGGTGTACTTGTAGAAATGCCATAAGACCTACTTATAACTCTATTGATGTAGATTTCTATCTATTTTAAGGTGACCATTGGTTTTGTACGTGCGAGGTGAATATAATGAAGAGTGAGATTTTCTTCTGTTTTTTGTCTATAACAATGAAATTTCCCACTCAAAGGTAACAATTTTGCTGATAAAAAAACTCACCATTAGAAACAATATATACATGATTAGTGTACCAGTATGAAATGTGATATTGCATGGTACTGGAAACTAAGTGTTAGCAAAGAGTCTGTCTTTATATCTTTAATTTCAACTACCTGTCATCATCACTATCATTAGTTTTTTTATTTACCATCATTGAACTTAAAACTTCCACAGGATTTGCCAGATCTCTCTATCATGGACGTTGCAGAGCCAATACTTTCTGAGGAGAAGCAATAGGTAGGAATGAGAAACCTCCTATTCCTTACCATGAAAAATCGGTTTTAGTAAGGTTATTACCTCGTTAAAATCCAGCAACAGAAATGCTGTGTGATTTTGGGTCAGATTTTACGAAACATGCAAAAAAGCGCCAAGCTTCACATTAGGACTGATAGATGTTTAATTTTGTGCTGACTTTCAAAAAAATTTGTTCAGTATGTCGGAATGTTCAAGTTTTCTTGGTTTTCAACGATAAATAAATTTCTATTTGTTCCTGCTGAATCCCTGTTTGACAGGGGAACCCTAGAAGCAAGGAAGAGCTCTTAAGGGGGCCATGACCAGAAAAAGGCTTGAGAATTGCTGGTCTAAAGTACAACAGTATTTGAACAAAGGGGAAAAAAAGAAAATCCTCCTCCAAGTAAAACCACAAGGTGCAAGATCCGAGTTCTTGGAAGAACAGAAAAGAAAGAATTTCCTTCTAGTTTTGCATAGGTTTTTGCAATGGAGCCATTGTGTCAGCAAATAAAAGAATTTTGGCAAAAATGGTATGGCACAGAATTGCGTATTTCAGTGTATCTACTTTGGCAGGAAATGCATGAAAGAAGGAAAATGGGAAAAATTCTTGCTGGTGGGAAATCCTGGTTTTCAAAGGAAAAAGCAAATAATGGAAAAAGATGGAATTGTTGCGTCTAGTCACGAGAGGTTCGAAGTGAATTTGAAGGCAGGAAAGGTGGAATGATGGTGCTGAATTAGAGTGCAAAATATTTTTTTTTTTGAAGAGAGGGAGAGAATAAGGGAAAACGTATAGAGACAAGCCCAGATGCTGCAGGGTCAAACTCCACTCCCACTTCTATTCTGACTGAAGATGATAACCACAACTTTTGCATTGTATATATTCCAAAGATTATGTGTGTTCGTAAACTACAAAGGACCTTTGTCAATGCCAGACATTAAGGACTGTTAATAAATTACGTCATCCAGTTAAGGAGGAAGGTGAGATCCAGAAAAGCGACTTTAGACGACAGGGGGAGTGGGAAAGTCCAAATAGATTAATATTGGAAATGCAATCAGTGAAAAGTGGCCCCTAAAATAGGTGAAGATTGTTCATATTCTTGTTGTTACGATGGAGAAATAAAGTCAACTCCAATCTCCAACTTGGATTTGAGTTTGATAAAAAAAAATAAGAGAGAGATAGGGGGGAAGAGAAGAAAGGGGAAGGAGGGAAAGAGAAGAAAGGGGAAGGAGAGAAAGAGAGGAGGGGAGAAAAGCTTACAATATTGATGGGAAGTGATGGATGAGAAGGAAGAAAGAAAAAAAAAGAAAGAAAATTAGGTGGAGGGAGAGAAGAGAAATGTGAGAAAAGAGAAGGAAGAAAGTGAGGGAGAAAAGCAGGGAGAGAAACAGAGAATGAAAGGAAAAAGAGAAAAAAGATGAAAGAAAGAAAAATGCAATGAAGGGAAGGAAACAATGAAGAGTCAAGTAAAGGAAAAAAATAAAGGCAATCAAAGACGAAAAGGAAATGAATGAAGAAAAAGGAGAAAAAATTTGAAGGCAAATGAAATGAAGGAGTAAATAAAAGAAAACTGAAGAAAAAAGTCATTAAGGAAAGAAAGAATGGACCAACAAAAACTGAGGATCAATGTTATGAAGAAAAGAAATAAAGAAGGAAAAAAAGGAGCGGGGAAAGAAAAAGAAGCAAAAAAATACCATAAAAGTTTCATTCATTGACTACTGAAATGTTTTTGACTGATTCATTTCACTTTTACAGTATGTTGACTTACAGTACACATATCCATAACTATTTTAAAGATTACTGTTACGCATAGGCAAGATGGTGATCACACAGTCAGACATGTCCCTTGTATTTCCCGACTCTAATTATGGTCTAATATATACCAATATAAACTCATATTTCAAAGGAGTAAAGACCTAGTGTGCTACATAAATGAAATATATTTCTTAGTGTGCCGTTATACAATAAAGTTTGAGAAGCAGTGTCGTAGAAGCTTTGCTTCGGTTCGTTGTCATCTGAGAGAAATTGAGTCATAAATTTCCTTCTGATTCAATTAAACCAAAATGACAGGACAATTGCCAATAAATATAAATTCTCTCCAGTCCGACCAGATCATGGGGAAAGGATAAGACGGAAATCACAAGGAAACACAAAACCAAATTAATGTTCCAATATGCACACACATCTACTTACACACTGAAAGAAATGCACACATTACACATTTACATCTATCTATACATAAATATGATTTACATTGCATTCTGCTCTGTTTATTTATTCATCTACCTATCTCTGTCTTTTCAAATTTGTTTCTGATTTTGCACGTCTATCTATTTCTGTATATATCTCTTTTTCTACTTACAAAGCTTCGCTTAGTCTGGCACAAGGCCATAAGCTGCTTACAGTACCTAGAGTTCCAATGTGCTCACTCAACTCAGTGCTGACCTAGATGGGGTTTGCTCCATTCAACTCTCAGACTAGTTGCCAACCAGTGCGAGAGAGCTCAGTCTTCCCTGCTTTTTACCAATAGTTGAGAGAAGAGGTGGATTCATGCCTCTCCCAAGAGCATTAGTGTGAAGTTGACACAAACCATCTCAGTCAGAAATTGAACCATGCTGTTACCTGTTAGGTCACTCTCACCTCTAAAATGAAGAACATACAAATTACAGTGAAGTACACATACACACACACATATTCAAGCAGGCACATATAAAAAATATTTACTGACATGATCTTGCAAGAAGTGCACTTGTGTATTATATTGCACATACACAAATGCATTTATTGCAAAATACATGTACATTTGCAACCTCCCCCATACATAAAAGAAATTTTTTTTTGTTCTGATGATAACAGGCATAATTAAAGGAGGAATTAAATAAAGAATTTAGTGTTGCCACCTGCAACATGATTCATGCATATTGTCACTGAAACAGAAAAAAAGAAAGAGAAAACTATCATCAAAAAACACATATGTGTATAATGAAACCCAGACAAAGTCAATGAATTCTTTTGGTCATGTCTCAACCTCAGGAAGTCACCTTTAGACGTCTGCATCGTTTTTGTCTGATGCCATGCATGACAACGGAACTAGAAATTTAAAAAAAAAAAAAGAAAACTGCGCAGTATTGTTTTGTCTGGAAACAGTGAGATGGAATCATGACTCGCTTAGGGCTTCAAGTTCATTGAAACATGTTCCGGAATTTTTAGAATGCTACAAACATTCCAGTTCAGAAGTGTCAAAAGGAAGAGAAGTTGAGAGAAAGTTGTTCTGGATGAAGAATTTCGCAAAGAAATAAGGAATTCCTTCAGATTCAAGAAAAAACAAAAACATAACCCTGCTGAACGACTGTTTGTTTTTTTATTTTTGTTTTTTGTGAGCTTTTCATTTGGCCAATTTGGAATATTGTGTGAAGGAATGTTCAACAAATAATAATAATAATAATAATAATAATAATAATGATAATCAACACCAACAACATGATACTGATGATGATAATTGTTGTTTATAGTGTAGGAGTAGGAGGAGATTTGAAGAAAGTTTGTCCAGACCATTGTACTGCTTAGGTTCACAAGAATATTGAGGAAGGTCCTGGACACTAGATGAGACTTGCTGTCACTCAGTCCCCAATGTCAACATCCTAACATCTGGTATGAACACACAAATGGATGAAGAAGAAGAAGAAAATAATAATATCGTTGTTGCTGTTGTTAATGGTTTTATTTAATGATTTCAATCCTCACTGGGTGCACAGATTTGTGTTGAACTAAACTATTAATAAAAGAAGGATGTCTACTGTTGAGCAATAGTTAGAAAGCCAATCTTGCTCACTTTGCTAGTTTAATGAGTTTAATCGTCATTCGGTGCTCAGCCTCTGTGGCCTTGTGTCTATGAGAAATGTTCATGACAGAGATGTCATCTTCAGTATGGCTCGTTTCAACAGAAAATGCAGAAGAGGAATGTTTTTGGTTGGTTTTCTTCAGAGCTTTGACATAACTCAGAAATATTAATCATTCTTCAAAGGAATTACATTTCTGAATGACAGCAGTCGTTTAGACTTCAGGGAGAAAAATGTTTTGCTTGAGTTACAGAATAAAACCACCAATGCGACAAAGAGCATCAAAGATGTGTCACCAAACATATCAAAGGAATTAGAAGGATCCATAAAAATGGCAGATACACATAGCATCCTCTTGGTGAATGCTTCCGAGATTCCATCTTTGAAGTCAGAAATACAATTCCTAAAATTCAACACTAAATCTATTCTGACAGCATGAAATAACTAACATAGTTATAAAAAAGATTGTGAGTGTATGTGCATACATCAACCAAGTTCTATATACTCTTACTGAATTAAAAAGCACTCAGAGAGCACATATCACCACCAATGTCATAGTCACTAAAAACTGAACTATTAAGTTACAGATCCCAGACTATGCTGTGACAATAGCTGGTAATAATCATTTATCAGAGTCATACTATCAATAGTTTCAAAGACAACTATAATTCAGTCCATTGTAGCTGGTCCTAAACCTGGGTAAAGGAGAAGGGTTGGACATAGGCCTAGCAACTCCATCCCCTAAAACAACACCTTGCTACCGGAACCAAAGTTGGGTGGTTGTGGATCTATGTTCTACAAAGAATCTACAGGAATGCCCCCTGCCCCAAGACTTAATTGATTTTCAAAATGAAGGAACATTATTTGCTGTAAGTTTTTTTTTTTCTTTATAGTTAGTCTCACTTCAGTATGGTACACTTTAAATCTTGACATTTTCCTTCAAATAAAAGGGTAACAAAATGATCCTATTATGAAGGGAGAAAGTTCTGTGAAGTTTTGATTAGTCAAAATTTGTACTTTGATTTCCTTTCCCCTTTGAAGTTGAGAGGAAGGTTTCCATCTTTTTTTTCCCCTTCCGTGAGAGACAAAGACAGACCAGAAGTAAAGCATGGAAAAATGCATCAGAAAGGATTTGGGATGTCAATTCGGAAAAAGAAAAATTCCTCTGGGGATTCCCTACAAGAACTGAATTTGACCATTGGTATGCAATCTATTCAAAGAACCCATAGTCGATGCATTTTACCAAAATCTTCATTCGGGCTGAGTTCCTTGGAGTAAAAGAAGCATGAAAGGCTGGAAGGGATAGTTTGGGGGCGGGTGGAGGTATCACAGAATTAAGATAGTAATTGATCTTTGTGACAAATTACAAGCCAAAAACAAATGCAGAGAAATCTTCTTAATTTTATTTTTCAACTAGCAAGGTGACCCGATACTGATCGGTACAAAACAACCTAAATGATCACTTCAGGTTGAACTTCAAAGAAATAATTTCTTGGCTATGATAAAAATGCTTGCATCTGTGAACAGTTATCCCTGGCTTTTAGAAAGATCACTTTACACCACTCCACTTTCATGAAAAGCCTACATTAGTATAGTTTACCCAGCTATCTAAAATGGCATAAAATAAAGAAGCAATAATCGTTAATTAAGGGAAATTTTTTTGAGTGTTTTCAGACCTGCATTGTACTCTGTCTGCCTGCCTAAATGTTGAAGGTCAAAGTTTGATATCCAGCGAGGCTGATATGGAAGGCTTGAAAAATGACAGTATGCTCAGCAGATAGCCAGAATGCCCTCATACTGAATTTCATTACACTGCTGGAAAACTAGAAGGTTGCAGCATTCTTTCTGTTTTATTTTATTGAGAAAAACATTAAATGCTCTCAAGTCATCAGCTTCAAACTCAGAAATCTTTCTTGCACCCTCATTAACACTCATCAGTATGTTGCAGAGTCAAAACAACACCAAAAATGCCTCTATGCATAATGACAACAATCATACTTGATTTGTTAATTCACTTAAACTAGAAAGCACTCAGAGAAGGTTTACCTCTGCCAACACCACTCACTAAGAACTGAATGAGAATCAGTTCATATATAGCTACAATGCAGGGTAGGTAACTGTATACATTTTGACTCCCATATTTCAGATTATTATATTAATATACAGAAAAATTTGTTCTAAAAAATCCAGTATTCAACTCCAACATTTATTTGATTCTTCCGTAACAGATGGTCCATCATTCAAAGAATGTCATTGAAATTTACTGAGACCTCTTATAGATATTGAGTGGACGAACAAGTGGATAGAGAGATATATGAAGAAAAATGAATAAATTTCAATCAGTAGAGAAATAACTTTTTGATGCACCCCCAAATTTAATCAATTTTTCCTCAGTCCATGGCCCACTCTTGCACAAAATGTCACCAGAATTCATTGAGAACTTCTGGAGGTATTGCATGGACATACTGACAGATATAAGTGAATACATGTGCCTCTTCCAACTTCATTTGCAGAAGTAAAAACTCACACCAACAATACTTCAATTACTCTGTCAAGGAATCATCGGAATTTCTTTTAGCTTTGAGATAAACGGATAAATCCCTGCCCACCCGATTACCACCCTGTATTTTTCCGAACACTCATTCCAAATCTAATCAGGAGGTTTCGGAGAAATTAGAAGTTCAAAGATCAATCTTGGAGTTCTCCCAGCCAAAACAAACGTCCCAAACATCATTAATTTTAATTAAGCAGAAATTAACCGATCAGACCCTACTCTCTAACTACTCCCCCTCTTCCTGGGACTTAAGGCATGAAGCAATCAAGCCCTGCTCTCCCATCCCCTTCTGGCCTAAGGCACAGAGCAATCAACTGGAATGACAGCTACACAGAAAAAAAGCAGATTTTATTATTCAGTATATAATGATATTTAGAAATCTTTTTTTTTGGTTAATAGCGATAAGGAAATTGATCTCAGTGTTGTTAAAAATCCTTAATTAGCCTACAAAAGATAAGGGAGTTAAGAGAATGTGTTTATATGAAATTACTATGGAATTTAGTCACATTTACACCGACATTCCCTAACTTACTTAGCTCAGCACTCGCAGACAGAACAAGAAGAGTAAAGCAAAGAATTTTGTGCTGAGAAATCAGCTAATCTCAGCTCTGTGGCATGTGTGCCATACGACACAAGGCAGTGATTTTGTCTCCATTACTGAATTGATTCATGGAGTTGCAGGGAAGGTAGCTGTGTGTTTCCATTTTCTTTATTCCGAACTACTGTCTTTATATATGAACAAAGAAACCCCCCTCCCATTTTTGGATCTGCTCCAAAATTCAATCATTTTTCCTTGGCCCAGGGCCACCAAAATTCATAGAGAACTGATGGAGATACCGTATGGACAAACAAACATGGTGTGAATACATACACTCTTCAAATAATGTTAGCAGAGGAGAATGATAGAAATCAAGAGAACAAGGTAAAGAAACCAAAAATCAAATGAATTCTTTTATTTCTCAAGAATGAGGGCCAAAAACTATATATATATATATATATATATATGAATTATAAATTGTGTTGTGTTACATAGAAACTCATCTGAAATGTTTTCCCTGTTGTTACACTGTTGATATATATCATTCAATTTAGACAACTTAAATAGAATGAACAATTAAAAAAAATAGGGCTACTGCAGGGATCAAACCTGCAACCGATAGAAAGCCACCTCAACCTAGCGATGCTCTTACCATTGAGCTGAACAGCCTGCCAATAGCAAAGGATGAATAACAGCTTTCAACCCAAATTCTTATCTCGCTTATTCTCAGTCTTTTTTTTTCATCTCTTTCAATGCGACAGTATGTATTTAAGAAATGGACAACTCCTGCCAAAGCCCCATTTTCTTTAATTGTTTTTTCTATTTACGTTGTCGAAATTGAATGATATATTTAACCGTATAAGGACAGGACATCATTTCAGATGAGTTTCCATGTAATATAATGCAATTTATGATTCATTCAGTCCGACCAAAATGTCCATTTCTTAAATACAAAACAGTAATAGAAAAGGGTTTTGAGAACTAGGAAAATGGTAAGACTGTGGTTTGGAAACTAGTTATATGGTAAAACTAGGTTTTGGGAACTAGATATATGGTAAGACTGGGTTTTTTGGAACTAGGTATATGGTAAAACTGGGGTTTGGAAACTAGGTATACAGTCTCCATCAGTAGTCATTGAGTATATAAATAGTCTGGAAATAAAGAAGTTGGTATACGCTGTACCCCTGTGTACCCCGACGCCATTTTCACCACTGTATATAACCCATTTATGTTATTTCTATTTTCTTTGTATTTCCACTCTCTAGTCTTCTAAGAGGCTTCCTACCCTGCAGCATTTATTTAAGAGATGCCAACATTTTATCCTCCCCACTTCCCCTCCAGAGGAGGTCCTATTTGAGGCACCCATCTCCGGTCATTTTACTGAGTGCAAGTGTCTCTGGGTAAAGACTGTCATCTGACACTTTAACACAAACATGAAAATAACTGGTTACAATTTCTAATTCAGTTTTACAGGGTGAAAGCACATAGTTAGTACACACTGTGTGGGTGTCATGTAGAGGAGGTTAATGGACAGATATACATTTTAAAATGTATATTTCAAAAGAGTAAGTGTGTCACACAAATGAACGAACAGGTTATATATGTATGAATGTATGGGAGTGTTTGTTCTTGTGATGGAAATGGGTTTTGAGAACTAGGTACATAGCAATGCCTAGCTTTGGGAACAAGGTATATGGTAAGGCTAGGTTTGTTCTCCTAGGTTGATGTAGTGGTCTACTTTCTCCAGCTTTGCGTTTTTTATTTTGATCGTTGTGCGTTCATTTTCGACAAGTTTGCTGTACATGAAATTTATTTTGCTGAAGTTCATGTAGAGGACGACTTCCTTGCTTTCTCCATTCAGTTCGTTTAGCATTCTTCAAGACAGCACTGTATAATGGGGAAAAGCAAGAGTCCGAGTCATCTTGAAAACGTTTAGGAAACTCAAATGGCAATGGGCTGGTCATGTTGCAAGAATGGAAGACACGGATCCCCAGAGATCAGATGCAGAATATGAGATGACGAGATGAACTTGACAGGTTCGGAAAATACTGGCTCTGTGATGCCCACAGTAGAGAGGTGTGTCGAATCCCAGGGAAGGTCTATGTCAAACAACGGACACCAAAAGACTGATGATGATGATGAGACAATACACTAATGTTTTTGCAAAAGTGTGCTTCAGCTGAAGAATTCATTAGGGAAAACACTGGTGGCAAGAAATTTGAATCTCAACCAGTAAACATGGTCTATACTTCTAAGTGTATGACTGTACTCCTGCATTATACGATAATCATATAATATCCATGAAAAAAATATGTGCATAAACAGGTTAATCCTCAAATCCCAAAGTAGAATGTTCCTATAAAAGCCTTTCATGTTTCATGAGCAGGAATGGTATAAAGCAAAGAAGCAATTGCCATCAATCTATGTGGGGAAATTTTCCCAGACTCAAAAAAGGTGAAGATGGTATGTCAGGCTAAGTCATCCAAGGTTTTGTCAGAGAAAGGCACAAGAAACTGGGATGTAGAAGAGAGAAAGCAGGAGTGCACTGCCTCTATAATGCAGCAAAAGAAAAGCTGAAGACTTCTTTTGATTTTCACTTTTTTTCAAAAAAGAAAAACAGTGGTGTAAGGCGAACTTTCAAAAAACGGGGAGTACCTGTATTCAAATTCCAACAGGTGTTGTTTCAGTGGAAGAGTTATAGTTTCATATGTTGGGTAGGAGATATTTTAATGAGTGAAATTGTTCCCTTTAGGTGGAATAGTCCAAGGTTACGGACAGAGAACCAAGAAAATCACACTGTTCATTATATAAGTGAATTAATGTTTTAAGGAAGACAAGAGTTCTTAGTTGAGAGATTTTACCACCCAGCTCAAATCTGCAATTGTATAAACATTAGTAGAACAGTTGACAGATAGGAGAGTAATGAAAGTTTCCAAGTGAAATGAATTGAATCAAAGCCAACTTAGTCTAGATGTCAAAGTCACGTGTGTGGAAATTCGTGTGAGGAAGTTGGAAGAGAAGAAAGCCTCAAGAGAGAAAGGAAAAAAAGAGGTGGAAATGTCCGACACGCACGGCTGACTCTCTGAGGCAAGACCAACAGCGCATACATCATCCAAGTCCTGCTATTGGTCGTAACTTCATTAATATGCAATACTGGGAATGATATCAATAATGTTGGTCCCTCAGCTCCAGTAAACCATTTTCAATGAGATTCATGGTGTGATCTACATGAAAAAAGGAAAATTATAAAAAAAAACAAAAAAAATGCCATACTGATACCATCAAGGGAGGTATGCGCAAAGCAAACCTTGCAATCAAACGGGGGCTTTTTGTTACCAGCAGGATAGGCTTTGCTTCTGAAGAGTAATGGGGTTTTGTAAATATTGGAATGCACAGGTCACTGTGAGGCAATTCTAGGGATCTTCTTGAAAAGACTAAAAGGTAGCAATATCATCTTGGTTTTATTTGGTGAAGCACTGTCAACCATTAAAAATATTCGACTTTCGTATTCCAGTATTTCTTGTCATCATGATGATTTATAATAAAAATGTGTGTATGTACATATATATATATATAGAGAGAGAAAGAGAGAGAGAGAAAGAGAGAGACACACACACGCATATACACTAAAAGTCTATTCTCTCATCATTACAGTTTTATACATTTTTCTGTAGAGAAAATGAATGCAGGCTGAAATTCTGGACTTTTGAAAATTTTTTTAAAATCTTTCTGAGTGAAGATATCAAGAACTGAATAGACAACATGTCCAAGAAAATACGAGCATATGGCAACCCTGACTAAGATCTTATATAGAATCAGAGGTAAGTAAATATGGACAGCTGCTTTTCTTTTCGAGGAATAAAGAACTAATATTTTTGAGCCCCACTCCCTGACATCAAGAGCAGGAAGTTGTCTCAATCGGTCTGGCTAATTAGTTGAAAGGAGGGAGAAAAAGGGAGTAAATTAAAAGATACAAGAGAGCCTTAAACTTCTACCCACTGGGTAGCCTTGAAGCACTGGAGGATCAGACTGGCACACGCCAGCATCATCAAGCTCTGAACAGAGGGTGGGTAGAGGTAGGCTCTGTCTGAACTGGATAGTCACTTGAGAAAATGTCGGCTTTCACTTCACAGAAATGTGCCCGTCCCCCTCCCACCACCAACGATTTGTTCATTTGACCGGAGCCAAGAGAGAGAGAGATAGCATTAACAGGCACTAAGCACCTGTCAAAATAATCAACATTAGTTGAGGACCTGCCTGGTGGGTGAGATAGTTGCTTACCTTGTACTTGCACCAGTGGTCAATGTTCGGGCCTAATTAATAACCAGGATTTTGAATACTGGTTTTCAAGGCAAGCATGTAGGCCCTTCCTTCTTTGGTGTAACAACACCATTTGGTTTTATGCCGAACAAAGCTAGAATTATCTGTTCATTGATTTTGAAAAAATCGTTATCAAATAATGTCAAGGATGGCTGTGAGGTAACAGCTTTTTGATGCTTCTGCCCAGGGGAGTAAAGGTTAGTCATTCAAACCAGTAACTAATGATATGATCAATCATCTTTTTTTTTATTGTATGGATGTCCTGTCATGGAGAGAACAAAAAAAAATAAAAAAGTCCTGGTTAGTTACTTAGTACAAACCATCACGTGACCAACAATTTTTGCCCGAAAAAGCAGAAGAAACCCATGTCAGTAGTAATGGTTGACGGTTTCTAGTAGACAGATAGATAGCCAGGCAGAACCATATAAAAATTGGAGAGACATAAGACAGTTTGGGTTGATGATTTCTAACAGAAAAACTTGGCACTAAATTGATTAAATCATGATCCCTTTATGGCATTATATTTTCAAGAACTCAGATTAAATACCAGAAATACCATAAAAAAATAAGCTGGGATTAGTTTTTGATCTTAAACATTTCTCTATTTTTTATGCTCACTCCATTGAGACTAAAAAGAGGCATTTACACAATAACAGGTTTTTTGCTTTATAATTCAACCTACAGACTAACATTAGGTATTTCATGAATTCAAGCTTAGCTTAGTCTGACATAAGGCCAAAAGAGAGGGTAGCCAGTGAGGGTTTAACTTGCTGTAATAATAATGGTTTGCTCGACTAGTTCACTAAATGATTTACAGAGTTGAGTCGCCCATTTTCAATTAACAGACTGAGGATGTGACAAATAACCTACTCAAAATTAGATTTACTTGATGGTGTTAGTTTCAGATTCCCGCACAGTATGTGGTGTAATTTTCCGGTAAACATTCATTAATCTGAAAAACGTGTACCGACTTTAAAATTATTGCACATTTTTCACACATTTTTTAACTTTAGTATGAAACACATTGTGTACAGTAAAATTTAGATAAGTGAGAGCCTGAATGTGAAGACGTCATTCTATCAAATTATAGACATTTAAGGCTGTGTAATTAACTTACACAGACTAAATTAAAACAATAAAGAAACACAAAATTTACCCACTAATTGGTGAAAATTGGAATTCTGATTTCTTAACTCAGCTGGGCCCACATGTTTCTTATAAAAGGCAATAGACAGGCACTACCCTTGCTTATATTTCAGCTACATGGATGCATAGCAGTCACTTCAGTGTATCAACGGTTAAAATCTTTTTCGTGACTAGTGTCCTTTTTCTTGACTCAATGGCGTTGCTTCTTAACTCTTATATTTATACAACAGAATTTGAATCTTAAATCAAGGGGAGTAACTTCTCATTGCTTCCCTTGCACTATATGCTCAATTTTTCTTTAAACCAACTCACAATAGACTCCCATTTTTAAAATTCTACTCATTGAAGAGTTCTTCAATGGTTTCAAGTGGTTCATGAATTTAAGAATTGAATACTAAACGCTTACTCACTATTTTTCTATTAAATACATCCCAAACTCAAGCCTATTACCTAATGCATTCTTGCCCAACAAGTGCCGGTTGCATACTAAGTATAAATGCTTTATACCTATTCTCTTTGCCAATTTTTCCATTAGTTAAAATCCCTTACTAATATGTTGTTAGTAACTATGCTTACGAATACTTTCATTATTAATTGTATCTTCTATGAGCCTGCTTTGAAGATATTAACTCTCATTGCCAATTTTGAAAACTGGTTGCATGCCCTTAATGTGACTTGACATCAGAGGTGACCATAATGTACATGCTTGAACAGACACACTCCCATGAGGTTATTCAGTCGGCTGTAGACTTGAGCACTGAGTGACCTCTATATTCACAATGACCAAGTGAGTAGATCAGCAAATATGCATTAAGGGTTTTTTACAAGACATGGCATCCCCCTCCCAAGTCCAGCTCCCTGCAACTTCCTGCTTTTTCCAAAGCAATAACCGCCATTGAAGAGAAGGAAATCACAGACCCTGGACGTAATCAAGTAGAATGTGACGAGGCAGCAAATGGTGATCTCAAAAGAAGATTTTACAGACTGTTTTGGACAGTTGAAAAAAACACTGGGATAAGAGCGTACGGTTCCAAGATAAGTACTGAGAAGAACGTAAAGGCACCATTGCCCTAGGTAGGCCATTTTTTCATCAATATTAAATGGCTGGATACTTTCCGATCAGACCTTGTACATTATAACATATATTATATAACGATTAAATAGGATTATAATTGGTGGGAAATAAAAACTGGATGTATATTATAAATTACCAATCAAGTCTTTTCTGCTGACATTTTGAAGCCCAGAGCAATTCAAAACAGTTCAGAATCTAGCGTTTGTGTATCACTTAAAGGAGGTTAATTGCCAGGGGTCAAGAAATGTCTGTTATTTTAAGTAGTGCCAAGATTTGGTAAATACTTTTCTTCTACAACTCAAGAGAAGAAAGGAATGAAGCTTGAAGACTTTGGTCCATCTGGGAAAGTAATTGGTACTTAAATCAGGAAAAACTGTATAAATTTAAGTAATGTAATCTATGTCAAAATCACATTAGATACACCAGTTATGTACGATCAACAAAGTTGAGCAACGTCTAGACAGGTCAATACCTAGATGGGTGACCATCTGGGATTACCATGCCATAACAAGTCAAACACTTCTTTCCTCTGGAAACCTTCAGCATGGTTGAGAGTAGGGAGAGTGAAATATGGGAATAACTCTTCCTCTGCACTAAGTGCCCAGGCATAGCAAATAAAAGCTGTTAACTTTGGTTAACAGGGTCATTAGAAGTTCAAGCCTACTAGTGAAATATGATTGTTTGTTATACACTGATTTACTTAGATTAGTGTTCTCATCTTGGTTTTATTAGTAACTGAGTTTCGGCTGTTGTAGCCTCCAACATTAATGTTCTCGTAATTTTTAACTGTACCTTTTATTCAATCCAATACAGATGGTTCTCATTCTGCTGCTGTGCTAAGATATATCTCGTATTAGTTGATTGTTCATTCTATCCTTTGGTTAATTCGTCCCTGTGATGCCACTTCTGCTTGTTTGGCTGAACCAGAATATCAGTGTAATAAATAATATCAGTGTATAATAATGATAATTCTTGGTCTCAGAGATTCAGACGAAAATGATCGTATGTTTTGCAATGGATTTTTCTCAGTAAAAATGTGGAAATTTAGGAATACGTACCAATGGTTGTTACAGTGGAGATTTGACACCACAAAATTTAAACACCGGCAAAAGACACTTACCTAAAAAAGAAAATAAATGCAAAAAATAATTAAAAGATGACATATAAAAGTGTCTGAATAAACATTTAAAAATAAGTATATATATATATATATATATATATATATATATATACATATATATACATATATACACATATATACATATATATATATACATACATATATATATATATATATATATATATATATATATATATATATATATATATATATATATCCATACCTTGCATACATTAACCACTATAGCCCATGTATGTACCAGAACTAATTATCTAAAAAATGATCTAAAATTGTCTTGAAAAATACAAAAAACAAAATAGATTCTTTACCTAGAATTATCTTAAAGAAAAAAAACAGCACAAGATTTGGGTATTGTTGGTTCAAAATGACCATAGAGACCCCAGAACACACTTGGGTTGAAGCCGCAAAAATGTGACCACGAGCACCCGGAGATAGATACACACACACACTTATAGATGAGGAAAGCAAGAAGAATCTGTAGGCTGGTTGGTCAAGCAATCTATAGGGCTAAAATGATTAAAAAACACAGAGGGTATGGGGGGGGTCTAAAATTTTCTTTTCCATCTAATTAGACAATGGATTTAATACAGTTTTTTGGGTTAATTTATGATTACTTGGGATTATTTGGGGTTTTATTTATAAGTTTTCTTTACCTAAATATTAAAGAGAAATTTTTTAATAGAGCTTCGCCTGCAAAGGTTGGGATCCATGCCTGTAACAGAAACACAGTAAATTATGATTGTTGCAAGGAAAAATGAAGCAGTGATAATTGTTTTAATTCAGCACTGATTACATTTGAACCTGAATAAGAATTCCAATTTCCACCAATTATCAGGTAAATTTTATGTTTCTTTATTGTTTTAATTTAGTCCGTGTAAGTTAATTACACAGCCTAAATGTCTATAATTTGACAGAATAATGTCTTTACGTTTAATTTTTCACTTATCTAATTTCCACTGTCTAAAGAGTTATGGTATTTATACCAAAGTTAAAAATGTGCAGAAATTTTCAATTCACATCAGGTTTTCCAAATTAATAAATGTCTGACATAAAATTATACCCTAACTGACACCCTAAAGTAAATTTAATTTTGAGTAGGTTATTTGTCATGTCGTCAATCTGGTAATAAGGAATGGGCGACACAGCCTGTGGTAAAGGGTCTAATAACATCTGTACACTTTTCACTTTTTATACTCAAATTTTCTCAATGATGTAATATTTATGCTCAAGTTAGAAACATTGAAAAATTCTGAAGTTATGACACAATGAAATTTTCTTCAGGAAATGGAAAAAAAAGACTGAATTCTATCCATGAATGTCTGCTGCCTATTTTCCCAAGGTGGGGGCTAACCAGGATATATTTCCAGGTGTGAGTGGGAAAAAGATTATATTCGGAATATATGTTAGTGGCAAACCTATCACCACCAAATAATGATATTGAATTTTTATATGGGAAAATTGAGTAGGGGTTACATAATATAATTGCACTACACCATCATCATTTATTATATGAGTTTCTAACTTTGAAAACCCCTGGCCCTTGGCGAGAAGGCCTGATATCAACTAGCTGTCTTCAGAAACTTACAATATTGTCAAATGATACTTATTTACAAGAGAAGCAATAAAAGTGACATCAAATAAATGATGAAATTTTAATAAGTTATCTGTTTATGAACTTTGGATACAAGAAAACATCACTTGTTTACAATGGAAACTATTTCAACTTCGACAAGAAAATGAAATAAACAAATCTTGAAAGAAGCAAAAAGTGGCATTAGTTTTCTTCAGCGCAGCGGAAGTTGATAAAACACTGATGGAGTCAGAAGTAACCCTCTCCGAACCAAAGCTGTATCGAAAGAAAAAAAACATCTCCTTCCCCCCATCTACAATATTTCCAACGCAGCCTATCTTCTATCACGTACTCAAGGTGAGTGCAATTTGACATGAGCAGCTGCGGATTTTTGACTTAGTCTGCACTTTACAGTGCAGTGCAATGAGACAAGATGAGAGATGAGTCACCCCGGGGGATCCGACTCCTTTTTGAATTTATAGAAAGCTTGAGACTGGAAGATGTCACGAAGCGACAAATACGGAAACAGGAAGAAAAAAAATAAAGCATAGAAATAAGAATTCTCCACTTCTTAAGCCGATGTTTGGCAGTTAGTAAAAAATTTTGTAAAAAAACCCCAACCCCCCCCCAGAAATGAATAAATGTTGAGTCGATGAATTCCTTTGATAATATTTGGCAAACAGGAATCAGTTGAGAAGTGGGAATATCTTCAGTTTGATCTTATGCAAATAAGCCGAACTGATTGCATATAAATTATCAGATTGGCAAGCTTTAAAAATGTCGGAGACAAATTACCCGCCATTTATATGAGACATACCACTACTGATGAAAATTGGGCAAGTTATCATTTTAAATCAGGGAGAAAATTAACAAAAAGAATTTTCTGCATATATCAGTGCATTTTTACACATGCTAGTATATGCATTTTCTTATGAATGTTGAAAAGACAAAGTTTGTCCATCATTCTTAATAACTTATGTTTAAACAAATATATATATATATATATATATATATATATACACATATATATATGAGCTACTTTGTGTAGCAAATCCACATTCTACTATATACATATGTATATATATATATATATATATATATATATATATATATATATATATATATATATATATACACACACATATATATATGAGCTAGTTTGTGTAGCGAATCCACATTCTACTATATATATATATATATATATATATATATATATATATATATATATATGCAAAAGCCAAATATGCATATATATATATATATATATATATATATATATGCAAAAGCCAAATATGCATAAATATATATATATATATATATATATATGTATACATGTATATATACACACAGTTATGTTGCAAATATGAACGTGTCTCTGTGGAATTGAAATGGTTTTTGTCTCTTATTTCAAAACTCAATAGTTCACAATTCCAGAGCTGGTGTTAGATTTAATGAATGCTTCCATCTCACATCAATTTCATCAAAAGTTTTATCAAAATCTGACAGTTTGTCTGAATGGGAGAATCCGTTGTTTCAAATGGTAGATGGGAGATATTTTCATCAGGTAAATTTTCCTTTCCAAGTGGAAAAATACATAGACAGAGAAACAAATAGGAAAATATCAACCTGTTCCTCGTACAGATGGATAATTTAAACGGCACTTGATGTTTCATGACTCAAAACAATGTCAATACGTGAGAGAGAGAAAAAAATGATAGACTATATTTGAAATCCTCAAGAACGAATTTGTTCTCTTTGCTGAAAATTTTTTCGAAAATCATCTGCAGTAAAAAATAAAATCCTTCAGTTCAAAATCCATCCAAATTCATTGATCTTAACGATGTGATTTTGGAAAGAAAAAAATCAGATTCTGAAATTTTTTAAAAAAGAGTCAATCCCCTGACACCGACTTTGAGGTTTTGATCTCCACCTGCGACACATTCTATCACTGAAAGTAGTTCAACAGTTTGATAGTTCAAGTGATTTGATCCACAACCCCATCAAGTTCCTATTTTATTTCATCTTATTTTATTTTTCCATTAATATCTTGAACGTGCTTAGGTCTATCAAATTTTACTGCATGAAAATAATGAATCATGCTGTTTTCTATCACTGAGAAAGTTACCTTCACCCACACCTCTCAGGAAGGGGAGAGTGGGGAGATGTGAGGAGCATATGAGCCAAAGCAGTTCAGTACAGCTATGTTTCTTTAACAATTCAGTGTTCAGAACTTCCACCTACCATTTATTCGACTCCCCATGGGGGTAAATGGGACACAAAGTTGGGTTTAATTCTTAAATTCATATAGAAAAATTAAAGTTCTAAACCAAGGGGAATAACTTCCTATCAAAGTTACTTAGCTTGCACTTTTAGGTAAATTTTTCGATTTCTTCTTCATTCAATTCACAAAAAAATTTCTATTTTTAAAAATTGTATTCATTGAAGAGTTCCACTGTGTCCAGTGGTGGTTCCAAGTGACTTATGAATTTAAGAACTAACGTAGGGCCCCAACAGGCATATGTTCAGCTTGAGGCAAAAATCGTCCCTCCCCTGCGGCATGTACAACAAAGGTGTCTGGGTGACCTACAACCTCCTCTTCATTGCAATGGATGCAATTAGTTTGTATCCTGCAGTATTTTTGATTCCTTTTTGAAGATTCAGATAATTTGCGAGTGATCTCTATCATACAAAAGGCGAGAGAAGTAACTTATCCATTAATCACCCCTTTTCCCAATTTTTTAATTGCTCACCACCAAAATGGCATGCTGCCAAAAGATGGTTGAGACAATTTCTATTGAGTGACTATCCAGACATGTCTATATTTTTATTATAGTCTATATTCAGCATTTTTGCTTCGTTGTCAAAACATAAAATTCTATTTTTACTCTGTCCGCAGGTGAAAACACATTTGATGATATAAATGAGTTGCATCTCTTTGTGTGACAGAGAACTAATAAACGAATATACAAGGTGTACTCTTATAGTTGGACTGAATCCCTGAAATGAATAAAAATCATTTAAGTCTGATTTTTCCTCAAATTTTCATCTTCAAGTAATTATGCCATATTATTATAAGCAGACCATATTAAATCATACTGTCTACTTTGAACCAGAGGACCTGAATATTACTGATCATTTTATATTAGTCACTACTCTCACAAGTTTCATACAGAGCTCGTTAGGGATAGTGATAACAAACATTTCCTTTCCGAATTAATCAGGAATTAAGTAATTAATGAAAAGCAGTCGGAGTTTTGAGAATTAATTAGTCAAAATTAACTGGAAAATCTCTTTAAAGCTTGGATAACATATCACCATCTGGTCGAGAAAAGGTCATCTGGTCCTTTCGGAACTTAACAAAAATGGATAGAGAAGATAACAGGTCCAGTTAGTCACTCAAAAGAAACTATCATGTGACCAATGTCTTTTGGTAGCATGCCATGTTGGGAGGTGATCAATTAAATGATTGGAAAAAGGGAGATCAATGAATAAGTTACTTGTCTTGCCTCCTATTGGATCAGTAAGTAGTCTGAATTTTCAAAAAACAAGAGTGAATGTTGTTGGACACGAACCAAGGGACCAATTTAGCATAAGCTTACAGTGCAAATTGAACCCCAACCAAAAACTTGTTGGGGGGGGGTAATTTTCAAATAAAAACCAAAAAAACAAAAACATTTTTTTTTTTACATAATAAGAAGTAAAGGTTTGAATTTTCAGTCCTCTAGCTCTATTGGCGCAGCCTGTACACACAATACATACATAAATAGCCAGGCAGGCAGAATCATTTAAAAACTGAAGAATCCTATGTTGATAGTTTTGGTTGATGGTTTCTAAAAGTCGCCTGACTGAAAAAGTTCTCATGATGAACAGTAAACACTTGGCAGAAGACTACTGAATATGCCATAATATTATCAAACAACAAAAACCCAATGCAAACATTCACCCCCCCCCCCAAAAAAAAACAGTATCTGGAAAGACTGACTGATTTTCTTCTTTTAAATTCTTTTATTAATTGGTATCCAGGCATTGAATCAAAAGAGTCAGATTCGGCACAGATAACCCATGACTGTACGTCAGCCAACAGCTGAGAGAGAATTTTCAGTATGTCACGGGTGACTTCCAGGCTAGTATTTCTCTTGAACACTTTCCAAACATCAGGTAACGAGGGTGCCAAATTTTGGCATGGGACATGCATGCCAACAAAGCCTGAAGGTGTCAGACTCAGTAATAGTAGAGTCGGGCAATTTCCAAACTCTAAAGTTTTGTATTACATTATCTTGGTCGATTCAATGTGCCAAGTATGTGCTATTGATTTTTGAACATGATTTATGAAAACAAGAGGGTACGCCGCACCCATCTAAAGAAGAAGAAACCTGCAAGTGGTGCATGGACTGGACACAGTTGCACATTGTGCTGCAAGGCATCTTAAGTTAAAAATTATTCTTAACCACATAGCGTGGTTCTGGTTTGAATGATTTGTTCCCTGAGGTTTTCTTAAGGGGATGCACAACCATCTCAAGTACTGATGGCTGTCACTCTCTCAATTAATCTCCATCCTTTTATGTCTAAAAGTAAGAGGGATGAAGTTGCGCATCTATGGTCTGACTTTCAGGCTTACAAGCTGCTTTGGCTTCGCTCAGCCATCACTTCCAAAGTTGCTGTGCGCAAACTGCTGTAGACTGAGCACCTGAATTTTTTTTCAGACTATTGTCCTCATCAGGGTTAATTTTTTGAATACAACATTATGGCTGCCTTCAGGTTATAGATGGATACCCCCCACTCCCAGCAATCAGCCAGAATGTTCATTCCACTTTCCCTCTGTCTCATTTCAGGTAGGGATAATTTGTGGGTCCAAACAACATTTGTTGACTGTAGTTACCCCTACATGAAATTAGTGGAGTGAGCAAATTCTGGCTGATTGCTCTGATACCCCCGTCTTACCAAGAAATATCTATTTATCATCAGAAGACAATGCTAGAGTATAACAGCCAAAACGTTTTGTTTAAAAAACAAACCAAGATGACAACAACAGTCTGATAATGATAATCCGTTGTCTAAAAATTCAGACAGATATTAAAAGATTTACGATGAAAAGAATACGACTAAATTAATAACAATAATGGAAATGACAATATTGGCTGCTACTAATACTACTAATGTGTAAGATGTACTTAAGTTTGGGCACAAGGCCAGAGGTATGAGACACCCAGTGAAGACTGATGTCACTGATCAGTAACAAAGATCAACAAGACCAGCTCGCAGATCATTACCCCACAACAAGGATTCTTGATACAATCAGAAGTTGGCACTGAATCAATATTGGAGCTTGCTTGTTTTTCTTTTGCAGAAAACAAATAACAAAACAGTTCTCAGGGAGCACACATCTGTGCCAACACTATTGTCTGTGAACACTGAATGAAAATCAATTCATATACAGCTATGATGCAGGGAAAGTAACTGTGAAGATATCAAGGATCAATCCCAAAATTCAATCAATTCCTCAAATCAAATTTCTGGATCTTTCTTAGCCCATGGTCCATCCTTCCACAAAATATCACTGAACTTCATTGAGAACTTTGGGAGATATTGTGTGGATGAACAGACATGAGTGAATACATAAACCTCTTCGAACTTTGTTGGCATAGTTGAATGAACCTTAAAGTTTTCTCTCCCACTCAATATTTCCAGAAAAGTAAAGATGTTTTAAAGAAAGATCTTGTTTCCTCTGTTTCATTCTTATTTCCAATGTTATAAGATGAAAGAATTTAACTAAAATTACTAAGTATATAATGAAACCATGAAAGCGTGTAGAGTGTCTTGTTTGGCGGCTGAAAACATTAAGGGGGATCTTTATAAGATTGAGGTAAGGAATAAACTCCTCGTAAGTAGTGAACATGAAGCCTATCAAATGACTCTGAGATAGTTTAGTAGTTGGTGCTCAACTAGAGATATGATCTGAAAGGCACATGGACAAGATAATTACACAGTACTAAAGCCTCCTAACTGTATTCAAAGAATAAAAAAAGGAAATAATTTCTGAGTATTGCTGTTTGTTTATTCAAATAATCCAAGAAAAAGATAAGAGTCTAATTCTCCCTTTACTTTGTCTCATCTACAATGATCTTGACCATGGTGTAATCTTGTCATGGTGATAGGGTAGGTACAGCTAGATAGAGTACTCTAGCAACAACAGAAAAGTAGCTGCTGTATTCATTGTGAATCATGACAAGAAAGATCTATGATACTATATGAAAAAGAAGGTGTCATAATGAATCTCTGATAGCTTCTTAATATGTTTTCATTGGGTGATATGAAGTACCAGGTGACAGTGTTTTGCAAGGAAGACAGGAGAGAAAATCAAAAACTCAGAAATACTTCAGACAGAAGTCACATGGGGCTTTGCTCTTTAAAGAACTTCCTCCAACAATTAATGAAATTCGTTATTGTATAATGTTCATGAAAATACTTTAGGTGAACTACTATCAATGAAGTTTTTGAGAGCCCTTCTCCATCAGGAGCTCAAAGGCAGCATTTTAAACTGCCAACCCCTATCCTATGGATTTTTCATGTAAAGAACTCATGATTCCAATTCAGACACACACCGACCAATTGCTTGTCATATCTCCATAGTTCATTTTTGACCAATTTTTCTTTCATGAAAAATTACCGTCACAACTAATATAGTGCTGATCAGAAGTAAAGAACAAACTCCAGCTGAGACTCAAACTTGCACCTCTTCTACCTTGAGAAGTTTGTCTATGTACAACAGCTGTTCTACCGTTTGAGCTACGAGAGATTTATGGTTAACAGAAGATCAAATCTGAACATCTCAACTCATCTTACAGTTTCCTTGATCTCTTGTCGCTACGTTAGATGCTATTGTTTTTACACACACTAATTTTATTTTTCTTCTTTTAATCATTACTATTCAATCCACCAGTCTATTGGTGATCAGTATACATTGCGGATTGGAAATGAATTGATCAATCACAAAATTGAAAAAAGACGTGATCAATGCATAAGTTACTTCCCTCACCTTTTGTTGGGTAGTGATCACTAAAAATTTCTGAATTTTTGAAAAACAGGCCTAATTGCTGCAGGATACAAAGTAAAAGACCAATTTAGCATAAACTGACATTACAAAGTGATACATGCCCCCTCCCATAATAACTTATTTTTAGAAGGAAATCTCAAAAAACAAAAAAGCTGTTATTTTCTAGAATCCTAATAAGGACTGAATGTTGAAATATTCAGCTCTATGGCACAAACGGTGCAGCCTGTATATGCAACAAACATATATTGTCAGCCAGCCAGACCTGATTAAAAACTGGAGAAAGCTATGTTGACAGTTTTGATTGACGGTTACTAATAAAAGCAGATCATCAAAGATAAATGGTGTTATAAAAGTATTTCTCGGAGACAATGAATAAAGGATGATATAATTTTGATAACATGATGAGTACTTGACAGTGAATTCAGATCAAAGAAGGAGCCCCAACACCTTGTAATCCATCCATCTATGAGGCACAATAAATAAGAAGCCTGTGATATTTCCAAAAAGTTTCAGTCCGTTCTGAAGATTAAATGCAAAACCAAAAGTGATCACCTTTATCGCAGTGTTTGTTTGTTTCACTAATCAGACAATGTAAATAAATCTTGGCTGGTAGAGGGTTAACCTCAAGGTTGGGTGTGTACAGCTGAGGTTGTGGGGTGTAGTGACATAAACATCTGGGGGTTGCTACACCCACACTAAGTACTATACACCCTTTTCCTCCTGTCAACTACTCACCTGCTGATTTCTAATTATAGGTAAGTAAGAGAGTAAGTAAATATCAACAGGGCTGAAGGGGACTGGAATTGGTAAGCATCCTGTAAATAACCATTCAGATCTCTAAACATTAACAGAAAACCCCGAATGCAACAAGAGAAGTAGAGGTATATCTCTCTCGGCACCTGAAACATGATCTGAACTAAAGCAAATCGGAGGTAGTACGAATACAGAAAAACGATTCAAATTGTTTTCTTCCGTTTCAACCAAGTACCAATCAGTATTAAGTATTTTGAAAGAAGGAAGGATGATTTTGTCATGAGTTTTTAGTATAAACGTTTCAAGACTAACCCATCAAGTACTTGATACCTGTATTAAAATGTCCTGGTAGACTTCTGAAAGAGATCTACAGAACTTAAATATCCTATAGAAGTCATAGAAACCTTGGGATATATTAGTACCTGGAGTCTTGAAAGGGTTAAAATGAATCTTGTGTATTTGTGAATATGGATGGTATAACAGCTATCAGCATTGAAAATAGAATTGCTAAACCAAGTTCGAAAGTTGGAATGCGAAGAGCAAACTCATGTTTTGATCATTAGAAATTTATATCAAGATGCAATTTTCCGAACCCTGCATTGTCCTTACTCAGCTATAATATTAAATATCCTTACTAATATCCCTGGGGAAGGCATAAATCCAACTTCATCTGTACTGTCCAATCACCAGTCATCTCTTCAATGGAATGTCATGATGGTAGTCAGAGGAAAAAAGAGGCCGAGTCCAAGGGTAATTCATTCTTTCCCATAATTTATTTTACCTAACCAGGCAATGGCAACAAAATGGTTGCCATAACTATTGTCATTCTTGACATACAAAGGCTAGTAACAAAAGAGTTAATACAGCCCCCTCCATTATAACATGGTTTGTTTTAACATAGTTCACATCATAATGTAAGGTGATGGTCCCAAAATATTAATCTAGCTCCAAAATAGCTACATTTATCTCCAAAATGGCTAAATTGATCACAGGTTGATTAAAACTCTAATGCCAGTGTTATAACAGAGGAGTCCAGTGTATATATTTTCTACTATAACTATAATCATTATTATTTCTATTTTTCTGACTTCCTGGAACCTAGAGGCAAGTTCGAATTATAAGTATTAGAAATTGGTATCATAATATGATTAAAAATCAACAACTGTGATGTACTTTTAGTCTGAACTGGATTTGCCATGAGGCCATGATTGAGAAGCAAACCAAAACATCTCCATGATTTTAAATCATCAATAAAAGTTTAAATGGCTGTTATATCTATTGTCAGCCCTGACAAATAGAGGCTAATTAGCAAAGAATTAATACAAAGCTCAATACCAGTCTCATCTATTATGAAAGTAGAGCGCTCCTATAAAAACTTTTTATAATGCAAAAAAATAATTAGCATCAATTTACATGCAAATAATTTTGAGCATTCTCAGACTCAAAATGGTGATGATGGTATGATTCATAAGAGGTTGGGGTGGTGGGAGATCCAGGTGACAAGGGTGTTAGTGGGAGAGAGTGGAAAAGGATGAGCACTACATCAATGACAGCTAATTTCATAACAAATACTGAACACTATTTTTGCAAGAAGTGAAAAATTGATGAAAAGTGAACTTCCTACCCCTATCTCATCATTATTACTAGACTAAATACCACTCTAACGGATGGGACAAATTGCTGTCCAAAAGAGAAATAGAAAGATATATAAATGGAAATCGAATAATGTTCAATTTAATTTGTTTTTTAAATTGATTTAATACTATTTTTTACACTGTTAGAAAAAAAGTGGGGCTAATGTTGAAAAATTGGGGATGTAAAAAAAGATGTGCGTCTAATGTGAAAGAAAAAAAAGGTTAATCTCAAATAGACAGGGAGGAAGTTAAAAACAAGCATTAATGTTAGAGAAAAAGTAGGGCTATTCTCCAAAAAGTTGGGGAGGATGTTCAGAAAAAGGGAACTGTTGTTAAAAAGGGGATAATGTTGAAAAGGGGAGGCCAGCGTTAAGAAATTGAGCAGATAGTAAAAAAAAAAGGGGCGTCGGGGTTGATGATCATTATTGCTGTTATTTTTCTGACTTCTGGGAACCAGGAAAACAAATTTCAGTTATGAACGTCAGAAATTTATACCATGGAAAACGCTGTCAATTCCATTTATAGATTCTCTTCCGATCCAGCAGTTCAAACGCATCCTCTCAGATTTTCCATCCTGTGTGCATACATGCTTGCATGTGTGCGTGTGAGTGTATATGTGTGTGTGCATGTGCTTGTGTGTGTGCATGTGTGTGTGTATGTGATGGTTGCCTTACTGGTAGCATTTCCTTTAACCATATTGAATTTCTCTCTTCAGTAAAGATCCCCATTTTAAAAAATGACACTTTAATGTAAAAATGCAGTGATGGCATTTTGTGTATCCTGATATGTTGTTTTGTCTTCTACGGAAACAAAAATTCTTTCCCTTGATGTCAGATCATAAGCCTTTATATGTTGAATAAAAACTTGAAAGCATATTAAAGTGCATGGTCAGAAACATCCTTTTCATATTCCATTGGTAGAGAAAAGTTCAAAATTCAAGACACCTTTCTGCATATATTCTCAAAGTGCTGGAAAAAAAATATTTCCTGTGTTTGTTGGCATGAGATACAAGTTTAAAAAATGAAGAATGCCAGTCATTTCAGCTTGGATAATGTAGAACATTGTCTCAACATTCCAGCAGAAGGTCATATGCACTGCTCAGTGTCTTGAAATTATCATCTGGTCAGTTAACTCAAATCTCATATCATTGAATTAACATTTCATTTCTGGTCTCATGAACATTAACAAGAATGTTGTAAATACAAGAAGAAATATATGATGAGACTGCATTTTCATCTGGCTGTGCTGTGATGGCTAACTAACAAAGTCTGGTGGTATCATAAGGTACTGCTGGGGTGCTCTGGGTTAATGATGATGATACTTCAGCCCTGAAACTCTACCAGATACCATGTGTGTATATATATATATATATATATATATATATATATATATATATATATATATATATATATATATATATATATATATATATATATACACACATGTATATGCTTTTTGTGTGGATTTGATATGATCTGTCAGCAATTGTAATTTTACTGTCATATTTTATTGTCATTTTACTAACATATATATATATATATATATATATATATATATATATATATATATATATATATATATATATATATATATATCTTATCAAGAAATGGACATATAATCCGACAGAATTATTATGAATATGTTATATTACATGAAACTATTTGAATCTCTCTCCTATTATTACATTGATGATGTATCATTTGACATAGACAGCATAAAAATATTCAACAAATAAAGGAATTGAACCTGCAACAGGTAGGAGGCCACATTGACGTGGTATCACTCTTACCATAGGGTTAGACGGCTGATTGGTAAGTCAAAAGTCCAAATAACTACTATATGTCCAAATCTTGCTGATTCACTGTCCATATCTGTAATATTGCTTGTATTGGATAATTATGTTAATGAAAAATAGATGTATAATCTGATAGAATAATTATAAATGTGTTATATTAAATGAAACGCTATTTAAAATTACCTCTTGAATTTTTTAGATAATAATTCTAGAGCTACAGTGATTCCTTTATGCAAGGCACATATATATTTATGTATATATATATATATGTATATATATATATATATACATATATATATATATATATATATGCCCATAACAAGTGGGTGGACCATGGGCGATTGGCATCCCCAAACTTTTAACAGATCAAAAAATGTAAAATAAATAAGATTAAAACAAATTAAGTCCTAAGAAGCTAGGAAATTCAAAATGGACCCCATTGAGGAACTTATAGCGCCCCCAAGCCCCAAACTGGATTTGGGTTGGTTACCTCTTGCCTATTTCCCCTTGGTACAGACCTGTATACATATAATGTTATCTTCATTAAATTAACCAACTTTGAAGAAGTGGTTAGCTCACCTAAATTACTTTGGCTGATAATAATGTGAAAATATATATCTTCACAGCTTGAGATGATATCATTATTGGAACTTGTCCATCTTGGCTCCTGGCTTCTTCTTGGGAATCTGATTTATACGATGCGCATTTTCAGCATTAATACAGGGAATAGAATTCTCGCAGAGAAACTTAGGAGGAAGACAAGAACATGAACTGAAATTCAAGGCGGCAAGTACATCATAAACTCTTATTGCAATTGCATGTACAACCCAGGGGTGATAGCATCGTATTGCAAACTAATTGGTCTCAATATATAGCTACAATGCAGGGGAAGGAAACTGTAAAAATTCCTGGATCTACCCCAAAATTAATCAATTTTTCCTTAGCTCGTGGCACACCCATCCACAAATTCATCAAGAAATTTTGGTGAGATTGTGTAGACAAAAGAGTCAATACATAAATGCATGGGGAAAAAAATGTCTCAATCAAAGAAAAAAGATTCTTGAATGCACTGAAAAATTCAACCAATTCCTCCTTACCCCATGACCTACCCTTCCAGATAATTTCATTTAAATTCATTGGGAACTTTTGGATATATTGTGTAGATAGGTAGCTATAATCCAAGGGAGGTAACCGAAAAAAACTTGTGGATTTTCCCCCAAATTAAATCAATTCTTCCTCAGGCCCACCTTTCTGTAAAATGTAATTGAAATAAATAATTTTTAGAGACATTCTGTTGACAGACAGACAAACAAACATGAATGAATACATGTATAGATATACCCTGGATAGTGTGGTTAATTCATTTCAAAATTTTCCGTACTGTTCAAAACCACACTGTTCAAGATCTTATCATAATTTAATGTTGTTTTTTTTTACTTGTACATCATTATAATGATTTGTACAGAAATACCATAACTGTATAACATCAAAACTCACACTAATCAAAACTGCACGATTCAAAGTATTACCGCACGTCTTCCAACTTCATTGGCAGAAATGAACAGGAGAATTTGCTGGAATATGACAGGCCCCTTAAAAACCCCTAATTTCTGCTTCAGATGTCAGGGGCAAAGATTACATCATGTACCTGTCTAATTTCATAGATATTATTTCCTTAAACCCTGGCACAGGTCGAATCATTACTGAAGGCAGCAGCAAACCTACAATTTCACCTTCATCTCCATTACTTTGCATAAAAGGTGTGCCTTTTTTCTCTTTTTTTTTTGTTGTCTTTGCCTATTTTCTTTCTTTTTTTCGCTGTATCTTTTGTAGTTTTAAGATGTTCTGCCTCACTTTACGTCAGCTGCATACGGGTGCATGCAGCTTGAAAAGTAACATCTGTGGATGGGTGGAAGATTCAAACTGCACATTTATCTAAAAGCCTTTGAACAAATATGGTAAGAAGCTTGGTGCCAGAAAACATAATGCCAATATGGTGTGGCTTACCAGGTGCCAATAACCAAACATGTACCAGCACGGGTCCTCATGCCAACTGCTTCTATATGTATACTAGCTGAAACCTGCCCTCCAGCGGGCAGTTTCCAAATACTACTTATATGGATATAAGTGTATTGAATGGAAAGTGAGGATACAGTTTAGCATTGTAAATAGAACCCCCCTCCACTAAAACCCTTTCGATAATTTTGTTCTCTAACGCCAAATTTAGTTCAGCTCAGTCAATGTTTAAGGGTGGGGCACAGTGATTAACAGAGCCATTTATTTTATATAATAGAAAGATGTATAATATTATAAAATATGATAAAAAAGATAGAATGAATGTATGCATATTGAACAGATAGTAAGGGTTCAGTTTACAATCAAAGTTATATGGTAAATAGAACACCGTCACTGTGAAACCCTTAAAATTCCATTTCTTGAAACTTTTAATTT